>JABSTQ010010066.1:0-221072 GCA_013358835.2 Ixodes persulcatus
GTCTCAGTTCAAATGCCTATAAAATTGGGCATTAAACAAAAGAAAATCTGTTAAATTAAATGCGCCACCCCTGCAGGCGGCCGGGCCGAGCCGACGCGACCTGGACTCAGCCGCCATGCTTGTTTGGTGGTGGCGCCCCCTATAGGTCGCTGGAGTCGCGAATAAAGTACCGGAAGACATACTTTTACGTTCCAGACTACTCTGGCTGGCGCAATCGATCCCGACGCAAAATTACTCGAGCAAGCTGAAAACCGCTGCTTCCGCACATAGAAAGACATACGGCGCAAGTTCATCAATGTGGCGTCTAACAAGATTTCAAGTCGGAGGTATCTACCGCGAAACCGCCCAATGGGGTTTGTTTCAATTTAATCGGCGGAACACGGCCTTCATTGAAGAGGCGCAACGCCGCCGTGTTTCGACGTAGTACACAGCGAAGTACCGCAGAAACAGGGCCCCATTCTTTAGCACGCTTTTCGTCGCATTGGCCTCGCAAATTTACTCCCACGTTGCAGTCCGGGAGGATTCACACAGAAAAGGAATTGGACCCACCTTGGGGCTGAGCGGCTCCTTCTTGAGGTCACAGTGGTAGATGGTTCCGGGCGTCAGGAAAGACGTGAACAGGTAGAAGATCTGGAGGGAACAAAGAGGAAAAGGGAAAATGCCGAGGATCAGTTGAGTGAGTGACCTTTCTTCTTCTTCCTGACTGCCACCCATCAATCACCTGCGACCGATGGGTGCAGAGGCCCATTTTAAAACTCCCGTGCTCCCTGTGCTTTTTCATAGATAGTTTGAAGACTACAGTTTTTGTTTCTGTATTTCTCTTTTCCTTCCCAAGTGGCAGCGATTTCTGAGCCAAGCGTGAAACTGACAGCGCACTGTTGTTGTTGACATAGGTTTGGGTCCCACGTGCTTGCAAGCGTGGCAATTCTTGCGAATCCTCCTTTGATTTTTCGGACTCTGATAGCAGCGTGGGTCTGACGACAATGCCAGCTCGTCGTATTTCAGCTCGACCACGCTTCGCCACATTGAGAAACTGCTTAGCCCAATGGCACGCCAGCCATAAGGGTCAACTTGATTTTCGGTAGCTCGAAACCTACTGGAGCTAGAGAACTCTAGGTTTTGCAGTTTTTTCGTTGCCAAAAAATAAGGAACATTCATATATTTTGAATATTGGGGGCACCTTTTGACCCCTGAGATATAGCCATATCTATATCTCGTAACGTGCTGCAGAACCCAGGGTTCCTTGGTTCCATTCTCACTCCTGACCCTTTTGATCTTTACGGGCACTGTACCGGCACACGGTCGTTTATCACTACTGCGTGATGGACGTTAAAGACCCAAGGTTAGCAGTCATACTGCACCGGCCAAATTTCTCAACTACAACCAAAACCAGTGTTGTCGTACCTCAAAGGCAGGCCAACTTTACGCTGTCGAAACGTGAACATCTAATTTGATTTTTTTTGTCTGTAGAGACACTGAACTACCACAATTTCTTTTAAAGAGGGGTGCAACGATTTCAAGATTAAAAGAATTTGCATCTCGCCATTTTTTCCTTGTTTATAGTGTCCCGGAGGATAAAGAAAACATCTTCATAAAAAAATGTAGCGATTCCGCTGCATAATCGCAAAGCAAAAGTCAAGCTTTTTCTCCCACCTGCAGCCGCGAGTGGCAGCCAAAGGAACAACGGCAAGAAGCTTGCTCGGCTCTAAGCTGCAGCCTAACGCCCTCTAATGTCAGCAGAGAGAGGGAGAAAAAAGCGTCCCCCGAGAGCACACGGGAACCTACACGGCACCCCAAATTACGTCAATAGGAGGGGGACCAAGTGTGACCCTGAAGACTGGGAGTGAGTTGAGGAATGCCAGAAATGCCAATATTTATCTTTTTTTTTTTACACAACAACTAGGACATGCAGGCGAAATCGGTTTTCTGTTCTTTACTTCAGAAGTGTCAGAGGGCAACTTCCACAAATTTTTGACCAAAGTCCTTAAATCGTTGCACCCCCTTTTTAAGTACCTGTACAAGACACATGTCACAAAATAAATTTTTCTGGAAAAAACAACAACATTTAGCGCAATATTACGTCGCGAGAACTCATTTAGCGTCTGCTGGGAGTTGCTCGGATCCCCTCAAGTCAAGGTTGGGAGAGCAGCCCACGCTACGCAGACGAATAGTGATGTTGAGAGGGCCTTAACAAAGCACTGGATTTCGTGTAGGGCACCTCACGGAAGCCAGCGCGGAGCGCAGATCGAAGACAGTTTTGCGGCGGCATTCGGCCAAGACTCGCGTAAACTCGGTGAGGACACCGGTTCCAGCCGAGCGTTGATGCAGTCTTTGTATGACTGTCACTCGAGTGCAAAACAGGGAAAGGTTAGCCAGCCATATAATAATACACTGCGTGTACGAAATGCTCTTTGGAAATTGGGCGTTCCTCTAAGGACGAGAGGCACCGACCTCGGAGTCCTTCTTCTTGCCGGAGTAACCGCTGACGGTCCCCACGTCCAGCGGAAAGTCTGCAATCTTGGCACCCGTGGCGAGGCTGTGCAGTTGCAGCACATTCTGAAAGCGACAGCAAAACACAAACCCCAAAACATTCACAACGACGTGACTACGTGACAAGCGAGGTCAAGAGTGGACTTGACATGCTCAACATACACTCTCCAGTTCGTTCCAAATTTTATCGAGTTACCTCGCGATTTCCTTGGAAATGTGGTTAATGTGGCGGTTCCTCACGGCCGTGAAAGCCTACGTGAGATATATCGCTGCGTGACTGTTGCTTCCTGTTTCGCCAATGAGCTCCCAAAAGCATTAACGCTCGTTGTGTTTTCAATGATTGTAGATTTTGTTTACAGCAGTCCCCTGAGAAATGTATCAATGAGGTTCTACTGCATACAGTTGCTCAAACTGTGACTAATTACACAAACATGGTACAAATGAATTTAAATTGCTAACGTGGAAGCTCGAGCGAGTTGGCGATTCATTATAGGCAGTGACGACAACTTGACAAGGACCAGGACAACAGATGGAGACGCACAACGAAAAACAAACAAGGGCTTGGAACTCATCTATGTTCATCTACTTTGCGAGAAGCAATTACACCAAACGAAAAGAAGGAAAAACACCCATGAGAGCTATACACATCACAATGACCATTCCGCCAAATAGTTCAATTCTTCACAAGAGAGAGACGAGGGATATGAGAAATTATTGAAGCAGAAAAGATATTGTGACTTGAAGATAAATGAGTCAGTGCCAGTTCCTTGTCTCTATCTAGCAAATAAGTAGACTATTTATTTAACTCTTTCCTGACCACGGGAAAAGTAGCAATTTTCAAAGTTAGTTAGAAAAATAAAAGCAAATGCTTTTATTTTTGTAATTTGCATATAGAGCAATATGACACATCAAAATTTGGTGAATTAGTTGTTCTTTCAAAAGAAACACAGGTTAGTATAATGTGGGAAAAAGGCTTTAAAATTTTATTTCTTAAAAATACAATGTATCTGCAGGTGCATGAATGCCGAAACTTCCACAGCTACGTCAAATTAAACGACAAATAAAAGAAAAATTCAGAATATACAAAACGTGCCCCCCACCCACGGCTATAACTTCGACGGAGTAAGCTTCTGTAACAACCGTGCTTTTCAACTAAGGAATGCTCATATCAGTGAAACATAAAATACCTCACATCCCCAGCAGAATGCTTCCTCGGTGTCCTACCTTGGTTTAGTCCTACCCTTGATTACAGTTCCTTCATATTTAGCATTTTGTCCGCCTTGCTGGGAACATAAATCGTGCACTCCGGCTCAGGATGACATTGGAAATTATAGTGATGCTTACCAACAACCATCTGTCAAGCGACGCCTATGACATCATTAAAGTGTTCCCACAGCTCTTGAAGTCTAAAAAATATGCCACAATACAGTTGAATTATGTAAATATTGCCATCTTTGTTACGAAGACTGATGCAAGCAGTTAGCCATGTTAGGTGAGTGCAACCACCATTCCCAAGACTATTTTTGACAGCTCACCAGCTTGCGATAAAGTTGAAACCTACGTTAAAACCGAAAATACAGTTCTTCGGCTATCCACGAGATTGTGGAGCACCATCCTCCGCTAAAATTCAATTTCGCGGATTTTAGGGGCGTTTTCACGTAAAACATGCTTTGTCTCGTCAAGGGAGGTGTGTCTAGAAACTTGTAAAGCCGAAAAGCGAAGCCACCGATGACTCGATGCTGACTGGCTGAGCCAGGTGATGACGTCACACCACCTATGTCGGACACCGCCACCATTTTGAGTGGGGGGGAAAAGGCCACCGCAGTAAAAAAAAAAAAAAAAGCATTTGCGCCAGGCGGGAATCAAACCCATACCATTTAGATTATTAAACTATTTGGTGAGAAGGCCCGCGGGACATCCGCCCTGCATCTGGCGGATAGCAACCCGACACTCCGTAGCAGGTCTTTAAAAGCCGGGTTAGCACCGGTTCCTCCCTTCCAGGAATTGCCATTGAGAGTACATACCACGTGTTAAAGGGAAAGTGAAGCGGTTTTGTATTTGAAGAAAAACCCCTAAATCGTCTCCATTTAGCCTCTAGGATTAAGAATATAGAGATTATTTTTTCATTTCGGTGCACAAAGGCTGCAGAAATTAATTTTCAAAGTACCGCTGAAGACCCTCTTCCTGGGGCGTGACATCATATTAGGAGTTTTCGGAGTCTCCCCTCTCGCGCATGTTCAGCACCTGTCAAACCTATACGCGTGCACTCTTGCTATTTTCAAAAAGGTCAGAAAGAGACATCACAACTGGTGTCAGTGCAGAAATATATACCTGGCAAGCTTGCAATTGCACGCGCTTCCCACACGAGCGACATGCGCTTGGCGGCCCAAAGTTCCTAGTGTGACGTCACGACTGGTCGGAGGTTTTTGTAGGGTTGTGCGAATATTCGGAATTTCTAATAGTAGTTTCGAATAGACACCATTCGATATTCGCTTCGAGAGGAACTACACTATTCGCGTTTTTCGAAGTGTTGATTGAGTCGGGTTAGCCCCGTTGAGTGCGCTTCTTAGCGAGCACTGGTGCACTGCGGAGATGCAATACCTGCGAAAGCGAGCTCCGCCGGTGTTGCTTCTGTGCATTACATCGGTGCTCGGTAAGAAGCACACTCAACGCTTGGAATGCTAAATGCTTGGAAAAGTATGAATATTGCCATTGCGTGCTTGGAAGAAAAGCATACATACAAAGCACGATGGTGCACGCGTGCCGTCTGCATTTGAAAATAAATGGAAACTTTGTGAATGTGTATATCTACATTGTAGTAAAAGTTTCAAAATTAAACTTACTTTTATGCAAGAGCATACATACTATGTTAGGCAGAGATGCCCTTACAGCCTGCATTGATCATGCGCAATTCATTCTCTTTTGACTTGAGATTAAAGAAAGAATATTTTATATAGCAAGATTTGTAAATTCACTCAATTGTGTATAGTTTGCCATCTCTATGGGATTCATTTTATGTCAGATACGTTGTTTACTTGCCATCCCAAGACATCAGACCTTCTTAGTCCACAGTTCATAAATAAAGATAGATTAAACTTAGCTTGTAAATGAACAAGTGGAACAACCTTCACAAGTTTAGCTGGGTTTTCATCTAAGCATTACGCAATGGTGGTGAAAGGTGTGGAAAAAACTATTTGATTCAAAAATATTCGGCCAAAACCACTATTCGCTTCGAACTAAAAATACACTATTCGCACAAAACTACTTTTTTGTGTTTTTTAGCAATTAGTTACGTCTTCAGGCAAAAACAAACGTTATATTCAGATTTACGGGATACAAATATGTCGTAATTCACCTCCAACTCGTTTTTTTCAAGAAGCGTTTCAGCTTCCCTTTAGCCAGTCGCCAAGCTAACCGACGAAGAGCGCCAAGAGCGTAGGCACCAGACGTTGCGCGTGCAACACTATTGCCCAGCGATTTGCTACGCGTTTTTCATCTTTTGTTTTTGTTTTATGTTATTGCTTCTTGCAAAGAAGTAGAAGACAAACAGACGGGTCGCAAGTCGGCGCCCTTGGTTGTCTTCCTCCGTGCGTCTCCATCCGTTGTCCCATCGTCACCGCAGAGAGGGAACGACAGGGCACGTCTTTCTAATGCCTGGCCTCAAGCTTTACGTGCTCCGTGCCTCCCGCCGCGCCTTAACCGCGCGCGCGCGCGCATGCTTAGGGTGCACGAGACGTTGAAGCGTGTTCGGAAAGTAGGAAGCTCGGTTGTCCCGCCGGAGGCAAGACAACTGAAGCTGCTCCCCGCTCTTCTCATCCCATTAGATTACGGTCCTCCTTCCGCTGTCGCTGCCTTTCGCATTACATAGTTAGTTCATAGTCGCACCATCCTTATTTAGATGTCGAGAAGGCGGCACGCCGCAGTAAACCCTCGTTAACTCGAAGTCACGAAAACTAGGAAGAAATTCGAGATAAGTGGAGTTTTTGAGACAGGCGAGGTGCCAAATTTTTCGTTGCGCCGATCGCACGTTGAGCGGGAATCCTTCCGACAGTTGTGCCAATCGACTTGACGCTCGCACCGCGCGGTGCGGAAAAAAAAAACGGCCGCAACAAAACTGTCAAGTATCAACGCTCCTAAAATAAAACAACAAAACCAAAAAGCAAACAAAAAAAATTACAAGAAAGAACAAAAGAAAAAGACAAAGAGCGGAAGATAACGTTGAGCGCGAGAGAAAAACATGCCATGAACTGTCGTGCTCGTGACACAGGACTTCATTTTTTTTTTCTTTTTCGCGTGATGATGCACATTTTTGCTTTCTTTTTCTTTTTAGCGTTTGCTTTTGGATCGCCGTTCAGTGTTGCTTTCGGACCAGTTCTTTGGTCCAAAAGCAGCACAAAAAACAATGAACTGCTTTCGAGCCAGTTCCTTGTTTGCTGTGTCCTCCCTGTATTTTGTTTGTTTGTTCGTAACATTTGTTGCCAAGATTTTGAGATGTCCGAGGTCGGTCCCGAAGACTTTTCGAGAACAGCGATGAGTAAATGCACCGTGCCAATGGGAGTTCACTCCACGACAAGGAAATCTTTCGACTTAACCGACATTTCGAGATAGACGAGTTTGAGGTAAGGAGGGTTCGCTGCGAGCCTTTTTTCGCCGTCGCTGCCTCTTATATAACGTGGTTAGTTCACAGTCCCGCCTGGAAGTTGCACCACCCTCACCTTGACGTCGCGAAGGTAGCACACCACCAGCTTGTCCTTGTCGACGCACGTCGCCCAGTCAAGCACGTCCTTGCTGTCCTCGGGGATGAGGTCCTGCCAGAACGCCTGGAGGGGTGCGAGGACAGAAGAAAACATTGCACAGGCTTCACCATGCTGGCAGAAACCGGGGAGGGCTGAATGTGCAGCGAATGAGCTGGGCACATGCTAGGTGCCTGTGCGACGTGAGCTCACATGACACCATAATGTGGCGTGAAGTCGGGGTTTCGCGTGACCTCATGACATCACGTGACTTCAGTCATGTGACCATCAAGACATCACCATGACACCGTGACATCACATTGTCAGATGACACACGTGCGATGTCAAAGTCCATCGCGACGTTCTTTGCGACGGTTTTGTCACAGAATTCGGCTGTTGAAGCACACCCTGCGCTAAAAGAACGGGGGTGACAATGAAACACCGAGATTGCAGCTACCAGCAAAACACACCCAACTCGCTCTAACTCTAGGTCCTAGAACGGAAGGACAGCACAAAATGACCCTCACCCCAATTTCTACCCCAAGTACCGCACACGATGCATTTAACACGGCGACTTAATTTTTCGTGAATTCACATTCTTTCTTTTATTGTGTTCAGTTTCCTCAATTGTCACAGTATGCCGACGCACCAAGCCCTTGCCCCTTACCCGAATGGAAGACTTATTATGAGTTTTTGCGTCATCTGCAATTGACATGTATGTACTACCTTTGAATAATTTTTAAAAACTTGGTGATGGCGTAACTCTCTGGGATGTCTGGATTTTTACGTTGTTCACTATTCTATGTACGTAGTGCTAGAATGTTTCACGTGCCTTTTCTTTGTCTGTGTTGCGATGTACCGCGGGAAAGGCAGGTAGCAGTTGGTGGGCATCATCAATAAACAACAAACAAACAAAAAAAGCACCAAATCAATCGTGTCAACGTGTTGCCCAGATATGGTGCCCAACTGCAGGTTTACTCCTGATAGTAAGGTCTTGTTCCGGTAAAATATTCTAAAATCCGGCATTTTGGCAAATTAGCGAGACACTGAGCCCACAAGCACAACGTCCATGCTGCTGCGTGGTACTATTAAATTTCGAGAAAGTAGATAACGAGCCAGATTATATCCATCGAGAACAATCCTTCACTATAGCCCGATTTACAAAATTAGAGAAATTAACTGGGGTCCCAACGAAAACGCCTCTAACTCCCGACAAAATGAGATAACCAACACGCTAATTACCGTAAAACACCGAGGGAGCGCCAACCTCACTTTCGCTGAAAACTGGAGTTGGGCCCTTGTCCGGTCAAATCAGGCACTTAATGTATAATCTGAGGAATTCCAAAGTTTGGAACACGTTAATAGCGGGCGCTTGAACAAGGTGGGCGCTTTTGCGGTATTTTACGATATATCTAGAGTTGAGCGTTTTCGGTTTAAACGAAAAAAAACCCCAAAAAACACAACGATAAGAGTCTGCCGAATTTATTTTGCCACATTCGGTTTTAACAGAAAAAGTCGGTTTCTTTTTAACCGCCAGGTGCACAGAAAAGGGGCGGGGTTCGGGTACGATTCTTTTTACATACTTTGTGCACACTGTCTACATCAGAGGGCACACTGACGCTACTTTAGCCTTGCAGCCAGAGCTGTGTTAATATCTGCAGTACGCTGCGCTGGAAAACGTGGATCCGGTTGTCTTTTGGCGATCGCATTCGATCGATCGGCCAACATTGGGTACCGCGGCCCTTCGCCTCCTTAGCTCGTCCGTTTCAAGCGTGAACGTTGAGGGGGCATTCTCTAAACTTAGGGTGATAAACAAGAAGGAGAGGGCACGTATTAACCGAGAAAAACTGGGCAAAGACATGCGTGCATATTACAATCACATTAAGTAATCGTGACCTGATCGGAGGTAAAAGGTGTGGTCGCTGTGTGGACCAATATCTCACTGGCTTGTATCTGTATGTGCGTGTTTCGGGGGGACATGGCCTGGGGGGGTCAACTTTTAACCCTTTATCCAAATCAATTGAAATTTGCAGGGTGAACTGAACACTGTGAGAAAGGATAACCTGCCAGGTTTCAGCATTATAGACCAATTTTATGACATACTAATTTCCTCAAATTCCAGATTTAAAGGGACCTCATTAGGAAATGTATCGTTCAAAAAATATAACTGGAATTTAAAATTTTTTGCTTTAATGTGAAGTACAATGCACATGCTGCAAGTTAAGGTAAAAATCAATTATAAAAGCTGCAATTCTAAAGGAAAAAACACACCTAACAACAAAAGCAATAATTTTCAAATTTTTGTGTTTTAGAAATACTTTGTTTTCATAATAAAGCAGTGAGTTTTTTAAAATAAAAAGTACCTTATCTTGTTCCCCACAAAATTCCAGCCCAGGAGGACCCTAAAGGAAGTCTTTCCATATTGAAAATGTCAAATGATACATTTCCTAAGATGACAATTCCTGCCAAAAAGTGAAACTGAGAAAAATGCATTTGAAGTCTGTTTCAACTTGAGGTTTCTTTATTTTCGATGGGTCCAGGAGCTTAGAATCCTCCTGGAGCATAGGTGGCACCCTCGCCATCCAGGCTGCGCTGTTCCCGGACGATAGCTTCCAGCTTGCGTCGCTTGTGGGCCATCTTCGACGTGTCGAGTGCCCTGACCTTTTCTGACAGCTCGCGCAGCCTCCTCCATTACTTGGGTCGCCGCCAGCATCGCGGCATCGTGCATTTTTCCCGCAACCTTTTGGTAGGACTTCACGTGCATTGGGGGCGGAGCATTTAGTCCCCCAAAGAGATTCGAGAGCTTGTGAAGCTAATTCCGCAGTCTCTTCCGACGACTCCAAGTCGCATCACGAGTTTGTTCTGTCGCGACTTGCCAATTGGTGGCGAGTGCAGTGCCGCGACGATGTCTCCGCAGGACGAGCATCCAACAACAAACGGAAGATCGGCACCAGTCCCTCTTTCTTGCAAGCTGAGCTCCCCTCCATGGCACTTGGGACACAGTAGAGTGTCGATTAGTCCTTGCACGGCCGACACATTGATTAGGCGATAACCATCCAGAGGCTCTTCAGTGGGAGCGTCCGCCATCAACGCGTCGTCCTCATTGCACTTAGGCAGATCGAGCTTTCTCTCGAACGTTGTCAGTAGACACTCCGCAGAGACCGGAACATCCTCAGCATTTGACGTTGAAGCAATAGACTCTGACGCGTGAGGGCTAGTTGAGCCAGTCGAACTCGAAGCTCGCGACGGCAGAGATGGTGACGGCGGTGGCAGCGGGTCGGCACTTTTTCGGGGGCGTCCTCTTGTCAAGCCTCTTCGTTTGCGAGATCGAGAACACCGGCCAAAGCTACCGCGAGTGCTCGCTTTCGTGGCAGGCATTCCTCGGTAGAAAACCAACGCAAACAAAGATAAAACGAAAGAGCGGCCGGAGCGGCGGAGTAGCGATACGATCAGGAGCGAAGATGGCTGACGAAAGCGAACAAACCGAAAAAACAAACCGTGACGTCACCACCGCGGCCAATCGCGAGGCCTGTGTTTCGGTTTTCAACCAATGAGATAGGCGTAGCATATTAGGAGCGTCTTTTTTCCGTTTTTTTCTGCTTCGATGTTCGGGCTCTCCAGGCCACAGATACCCTCTAACGCAGAGAGCTTTTCACGGCAAAAACTAGAAGAAATGGCGCTTCCAACGAGGGTTAAAAAAGCGCCCGCGTCGAACGAGCGCGGAGTAGGCTTAGTTCGAAAACGCCGCATTTTGCCGTGGTTTCGCTCAGCGGGGCATCGCGCGGGCTCGCGGACTAGTGCTGAAAATTTTGTTTTTTTGTGAAATAAATCCTGCATATTTCTAAATGAAACTTCCTGACACTATGCTTCGAAAGTTAATGAACCGAAAATAAACTTTTTTTAGAAACACATTTTTTCAAAAATAATCGGAATTCCGAGGCCGTGTCCCCCCTTAATTCCTGTTCCAGTTTGATGAATAAACATGCCATTTCTAGTCCTGTCATGTTACGTAATTTTATGTGGACAGCAATGCTAAAAGCAAGAATACATATTCGCCAAAAAAAACGAAAACGTGCTTAGCTGCATATCTATTCACCAATAAAAACGAAAATATACGCTCAAATAGAAACGAAAAAAATTATCCCAAATTAAAAAAACAAAAATGCTAAACTTGCTAAAATTCAATGCTAAAAATTCGAAATATAAAAAAGAGCATGCAATCCTTACATGCTTCTGCAAAACCAAAAGTCGATTGTCATGATTAGTATGGTTTTCCAGTTTAAAAAACTTATCGCAGGGGTGGCCAGAATGACACGCCAAATGCTTGTTTAAAAACTAAACACAGAGTTTTTTTGTTTTTTTTTCAGCTAACAAATTTCATTAATTTTTAAAGCAGAAATAATGAGGCAGCCTAAAAAATGGGGTCTAAAAAGAGCACACTGCACTCAAAGATTCGTGCCTTTGTGGGAAACGCATTTTGTATCGGACCACGCCCCTTGCACAGGTTCGTTTGTGGCGACGCCTACTGCGTTAAGACCCCAAAGGTGTCGTCATCGCCCCCGTGCGCACCTTGCCAAAAAACATCCCCCACCAACATCAAGAACTTGGCGGTTCAAAACTCGGATAAAGGGACGTCGCTGTCACTACCATAAAATCTCGTATAAATTCCCTCTCCTGAGAGATCGCCCATCTTGTTTTTCAGGTTAAATATCCACAACATAAAAATTCCGAAACATCGCCCACGCCCCGATTCCCGTCGGACATCAAGCGATGAACAGCGCGATCCGAGGTACCGGTATGTGTGACAAGCGAATTCGTGACGGGTTCTCGCATTTTACAGCGGAGCTGTTAAGGGCTAGGTTCCCCAGGGTCGTGTCCGGTATCAAACGCCTGTCGACACAAACCTGCCTAAACAGCTACCGCCATCTCTAAGCAACGGCGGCAAGCACACAACCAGTCTGGTTGCCGCCGTCGCTCGTAGATGGGGGCACCTTTCCAGCTATCATAGAAGACTGGATAGTTGGACGCGTTGATAGGAATTCATCGTAGGAAACAGCGCGAAAAACAGACGACGACAAAGAAGCACACGTAACGAGCGCAGCGCTCGTCACGTGTTTCTTCGTCCTCGTCTGTTTTGCGCGCTGTTTCTTACGCTCTATCAGTTTCGCTTTAGACTTAGGATGGGTCGGCCGCGCGCCCTTTCGGAGAAAAAAAGACTGGCTGCGGAAGGAGCGGCGACATACGCAGCAGCGCGAATGGGTCCGTAACCACTGTAAAGCCGCTGTCGCCTCGACTTCCACTGCGTCGAGCGCTTCAGATTCCCTTGCCAAAGAAGAGCACATTGCTCGCCTGGAAAGCCTCCACCGAGAACAGAACCAGCGATGTAAAGGGTGCCGGCGGGCCAACGCCACGGACGACGATGGTGCCACGGAGGCCAAGCGCAAGCGCAAGCGCAAGCCCCGCCAACAACTGCACTCCACGCCGGCTGAACAGTTCCCGGGCGCGACGGCGAGGTTCCGGAGGGAGTTCGTAGAGAACCCGTTTCGCGTCACGTCGCCGTGTGCGATCGACTCTGGTTCGCCGGAGACGTATCCACGATCGGCGGTGTATCGGACAAGAAGAGCGGGAAACGGGCGCGTGCGCGTTGCGGCAGTGTATCGAGTACAGCTTCGCTGGACTTCCTTCTTCACGAAAGTGGAAAGGCTCAAAGTTTTTTGTCCGCAATCTGCGCACGTGATATCGGTTCCCGTGACACACGAGTTGTACCCGCGTGCACATTGATTGCATCATGAAATACGAATCTACTGAGTTTCCAATGTGCTGCATCCGTCCTGTGACATGCGAGTTTGTAGCGCGTACCCGCGTTACTGCCTACACTTTGTGTGCGTAGTATATATTCCCGTGACACACGGGTTTGTGGCGGGTTCCCACGGTGCCGTCACGGAGGACTCACGTATTCTTGCTCTTAAGTTTCTGCAGGCCCCAACCGTTCCGTGCGGTGCTCACGACGATTAGAACCTTGCCAGTGACGTCTGGGCTACGTCTCTCTCCCACAAGACGGTCCTAAACTTTAACTCCGAAGACTTTCCGGTGTCCTCTCGGTTACCAGACCACCGCCCCGACCGACCCAACTCACCTCGGCACTGTTGGCAAGGTCGATGTTCACCAGGGCGTAGCGGGGGTGACCCTTGTTTGTCCGGAAGGTGAACACCGTCCCCTCGTTGGTCACATAGTCATACTCTGCCTCAAACTTCCCCACGATGCAGTCCAGGTGCAGCTCCCCTGCACAGCCACAAACAGTCGCGGGTGAGCAGTAGAGGCAGCTCAGACAGGTTTTTGAGATAACCGGTTATCCGCCATTTGAACTATAGCAAATTATTCTAATTTGAAAACCGGATAACCGGATATTCGAATAACCGGCTATGTATTCCGTTACATACAGTAATCCCTCGTTATAACGAAATCGCTTTTTCCGAATTGCAGTATCGCTTTTATTGAAGCTCAACATGGTCCCGACCGGAATGCATGAGTTGTTGAACCGTATTATTCTAAGTGTGTCGGCGGTTGACCACGCTTAGTATGAAGGCCGCGGTGCCAAAAGCATGCAAGCCTACACGAAGGTGCACGGAGGCCGTTGAGTTCCATCCTTTTCACTGAGGCAAACAGCAAACTGGGAAAACGGCAAACAAGAAAACGAACGAAACGGGTGACGGAGGGCAGAGCGCGCAGAGCGTCGCCTCCGATGCCGATGCGCCGACACAGGCAGGGAGCAGCGGGAGCAGCATACACGTTCCAACACTACTCATGGCGCCCGCAGCCGACGATGCCCGACTCCTGTCCGAAGTGGGTCAACGGAGCATTGAAGCCGGAGGAGCTCATCCTTTTAAGAGCCCCCGACATGCGCGCCTGCGGCGTACACGCACACGTGCGTGGTATGGGAGAGTGGGAGAGTTTACAGAAAGTCGCTTAGATCTGCGAGGTTGAGAAAAGTAGACGGTCCAAGTTCGAAATCGCCAAAGAATTCGACATTCCAACATCAGCTGTTCGACACTGTCCACCATTTTGCAGAACAACCAAGGGATACTGGACGGGCTTGAGACGTTTCTGATGCAAGAGAAAGCGCACCTGCGACCCGAAGATGAAAGATCGCCAACTGCTTTGCACAAGTCGACTTTTCTCTCGCGAGCGTGCTTGCAGAGCCGGTGCATGATAACCAGAGCTGCAACGATCTCTTCGAGAGTGTGTGCAAACATACTGGCAAAGCCACTGAGGATAGCTTTGATTCATTCGCGCTTGTCGATGCTGACGTTCCCATTGTTGCTTCCGCCACGGATGCTGGAATCGTAGACCTAGCGTGCGGTCCGGAGGAAACACGAAGCGACGTTGGAGAGGCACCTCGGGAAAGGCCGACGACTGCAGAGACGCGGAACATCTTACGGCTGCTTCGAAACAAAGCGGAGTGCAGCGGTGGTGATCTTGCGATGCCTGGAGAGTTTGGGGAGAACTGATGGCCGGATTAAATTACCAGCAAACTCCACTTCATCATTGCTTTTACTCGGTAAAGCAGCCGCTTGTTGTTCATAACCAAGGCTTGTTTGGTTAAATATACGGTCAGTGTTCCTCAGTGTTCCCGTCTGCCTTCGAGGCTGCTGGTGCTGTTTTTAGGGGCGAAGCTCTTAGGGGCTAGCCATGTCCGTCCGCCGTCCGCCGTCCGCCGTAGGCCCGGCGTCGGGTGCTCGTGCTTCTGCTCGTGAGATCACGTGCTCGTGTAGGGCAAAAAAAAAATTGAAAAAAAAAAGATGAAAAAAGTTATGAAAAATGAAAAAAAAAAAAAAAAGAGTAGGGGGTTCTGAGATGCCATCCCATCTGTGCTTAAAAAAAGAAAAAGAAGAAAACCACACATTCTCCTACTGACATGAATGAAAAGGCTCAAAGAAAAAGAAGAAAAAAAAGAGTAGGGGGTTCTGAGATGTCATCCCATCTGTCTGCTTAAAAAAAGAAAAAGAAGAAAACCACACATTCTCCTACTGACATGAATGAAAAGGCTCAAAGAAAAAGAAGAAAAAAAAGAGTAGGGGGTTCTGAGATGCCATCCCATCTGTCTGCTTAAAAAAAGAAAAAGAAGAAAACCACACATTCTCCTACTGACATGAATGAAAAGGCTCGGCATGCTGCGGCTCGGCGTCTACGCAGACAAGCACCACCAGAGCTTCGCCCCAAGCAACATCATTCACCACATGGAGATGCGGTCAATTTTTATGGTTCTGTCACTTTTATCGAAATACCGCTTGTATAGAATTTTTTTGCCGTCCTGTTGACTTCGTTATAACGAGGGATTACTGTAAATATCTGGATACTCGAATATTCATACGCATTATCCTGTACCACAATCGACACTGTTCGGCCGAAGCAAATGCCTGCCCTGCAGTCTTTCCCCCGGTGGTTTCAACCCTGCCTCCTGCATATTCTGAAAATGAAGGGGATCTTCAGAGGCCATTCGTCCCTCCAACCATTGCACCCTTAGTGGTTATGTTAGGAACTACTTCCATGGGGACAACCTATAATATTGTTTGCGTTTCCAACACAGAGCCGAACCTCACGTCCTTGTTTGGCTGGGGCTCATGTTCAATCACCAAAGCATTAAGTGAAAGCAAGCGTCGGACGAACACTGACATGGCACTCGTCTCAAAGCTATGCACCAGTCTCGATCGATGCAGATGATGAAACCATTCAAGTTCAAAGGCCTTGCGTTGGTTAAACCTCCTTCCGTAGAAAAAACAAGCTCTTCTAATCATATGTGCAAACATTTGTAAATTTATTGCTTTCCAATTACCAGAGGAAGATGAGGTATTCTGTGTGATCCCAGGACCTATAAAATAAAAAGACATTAAGCCTTACTGACGTTACACGTGCGGTGAAAACCGAATAACCGGTTTGACAGAGACCGGTTATTCAAGTTTGAAGATCCGGATAACGGCTTTCGAAGCTGGATTCGCTTCCCTCCGGTTTAACCGAGCATCCGGCATCAACGGGTATTTGCACGCTCTAGTGACCGGCGTCGGTATGGTACCTGGAACCCCATCTCCCGAGTGGTTTGTTGAAGTGCGTCCACCAAAGTGGACGCACGGACGTCGTAAAAGCGTCACGCTGTTGCCGACTCCGATCCTGTGCTGTCGCGGCAGCAGCAGCGGCAGACGCGTGTGCTGCTGCGGGTCGCTCTCCAGCTTGCAAGTCCACGGACGCTTCGGCAGCCGAAAGTTGGGACTCCCGACGACGTCGACGCTGCCATTCGCACGTAATGTATTGCCACTTTGGGACCACTTTTAACATACGGGTCGGACGGGACGCCAAACGCATCGCCGAAGACGCGTTCCAGGTACAGTGGCGGAGGGCGACTGCGAGAGGAAGCCGCGACTCTACGTGCTCCCCACACGGCAGGAAGGGACGACGCTTCCTACGTAACGAGGCCATTGCGCTGGATCTTCTACGTTACCCACGGGAGTCCGGTGTGGGGAACAGGTTCGACACAAGTGTTAGGTTCAGCTTAGAGTCGTGTTCAATGGACCATGGCCTTGTCATAAAAGGGTGTTGGCAAAGAATTAGAAAAATTACACGACTACACTTAAGACCAGGGGCGGATTCAGAGGGGGGGGGTCCGGATGTCCTGACCCCCCTCTTGATTTCTGCATGTGTAAAAATTTAGCACATGGAAACGGCAACGGGGGGGGTCTTAAACATATGATACGCTGATCAACACCTGACCTCCCCCTCAAGAAATACCTGCGTCCGCCCCTGCTTAAGACTGCTAACGTGTAGGAAGCTGAAAGCATTGTAGTCCCATGGGAGAAATGTTTTTGAGTAATGTTTCTACACATATTAAAGTTTAGGACGACGTCGAGGAAGACTTCCTAGAGATCGATGCCAAGTACGGCGTCTAGGACAATGTATAAGACGCCGTCGAGGGCGACTTCCTAGAGATCGATGCCAAGTACGGCGTCTAGGACGACCTCTAGGACGACGTCAAAGACGGCATCCAGGATGACCTCTAGGATGACCTCTCAGACGACTTCAAGGATGACGTCTAGCACGACCTACAGGACGACAATGAGAACGACGCCTAGAGGACGACATCTAAGACGACGTCCAGAACAATGCCTAGAGGACGACGTATAGGACGACCTCTAGGACAACGTCTATAACGATGCCTAGAGGACGACGTCTAGGACAACGTTGAGAACGACGCCTAGAGGATGACGTCGAGAATGATGCCTAGGAGACGATGTCTAGGACAAGTCGAGAACGACGCCTAGAGGAGGCTGTGGAGTATTTGCGTGGGCGCCACGTTTGCCTCCGGAAGCCGCTGTAGATCTAGACGCTGCTGCCAATGTCGAAGCTATAAATGTAGATGCGGTCGCCTCACAGACCATCGCACGAAGCACATAACGAGCACAAATGAAGTTTGAAGCATACCTTTTGCACACAGGTGCTCTGGCGGTGACATCGCGCTGATGACGTATGATGACGCTTGATGACATCACGCTGATGACGCTTGATGACATAATTCTATGGCCATCTTTCGAGCACAACGCCGCTGCCGCTTGTTTTGCACGTAATGTGACAAGTGAGGTCGTTCTAGAGGTCTAGAACGGGGTCGCCCACTGAGCAGCAGGTGCCGCTTAATCCTATTTTTATCGGCTTATACAACATTTTTTCACTCAATGAGACGAGTAAGGCTTTCGCCTTAAAAAAAAGTTGCCCCTCTGCCGTACTGGTGTGCCAAAGGCAGTGGTAACATGGAATGTGACGAGTTAGTGCAGAGACAGGGTGTACATGTTTGGAGACTAGATGGCGCAAAGCGGCGCCATGTCCGCTTTGGGCTGTCCAGAGAGCGCTCTGTGGACGTCTTACTTGCGGGTGCCTTCTTCTGCGGTCGTGGCGCAAATCCGACTTTCTCGGAGCCCGTTGGAGCGCGAGACGCAGCAGACAAAGCGTGCAGGAATACGGAACAATTGTAAAGTGGCGGCACCGTCGGCGCCGAGCGGGGCTCTTGCGCCGGCCCGTGGCAAAAGAGAATCAAACGCTCTGTTGCGGCAAAGTGAGCATCTGCTTTCCTTTCTGTCATTCTCTCTCGTGCTTCTTCTCTGGGGAAGCACAGTGCGCTTGCTTCTTGGAGCAGAGCACCCCGTACATCTGAACATGCTATGTCTTTCCCCCACCGGGAATTACACGGGCACACTCGAGGAAGAGGTTCGGCCGACGTCCAATTGGTGAAGAGACAAGCGCTGTGTCGGCGTTCAGCAGGCAGTCGGCCTATTGACTTCCACTGCTGGCGCCTAGCCAGATATGGTTAGGTGCCAGCCATATAACACATTCTGCGTTAAAAAGGGAGAGGACGAGAGAGAGGAGCGAGCAAATGTGGAAAGGCAAAAGGTATGTAGGCTATTAGAAACCAGAAACTTCCCATGCTCCTGCCTTTTGAATCAACAAAGTCTTCAAAAAAATGCTAACACTTTTTTTTTTTGACGGGGGTTTGAAAAAGGAGCCCCTGCAAAAGGCTAACAAGCCTAATGAAGCACTGATCTCTTACAGTTCAAATGAGTATATAAATTGGAGAAAAATTGACCGCATCTCCACGTGGTGAATAATGTTGCTTGGGGCGAAGCTCTGGTGGTGCTTGTCTGCGTAGACGCCGAGCCGCAGCATGCCGAGCCTTTTCATTCATGTCAGTAGGAGAATGTGTGGTTTTCTTCTTTGTTTTTTTTTTTTTTTTAAGAGGACAGATGGGATGGCATCTCAGAACCCCCTACTCTTTTTTTCTTCTTTTTCTTTTTTCATAATTTTTTTTCATTTTTTTTTTTTGCCTTACACGAGCACGTCAGCACGTGAGCTCACGAGCAGGAGCACGAGCACCCGACGCCGGACGGCGGACGGACATAGCTAGCCCCTAAGGAGCTTCGCCCCCTAAAAACGTATTCTACTGAAAGTCACAAGCACAAACATAGTGACTGGCATCTTCACGATACCATGGCGATGGCGATATCAAATACGGGAATTCAGTATCTAATGACCGATCACAAGGACTGCGACCGTTCTTAGCCTAACGTGGCAGCCCTCACTGTTTCTGTGATGGTCTCACACATGCATCATACAGTGCACTACACACGCAGGTTAGGAACGCATTCCAGGCACTCGAGCCTAGATACAGACAAGGGAGGACAGGCTCCTACCTTCGATGCCGTTGGGCAGCTTCTCGAGGTTGGCGACGTACACCATGTTGTCCTTGCAGCCTTCCTGGGCCGTTACCACCAGGTACTTGCCGCAGTCGCTCACCGTGCCGCCACTGGCCAATCGGACGCAGACGAGAAAAAAACGGAGGTTAGGAATGGCCACATTTTGTAACCCACCCACTTCTCGCATCCACGTCTTCCCGCCAGTGCTGCCAATTTAGAAGCTTTAGCGGGTTTTCTAAATTTTTACTGCAAGATTTTTAAAATTTTCTTTATTGGTAACCTTGTTTTTCATAGAAAAAGATATTTGTCTATGCTTACTCTAGCGGTTTTTTGTGGGTTTTTCCATTTATGAGTTGATAACCCTGCTTTCCACAGAAAAAGGTATTTGTCTATACTCTTGTAGCAGTTCTTTGTGGCATTTGTTTTCAGAGGGCTCTCGAATTTCTATTGCGGGTTTTTTTTTAATTTTTGAGTTGGCAACGCCGCTTCCCACAAGTTAAATATATGTTTGCACTTGTTGCGCACATTAGGGGTTTTTAGCGGGTTATCGAGATTTCTATTGCAGTTTCCTAATTTTTTTAATTGGTAACAACACTTCCCCAGAGACGAAATATTTGTCTGTGATTATGGTAGCGGTTTTCTGTGGGTTTTTCAATTTATGAGTTGGTAACCCTGCTTTCCACAGAAAAATATATTTGTCTGTACTTGTAGCAGTTTTTAGTGGAATTAGTTTTTACCAAGTTCTTAAGATTTCTATCGCATTTCTTTTTTTTTTTTTTTAATTCTTGAGTTGGCAACGCCGCTTTCCAAAGCTTAAATATTTGTTTGCGCTTGTTGCGTAAGTGAGGGGTTTTTAGCGGGTTATCGAGATTTCTATTGTGGCTCTTTTAATTTTTTTTAATTGGTAACACCGCCTCCCCAAAGACAAAACCTTTGTCTGTGTGTGCTGCAGCAGTTTTTAGCGCTTGCGAGTTTTTCCGATTTCTGAGTTGGCAACACCGCTTCCCGCGTGCCAGGGAGCCTCACATGCGCCACTTGGGCTCCTTGGGGAACTCGACGCAGAGAATATCGTCTGACTGCGGGGTGCCCACGCGGTGGTAGTAGAGCTTCTGGTCCTTGGCGCTGTCCGTCTCGGTGCCGTCCGCCTTGGCGATGCTGTCCGGGTATTTCTACGGGACAACAAGAGGCGTTGCTCCGAAATCGCCCAGCAACTTATTTCCAAAGAACAAAGTTCTCACACTTGCGATGGTTCACGACTGGGTGCCTTCAAACCTCTCGGGATCTCTTACGAGACACCGGCGCCACCTATCCGGTAGCCGCGGAACACATTTTCGGTCCCGTATATTTACCATTTTCTTCGCCCATCGTCCTTTCTTTCTCGGCTCGAAAAACTTTTGACAATGTTAGGGACGACCGTTTCTTGCAGGTAGCGCGTACATTTGACCTCAAAAATACCGTAGAACCTTCGCCCTAGTGAAATGAGGTTCCAGGCCCACCTCATAGATGGCGCCAGCGCTTTCTTTCGTCGTAAGAGATCGCAAGAGCTCGGTCGTGAGCCGACGGAAGTGAGTGATTGGGCCTAAACGGCCGACACCAAACAAAATGTAAAGAACGCAGACGAGCCTGGGAGGGTTAGCCCCAAGGTGTGGGCTCCCAAACCGGGTCCCTAGGAACGGGGGGGCTGTTTGCTAGTGATGCAGGTATTCCACACGGCGGGTGCAAGAAATTTCGAGGTCACGCGGGCAGCTCCGTAGGGGGGGAAAGTACCTAGCATTTCAGAAAATTCCCCTCGGCAGATGCACGCCTCGCCTATCATTTTCTTTAGTGTTAGCTTGACACAATCTTCCCCAGGAATAACTCTAGGTGACTTACAATTCAAGCCCGACGACCCTCTTTGTGCGCGCAACATCCGATTCGAATAATCGAAGCGAAGCCATCTGCCTGGAACGGTGCTTGCCGTCAATTACCTTGCGCCACGCTGTGAAAGCTGCTTGTGCGAGCGCGACGTTTTGTTTGTCCTCTTTTCCGGGCAAGAGTGAGTGCGAATGAGATGCAAGACGAAGCCCCGTGCTCTCGCAAAAGTGCCGAGCTGCAACACCTTGGAAGCTACGCTAGCCTTGACCACGTATAAAAAAAATATTTGATGCGGAGTTTTCTTTTTTTATAGTAGATACTTTTTCCCCACAAAGTCAATCACGTCACCAGAAAAACCCCCTTGCATGGGATTTTAGCTGCCGGGAGAGACACCCGCATAACTAGCAAACCACCCCACAGGTTCCCAGAGCACTCTCGCGGGTTCCTCGGATATCCTCGACTGTCCCCGTCCCCTATTCCCAACGTAAATCGTGCAGAACGCAATGATTGGCTGTATGTGTGTTCTGCAGGAAAGTAACTGCAAGGGCCTTGTTCGTAAGTGGCGCCGCTAGTACTCGAGTGAATACGGCAAAAGGTGAACCAAGATGGAGACCCACCCCATAAAAGAAGCCCTTGTTGTCGTGGGTCCAGGACATACTGGTGAACTTGATCTTCTCCAGGACTTCAGGGAAGATCTCTCCCGTCGCCACATTTTTCACCTGAAACGTTTCAGGGGATCACTGATGTTGCATATGGATGCCGATGAAACAAATGAACCCTTCCACCTACGACGCAAGGTAGGGTATTTCTTCGGAAATCTCGCGATGAGCGTTTTCTTGTCAAGGGCGCTTTCAGAAACCAGAATGCAAATAAAAACAAATGCTTTCTTCTTTCTTTTTTTAGTCTAATGCCGAGCGATTCGACGACAAATGTTTGACTATGATGACACAGTCGTGGACCAAAAGAGCTTCTGCATCTACTAAGCCTTTCTGAGTAGTGACTGTAGCAGCTGAAGTTGCCACACACGTTAGCTCTAGTGTGTCCATTTAAGAAAAAGGGGCGTGTCCTCACATAGATCTTGATCCAATCAGAGCCGCTGTAGCTGAGGCCGTAGGCAAACAGCTCGCCATCTTCGGAGAAGCTCGTCGTGCTCATGGACACCGTGCCGTCTTCGGACAGCTCGTTGGGGTCGAAGAAGACCCTGGGATCCGCATCCAGCGAGTCCTGGACGTACAGTACGCTGCGGGAGGAGGAGGAAGAGGCGGTGAACCCCTGGGTGCTGTCATCTTGGAAAAAAAAACCTGGCGCCTTGTTCACCAAGAGACGACATGTTATACATTAATTATATGCCACTTTCTTCCCTAAATTTAGTGAGAAAACCTAAAAATTGATGCATACATATACACAATTTCCCCACTAAATTTAGTGAGAAACCTGAATTCAGGTATAATTTATTATACACCAATTTCCCCACTGAATTTAGCGCAAAAAACTGAAAATTGGTGTACAATTATACGCTAATTTCTCCGCTAAATTTGGCAGAGAAATTCTTTCTACTAAATTTGGGGAGACGCAAGTCCGCTAAATTCAGGAGAATTTAGCGCGACCCCCGAGCTCAAGAAATCTCGTAAATAAACACCCAGTGCAGTTCAATATATGCTGCATATTCTGTATCTAATAACAAGGTATATCCATAGGATTAAGACACATTTTTTTTTTTTTATCTCGAAGGGAAAAAAGAATTTAATATTTTGTTTTTCTCGCAGAAAAGGGCCTGGTTTTATTCCAATGTATTTAGATTTTCCAGTATAAAAACAGGTGAACCCCTAAAAATCTGCCCAAATGATGTCGAATTACAAAATAAACTTGACGGTATGGTCAGACTCTTGTGTGCCTCTCCTAGTTAAGCACTTAATGAAGGCGATTTGATGGTGCTTGCAACTTTTAGAGTGTATAGTTTTTGCCGGTAGTAACTAGCTTTCTGCTGGCCACAGAAACCTAGAAAAGTTCCATTGTTAGTTAAGAGTAAACGCTCAATGCTCTTTTGTGACAATTTGCTTTCATGTGCGCTAGACTTTCGTTTTGTCCCCGACGTTAGGATTTCTTGTCAGATATTTCGTTTGCTTTTCCACTCTGGGACCTGCGTCAACAACTGACGGGAGGCAGAAGCCTGGTGTTACTGCCTCGTGAAGTCTTTTACTCATTATTATTACTTATCATTAATTTAATTTTGGCTGCCTGTTTGGCCTGCAGCCATGTGTTCCCCTTGCGGCCATCTGTACATCACAAACACAGTATCCCAAAAAAACTTTTTCCAGGGTTTCTTCCATTGCAAAACTAAACTATGCATCGTCGAACGCTGTGCTACATTTGTGCAGAGGCTGAGCTTTTGACAAAGCATAATTTATATTTGCAATAAAAAAAAGAAAAAGCCCCGTAAACTTTTGGGGGGACACGCTGTACATATGACAAGCATTTAAGGATGCTTTACGCTTACCTTTGATTCTGAAGCCCAGTGTTCATGTAGAAAAAATACCGGTTTCCGTGCTTGTTCGGGCATCCGAACCGAGGGTAGTCATACAGTTCTCTAAGCCTGAAAAAGGAGGACTCGCATAAAACGTCTATACACACACCCAGAGTTCAGAAATTGGAACGTCTTACAAATATATGGGGAGAATGTCGAGCCAAACTGCAGGGCAACCTCTGACGTTACTCCAGCAAACACTGAGGTAAAGGCCTCTGGGGTCATTCTGCCTATGCAATAATCCACGGCAGACTCGGGTATAGAAGAATTTGTGCGAGATTGGTACCGAAAAGTTAGTGCGGGCAATTGTTTAACCTCCCCCGTGTTCAAGACCCAGTCACTGCCTCTGTTCTATTCACAAAGCACAGACTTTCAATCCCTCGATTGATGTGCATTGGATCGAGCAACGAAGCTGCAAGAACAAAAGATTCTCATTTTATTAATGAATTTCAACGACTAGAAATAAAATAGGAGCGCACCATCGGTGTCTCGTTGCAGCGAAACCACCGCCACACAGGCGGTGGTTTCGCTGCAACCCCGCCTGTGTGGCGGGGTTGCTCCCCTTTCCCAAGTAAAAAGCGCCGTGCACTTTTATCTTGTTGGCCATCGTAATCTAAGCTTGCCCCAAGCTGCACATTTGGAAAACACTCCGAACTTTCACGCCTCTCGTCAAATAAAACACCCGGTTTGATACGATAACCTGCCCTCGTCTAAGATAGCGTGCGCGTATGCGGAAGTTGTCGAAACTTCACGCGGCACCTGGCGAAATCCATAACATACACAGAGTATTGTGCAAGGACAGCGTCGGTTTCTTATAAATGAGACTCTGTGTTTTCAGAGTTTATTTCTCAAGAAATCTGGCAGGTGTTTTTTGGAGTTAATTTTTCGCTAAAAATTGGGGGTTTAACGCAATTTATTTTTGTTAGATTCCCAATTCTCTGAAATTCAAAGTTCATTTTAATGAGTTCCCAATATTTTTTTTTTTTTTTAATTGAAAGACAATATAAATAAAGTCCAGGTAGCAAGACCCGTTGTCCTGAAGGAACCTTAGCTAAAAGGCAAACCCCTTCTGTCAGTAGTTTGAGATTTCAAAGGAAACGAAAGTGACCTCTTCTCAGGACCACTGACCCCGTGTACTTGTAAAATGCCGGCTTTTCTTGCTTTTTATTTTGTCGTTGAGCTCTAAATTACGAGTTTTTTCGGACAAATACCAATTGCCGAAAAATTTATCGGCAAGTGTTTTTCGGATATTTTTTTTTTGGATTTATCCGAAAACACAGGACCTTAAGCATAAGCACCGTACACTTTACAATACTCGCAATCATGAGGATTAAAGACCCAAGAAAGCTTACAGGCCTTTAAGCATTGTAAATTTTACTGGTTCCTAAAAGCCAGTCCAGACACGCATTGCAGCAGTAAAAATGCACATTAGCACTGATGTAGCTGTGTATCGGCGTTGTATAAATAATATAGCGAAAAGTTGGCAGCTGCATCAGCTAGGTCAGTCTAAAGGAGTGCCGTGGTGTTTGCGTAAAAGGGCCTCAGGCCAGACACACACTATGCCCTTTGCACTTCTGCTTGCCACTTTCCTTTCCTCCTTCATTCCTTCTCTCCCAAAAGTTTACAACACAAGCCGAGAGCACTCAGTCACTCACTCATTCAATCATTCATTTTACATGCTCATGAACAGCTAATGCCTCAATAATGATACTTAAAGGGAATCTCCATCCATTTCTTTAGCTACCTAATCCATGGGCACCATCTGAATGCAGGTGGCTTCCCCATTCCAAAATGCTATTACGTTTCCCCAGATTCCCTCCGGGTTAATTAAAAATGTCACAATTAGTCTGATACCGAAATCGCGGTGGTTATCGGTTTCCCTAGTTCGTTTCCCCACCACCAAACGTGACAGCACCGGTGGGAAGCAGGCCACTCGGCTGGCAATGTGATACGCTCGCGTGTAACAGCGAGCTGTTTTAAACTTTGATTGATATCTGCTTGCACAAAATGTGAGCTTGGCCTACGTGCTAAACTATAATAAGAAATGCTAAAAGTAATTAAAAATTTTAGGACACAGCTTTTGCAACTCGGTTCACTTGATCCGAAACTTGATAGTTTCATGAAATCGGTGGCTTAAATTCGTTCTCTTCCATCACAACAATCTCACAAGAGACTTTTTGTCAATTACCCAAGCGCCAAGGACAATATTCAGAATCCTTCTAATGTATTTATAAAATAAAAATAAACTGTTCATTCAAGCCATCGTGAACAACAGACGTGACAGCGGCAAATGTCGACCAGTGCTAGAATATGCAGTATTTTCAGCGATTTTAGTAGCGCTTCTCTCAGGATGGAGGTCGTCGTGAAGGGCTGGCTTGAGTCTGCGATGGCCACTCTTGGCGCTGTTCCAATCGCAGAAGGATACTCAACTCTCAGCTCGCGGCTATAAAGTATTCCGAGCACAAGCACGAATGTTTCACGTGAGACTAGTTCCGCTGGTTCTTTTGGCCCACGGCTCGCACAAAGGCACCTTGACGTGGCTCACTTCCCCCACTGCTGCCGGCGAGAGCCTTCTTTTTTCCGCGAAAACAAGGACAAAAAATCCTGGCACTGTTTGTTCAATCTACCGTGGAGCGCAGGATGCTATCCGTTGCAGAGGAACTTTCAACCATGAAGCTGCAAAAAATAACCCCGATCGCTGGCGACCCGAAAAGCCGCTTCACGGCTTCCCGGGTCGTCCGCCCGCCTCCCCGCCGCTGACGTATGCGGGTAGGGAAAACTATACATTTCTCTATGTTGCCCGTAGAGAATCGCCTCCTGCAACTTACCGGCATAACTGGAAAATTCAATAACTGCAGAGACATTTTTGTAAAATATTTTGGCTAGTATTTGAGAAAGGGTTATGGACTCAATCTGCCGATTTCCAGCCACGTCAAAGATCAACGAAAAAAACGGCAGAGCTCCCTTTTCGTGATGAGCATGCAAAGCCTTGCCCTCCTTGCGCGAGGTACATGCTGAGTTAAGATATTGTTTGAGTTTAGCTTTTTTCGTCACTATCCAAATGACCGTCGAGGCATTGACTGCCACGAGCCCAGATCGTAGACCACTGCACAGGCCAGAATTTCTAGGCCCGGCCCGACCCGGCCCGGTGGAGACACGGCCCGGGCCCGGCCCGAGTCCGACATAATTTTTAATTTCTAGGCCCGGCCCGACCCGGCCCGGTGGATGCACGGCCCGGGCCTGGCCCGGGCCACATAAAATTATATCGGGCACGGGCGTCCATTTTTGATTGGACAGTTGGTAACACGGCAGGACATAGGTCGATTCTATTGGTCATTTCGAACCCGGAAAGATTCTAGAAGAAAAGAAGAGAATCCCAATCTCGCTAATGCATCTTTAAAAGGCTGCATGAACAAAGCAATTATCCAGGGTACGTTAGCTTATCTTTGGTGGCATAGTAAGGCCCCCGCAGAAAGTAACAAGTCGAGGTCACGTGTTTTCTTCTTTGTTTTGTTTGCAAAGCAAAGAAAAACGACAAGAAAACGATGGAGCGCCATCGTTTTCTTGCGCGCTCTATCCTACTATGCTGGTGGAGTCCATATGTTTTCTTTTATCCACTTGGAGGCTTTCTAACTGCAAGACTCCTTTTTGTTATTACTTCTAACGACACTGTAGTGACTTTTCGCTTAGCTTTTCTTGTTTTCAATGAACCTAAAAGATTAATGAGCAAACTTTTTGCTATCAACAATGTAGAATTTACGACAAAAGACTGACTGCCGAGGCACGGCCTGGGCCGGCCCGGGCCGGCGCGGCCCTAAAACTTTTTTGTTCAAGCCCGAGCCCGGCCCGGGCCCGAGAAAATATGTGCTACCCGGCCCGAGCCCGACCCGCGGGCCAAGCCGGGCTCGAGCTTTCAAGCTGGCCTGGGCCCGTGCAGTGCTCTACCAGATCGAGAGCTCATGCGCCACTTGCATCCAGTCTATGAGCATCACTCCAACCCTAGGTGGGATGAACCCTGCGACTACGTCGACAGTGGGCTCGTTCGATTTACGCGCACCTCCTGCACCAGCTGCTGCGATGCACACCGCCATATTCGATTTATACCTCAAAACATAACCGTAAGTACATTGCCCTGCACTTTTCTACACTGTACTACACTTTTCTGCACCAGTTTAGGCTAGACTATAGGTAAATCGAATGAGCCTATTGTGATCCCCGCGATAACATGAGCAAACTTTTGTGGAGGAAGGGTACAGAAAATGGTCCACTTCCATAACTTCACCAAGCTTGTGTGTAGCTACACCGTGGACTTTCCGGGCTTAGCCGAGAAACACCGATACACATCCATCGGCGTCAAAAAAATGAAGCTGGTCGAAATTTAAAAGCACCGATAAGCATCCGTTGCTGTCAAATACAAAATCAGTTAAAACCGGAAAACACGGATTAATCTTTTTTATCTGCTGGGACAGTTTTTGTTGAAACCCTGCCCCCCTTAGACTTGAATTCTTAGTTTTTATTTAGTCTTTTTTACCAATAATCACAGTTTTTTTAGTTGGTCTGAAACAGTACGCTAAAAAAGACAGATATTTGAAAAAAAAAAAGAGTAAAATAAAACACAGTAATACATCAGTTTACTTTTCTTATAAATAAAGGCCGGAAAATCTACGGCCTACGTATTCTCTCTCGTATCCCAGATCCCTATCCCTCCGGTGTTGATTCTTCTTCGAAAGTCACCATCATATCTCTCTTAGTAAAAAGATTGCCTCTTTCTCCTTCTATTCTCAAAATTACTATGTAGAAAACGAAGCTGTTTCTGTTTTCTGTACCTCTGTTGTCTGTACAAATCTTCGCTCATGTAATAGATCTGCAAGGCTGTCCTAGACCAAAATAAATGAAATGGAAAAAAAAAAAGAATCGATTTGCTCACGCAGTTGTGAATGGTTGCAGCACTAAGGAAGCTACACTAATCTCGACAATGTAGCACAAAAGAGCTAACGCCGAGTGTAGTAGTGGTATCCAAACTAGTATTGCATAGCCCATTGCACAAATAGCCTAAACCCCGAAGACGTGATTCCAAAGTGGACCATGCTTCGGGGTGGGCCATCTTTCGGGATGTTATGGTCAGCTGCCATACTTTCTGGATTATATTCTGCGAACCATACGTGTTTAAAAGTAAACATTTTATGCGGCATGGACTGGTTACGGGCACAGATTGTATAGAAGATACACTATTTGAAGATCATTCATTAGGACAAGAAATCATGAATGTTACGAAGCATAGGCTAGCCAATTATGAATTCAGTATAATACAAGCACCTTCTTTGTAAGCTAATAAAGCAAGTATTTTTGAAGATGCAGTGCACATACACTGTGGACTCTGTATCGCGTCATCATCTGTGCATCGGCCTCTGTGTTCCACCCCCTGTTAAGTAATTCGCTTTTGTATTATTTGTATTTTTTTTCTAATTTGTATTTTGTTTTGTATTATTTTGTACTGGTGTGTCTTGAGTGAATCACATATATTTTTGTTTCTTACGTATAGTGTTCTCGTGGAGACATGCCAATCAAAAGATTATTGTGGTTGTTTTTGCACTTTAAATAAAGATTATTTTATATTTATTATTATTCATTGTTATTTATATTTTTAAAATTTTTTAGATAAAATTTGTTTTTGCAGACTATACACCGGGTCAGGACTATAATCCAGAAAATACAGCACTCATTTCCATCCGAGGTGGCGTGAGATTTGGGCAGAAAACAACTGTCACGCACCTTTCCTTTATCTTCGGTCTATCCTTGCATTGCTCGAGGAATGGCGTTGTCACCGCATTTTGGGCATCCACAAATTCCTTGGTTTCCTCGCTGTCCGGGTCTTCCATCCACCTGTAAGGGTCTCGGACCTAGAAAAGCAAGACGCGACGAAGGAACCAATCGTCCCACGCACCTTAAGTTGTTTCTCAATGTAGGACGGTCAAAAGGCCGGTTCACGCACACATCGCGGCGCTAAACCAGCACAAGGAACAGCACCGATGCTGCGCTCACTCTAATGTAACTTAGCACTGATGCAACGCCATATAAGCCCTGCATCCTTAATACAGCGTAAAGTTGGCACCGCACAAGCAAGGTCAGCATTATGTACGGCGATGGAAAGGTCTCCGATTCAAAAAGCTGTCTCAGACATCTGCATTTGAGCGCGTTGCGTCTGCTTGCGACTGCTTACAACGAGAGCGCACGGCAGTACTTTAGCGCCGTCTGTTGGGCATCTCCGGAACACTTTGAATCCGTGCATAACTCCACTCCATTTCACCTTACGACCAACTGCAATTTACGCTATGAGCCGTCCCAGATAGTTCGGCTCCGCAAACGCAGCACCCAACTACGCTTTCGGCGCGTCACCGCACCCCCTTCTCGAAGGTCACGGGACGCTCAAGCGGCACTAGGTCGGCTCCGATGGCTCGCAGCATCAGCGGCGGTCGGTGGTAGGGTGGAACAAAGTGGAGACTGAAGGTTTTTCTGTATTTGCGAGATCAATCGAGCGAAATCTGCGAGAAATGGTCGCTCGCAAAGATTGTCGAAATTATTTCAAGCCCGCGGCAAAAGAGTGGTGCCTGAAACGTTAGGAAATAGATGCCAGGGCTACCCAGTAAATGGCGCCAGCGTGATCCAGTCGTAGAGAGAGAGAGAGAGAGCTAGAACATCTCTTTTGCACCAAGTCCATTGCCTCTGGTAAATTTTGCTCATTTATAAACGGTAACAAGTAATGTTGTCGGTCACAGAGAAAAGCAAGTGTGTGAACCCGGCTTAATACCACATCATCTCGTTGGACCGGAAACCATTTGAGGACGGGCACATCTCCAATCTGCAACTGCAAACTGTCATTGTAGTAAACAGTAGGGCCGAATCCTTATAATGCTTTTTTAAAGAAGACGTAGCAGCAATGATCTATAGTTATTTTCGTCTCTTTATCATTGATGAAAAGTACCTCAGTTCGGGGGAAGAGAAATGAACTCCCCATCTAAGTAACCCTTGAAACTTAAAAAAAAAAAAAAAGACGCTGCTCTTACATTGTTAAGTTCGATCTCAATCCCCACCCCTGCCCGTTTCGATCTGGATGAGCATCGTACCGGCGTGCGGTCGTGTATCACTACTGCGTGGTGCACGTTAAAGTCTCCAGGCTAGCGGTTGTACTGCACTGGCTAAATTGCTCATCTACAGCGAGTGACTCATTGCAACATTAAAAATGGCTGACCAACGACTCGCTGTATAAATATCCACACAACCCCAATTATTAATTAAGTTCGATCTTCGTAGAAAATTACGAGCTCAGTGAAGGAACTATATGATGCGGCTTAATAAACTAACGCGGCGACTCCGTGTTCATGCAACACGAGGCTTGTAGACCAGACTCTTTATGTCATCTATTTCGATTGAGCGCGGAGCACCCGCTGGACCCGGGTGCTGCATCAGCGTTCGGCCGGGCCGTGCGTTCAACCAGTCTTGACACGGGCTCTAGCCAAACGGCAAAAGCAGCATTCAACTGCATCAGTCAAACACCGCTTCAAAAGTAAACGAGTAATTTATGTTTGTTCCCCACAGAGCTAAAGCAAACCACTAAAAGTGTGATCCTTTATCTCCTGCTTAATATGAATCACCCTCTGCTTTTTTACAACAAGAAACAGTGCTATGAGTCCGGACACCAACCGCAAAATGAAGGCAGCCTGTTCGGGATTTCATCCGTGCTTGAACTTTGAGCCAAGAACACAAAAGCTACACTTTCTTTTTCTTATGTAAAAGGGTTACCAACTGACAGTTGTGCAGGGATCCACACTAAAAATACTGCAATGAATACTGCAATAAATTACAATGTTTTTTTTTTCCTTCTCTCAATCGCTCAGCATCTTAATGCTAAAAACATCCATTAAAAAAAAATTGTTTCTTTATTGCAAATGCAAAAATTTGAGAATGTGAACCCCCTAGCACGTTTCATTTTAATTCTATAACAGATCCTGAAGCTCTTTTTTTTTTTCCCCTTTAGACAACAGAATTTACAAAAAATGTACAGCAGAAGAGGGGTGTTAGTCATTTTTCACGGGATGACGTAAAGGCAGCACGAAATGCCTCCCCCCCCCCCCCACACACACTCCTTTTTCAATATCTGTGTATTGACTGCCAGCTGCAGAAACGCAGTAATTAGGCAGCGTACACCACTCGTGTCGTGCTGGCATGCACTGTGTCGACACCTTCTTGAAAACCCAACCCTACCCGTAGTAGCTTACGAACTATATACATTGTTTCGCCATAACTTGGCAATGAGCGAACACTATGGCCCCCCCTTGAGCCAATCACAGTGAAGGAGGCTAAGCTCGTGACAGCCTTTACCTAGGGTATAGGAACGAGAGCACGACCCAAGCAGTTAGAGAAGAGGGAACTCCCCTCCCACCTAGACCCTCTTTTGTGTGTCCCAGACGTCACTTTTGTACGCCCCGGAGATTAGCCCGTCACTCAATGTACAACAGTGGCTTCGAGTGGCTCCCCTTCTCCCGCCCCGTGGCTTCGACAGAACTGCACGCAACTGGTGAGATAGTCATGCGTCTCCCTCCGATGTCCTCATTGGCTTACTGGGACCGTAGCCTTCGTTGTTTGCCAAGTTACGGTGATAGTATACTTCGTTTTTAACCGACACAGTCTATGAAAGGAGGAAGCGACTGTGCAGTGGCCGTAAACTCAATGATAAAGGTCTTAGGACCTTCTCATGGCAAGCACAGAAAGTGTATGTGCTGGGCGAGTTGTAATTGTCACAAGTGCTAGACTCGCAGCTCTTAAGCACCTGTTTCGGGTTTCGCGGCACCGGTGTAACCGCCCCGCTAAATTTAGCGGGAAATTGAATTGGTGTTGAGGTCACATGTTGTCAATTTTCCCGCTAAGTTTAGCGGGGAAAATGATGTCACGTGCCTTTGTGTCATGTTGCCCGTGAACAAATTCAATTTCTCCGCTAGATTTAGTGGGAAAATTGACACCACGGGACCTCAACACCAATTCAGTTTCCCCGCTAAATTTAGCGGGGAAAACGACGTAACACGATTTCGTGTCACGTCACCCACGAACAAATTCAGTTTCTCCGCTAGATTTAGCGGGAAAACTGACGTCACGTGACCTCAACATAAATCTTAATTGTATGGAGGAGGAGGAGAGGAATACTATCCCTCCGTACCCTCCCCTCCTCCTGCACACGAGCTGCGCTCTAATTTCGCATTAGAGATTTGTAAACATCTTTAATTTTTTCTTTTATGAGATAAGCTTCACAAAATATTTGACGCATGTGTCATGTGGTCGGCATTGAGCCTGCTCAAACGTTCCAAACTCTGGACAAGTCAAATGAATTGCTTTACTGACATTGTTATCATAGTAATCGCTATTATATGTAGTTTAGTAAAAATATCGATAGACCTCTGGCAAAATCGAAGGGATCCTACTGGCGTAATGCAGTGCAAAGCATCTTGGGAACCCAATGGCCACTTCTTCGCTTTCGACTGGCCAACCTTCATATGAGAAAGGAAAAATATTCATCAACCAATCCCTAAACGTGAAGGGGCCCTACGTTTCGGAACCAACTCGGTTCCTTCATCGGGGGTGATTGTGTCCGTTGAGGAGTAGCTGCTGCTTCTCCTAAAAGCGGGTATGAACATTGACTCGCAGCAGTTTCTTCCTCTTCTAAGAGGCTGTGTTTTTCTTTTTTTTCGTCACGGGGCGCAGTTCGTTGGTGTATACCGTAGGTAAATTGCCAAGGCGCCCGTTGATGTTTTCTCGTGTGGTCTGGATACATAGCTTGCAAGTATCGCCATTGCTGGATAGTGACAATTATTTTTACTTACCGGTTTCTTCTAACTACAACTTCTGCGGTGTGCAACTAACGCCACAAACCGAACGCTCGCAGTGTATAAAATACTGGCATGGACGCGAACGATGTCACATGCAAGCTATGTATATGCTAAGATTATACTAAAAGTCTCTGCCAAGGGTTAGTCTCAATTGCGAAGATGGATGTTTTCTTGAAGTCAATACTGTGATCTTTGAAATCGCAGCGCTCAGCAACAGCGCTGCGATCTTGGTTGAATTTGCACGCGTCGTTTTTGTGCTGGTCGATTCTTTCAAAGAAATCTTTTGTTTCGCCGATGTAAGTGGCGGGGCAATCCGCGCAGGGAATCTTGCAGACGACGCCCTGTGCTCTCTCTTTGGGAAAGTTATCTTTTGGCTGTGGCATATGGCATCCAAGTGTGGAAACAGGCTCCATCTTTATTCTTTCTTTTGCTAGAATCCGTGCCAGTGCTTCGCTAGTACCTTGTATGTAGGGCACAGCGATGCATCTGGTAGTGCAGGACTCTGAGGTTTCTTGTGGTCGTAGGAGTTGATGAGCATGGCCTGGGCGGTGGGCGATGCGGTTAACAGAACTGTTGGTTAGCCATTGGCAATGATGGTTTGCTCCTCTGTTCATCCGTCAGCGTCGGATTAGCAAATAGTCTTCGCTCTCAAAACGAGCATCTGACCCACCAACGCCTTGCGACGTGTCAGGTGGTAAGAGTCAAACAAAGATAGCATCCAGCGTGAGTCGGCTTCCTGTACACCGTAAATGTCAGATCGTCTCTCTGCCTTTTCACCAGCACATCGAGAAACGGTAAGGTGCACGGTAAACTGGATGGCGGGCTCGATAGAGTTGAGGTGCATCAGGAACTGGTTCACTTCGGTTTTCTCTAGAATGCAGAAGCAGTTGTCTACGTACCGTAAGAATAATTTCGGGCTTGTGTGGAAAGACTGCAGTGGTTTTTGTTCAATGAATTCCATTGTCAGGTTTGCCATGGTGACGGAAATGGATGCACCCATCGCGGTTCTGCTGGTGTCTTTGAAGAACTCGCCTTTGAATGTGAAATACTACATGCTGCTAAGGCAGAACTCAAGGAGGCAGCATAGTTTGTCTATGTTGAGGCTTGTTCTGTCGCTCAGGTCTTGTTCTCCCTCTCTAGGGCATCTCTCGTCGTTGCAACCGCCAGGGGAACTGGCACACTTGTGAATAATGATATAACATCAAACAATGCCATGGTGTCTGAGGCACACACTTTAAGTGTGGATTTAGAGTTGTGCACAAAGGCCCACATTTTTCCGACAAGAGGAGACAAGGTGCAGCAGCGCTCGGAGAGGTGAAGTAATGAAGTCCACGATGGGTCGGAGAGGAATGTTAAGTTTATATAGATCTTTGGAAGTCCATAGAAACCTGGTGCAAAGCCATTTCTACATTTAAGTCGTAGGTAGAGACTCCTTGAATCTGGATGACTTTTGAAGATTTCGGCCAGGATCTTGTTCATCTTTGCTTGAACGTGTGGCGTCGTGTCCTTCTTGAGCTTTTCATAAGTAGAGCTGTCAAGAAGATCCTAGACTTCATGTTCGTAGGCTTCCCGATCTAAGACGACGGTCGAGTTTCACTTGTCCACTTGCAGAAGCGCAATCCTGGCATCCTCCCAGAGCTCCCGGAGTGCTGTTACTTCTCGTGGTAGGTTGTGTTACTGATGTTGTGGAAGTTTTGATTGGAGTCCGATCACTTTTTGTCAGACGCTCTCCCGGGTGCTTGGATAGAGGCACAGGATGCAGTCTTTTATGGAAACCACCATTTTTAGTAGAGGTTGCCTCGTTGTTGTCACATTGAAGCCGCGGTCCTTCGCTAACACATTAGTCTCGCATGCAGAGAGTTGCCTAAAAGGCATGTTTGAAACAAAGCTGGTAGTGTCAATAATCCATTGGAACAAACCTTTTTTCAAGACATCCCATCAAGACCAAATAAAGTGCTTGTATTTTTAAATGTGCGACTTTCCTTAAATTTATAATGTAGGTGTTGCCTACCGATACGGATAGAAGGCTGGGGCACGTATATTCAGGCTCCCGATGTGCCGGAGTTTGTATGCAGGCAAACAGGATTATGATGGCACATGGAAGAAGTAGCGGTATACTGGGCCAGTCATCCTGTTCCATCAACTCTTCAATGCCCTAGGCTTCTTAAATTATCCATGAGCCGGTAGGGCCATGCTGCACTCTGGAGTGGTAGCAAGGCCGCCAGACAGGTATGGGGTGCGGTGGGTCCACATCACATGAGCGAATGACGTTTTAGCGAATAACGGGGGCACGCGTTAACCCATCTGCCGCGCTGCGCTTACGCCGCTTCGCGGCAACAGTCTGCGGCGGCTCATTACAAAAATATGAACACATTTGGCTCACCCGAAAACGCCGCTTCGCGGCGTCCGACTATTCGCTAAAGTGTCATTCGGTGAAACGTGGGCGTTTGCTAAAACGTCATTCGATCAAGTGAGTGCCTCCCAGGGCACGGCAGGCCATACTCCTACTCCTCGCTAAGCCTTGGCAGGTCCTTGCAGCCTCCGGAGGCTTGTGTTTCAACAAGGGCTCTCACGAAGATGAACAGGTGCAATGCAAGCAAGCGCTGACTTCATTAGCATGGAGTGCTGAGATGCACTACTTCGTCAATGAGGCGATTGAAACCGTAACCATGTCGCTCCTCTCCATGGCCAACCAGGGGGGCAATGTTCGACAAATGCTTTGTTTCTCCTAAAAAGAAACGGAAGTGACGATATTGCGTTTGATTGGCTAGAGGCTCAAATGACGAAAGAGGGAACTTTTGTCATTTGAACCTCTAACCAATGAGACGCAATACTGTTACTTCCGTTTTTTTTTTTTTTAGGAGAAACGAAACATTTGTTGAACATAGCCCCCCAGGTCCCATAATGCAATGCACGCAGTATTGCATGCAGGGATTTTTGGAAGTAGTCTATTTTGTGCAGCTATTTTGATTTGATGGCTTAAGCTTGAATTATTTCAATCTAATCAGCTCTTATCACCTGTTACTCCGTGAGGTTACAGTAATAATTAATTGGAACAAACGAAATAATAATAATACTATTGTTTAATTATTTCAATATGGGATACTGTATGTTATTTCCAAATTGATTACTACCCGGAGATTATTAAAAAAAATTCGGCAGTGATTGAGGGAATCAAATGCTATCGAGGTCAATAGCTCATGCATCGAATCACCAGCGCCTGGTCAGAAATCGGCAAGACTGTCTACTTCGGCGATCCACAGTACTTCATGTGAACTAATATACAACCCACTTCTCTTTCCTCATGCTTTATACCCGAAATCCCTACTTCAAAACCGAACCGGCCTGTGTGACACGGCGTTTTTTTTGTAGGGCGACGGCACCACTCGAGCCATTCTTTTTTTTCCTTTTTCGTTTTGAAGACGTTAATTAATGAAAGTGCTTCTGAACACATGCCACTTACTTCGACGCCGTGGTACTTGTCGACGACGCTCTCGTCGCGTCTCGGTGTCGGGTACTGAAATTTCATTGTCGAAAAATTTGCGGCCGAGGTTAGACGTGTACGAAATGCTTTTATCCCCTTTATCGCGACAGTCGAGACGCCGCCGGCTGCCCTCCTCAAAAATACCAGCATTAATGGGCTCCGACTTGGACTTGGCTTGGATTAGAAACTCGTCTTATGTCTATATCGAAAGCAATGGAAGAAAATAAATGGCGTGCCACGTGAAAAGGGTGACAACGGGAAAAAACGCTAGCGTTCGGGCATTGGTTTCGGGCCAAGGATGTGTGTAATGAGGTACAGGTAGTGTCAGACAACTGGACGTAGGTGTCATAGAAGAGAGTACGGAGAGGGGGGAGGGAGGTAATTATGGAGCCTGGAGGTTGGAAGGTTGATGCTAGTTGATGCATTGTTGGCCAACAAGCCAACCAAGAAGTTCGTCGGGCACAACAGGCACAACATTTCACAAGTTTTAACAAATGTGGCAAATAGTTTGTAGTATGGCGCGCCAAAAAAAAAAAACAGCACAAACGCAAATGTTGGGGCGGCAGACATGGAGATCAGTGGGGCGGTTGGTGATGTCTGTAGTACAGTGTAGGATGCTTTGTAAAATTCTCTAGCCGACCGGTTGGGATACCGTCAGAACAAAACTTGGGGAAGGCCGGGAAAGGAATATCCCCTGCCAACTCCCGAACGAGGCGACGTGGCGACGTTCTGAAAATACGCGGCGGCCCATTGAGCGTCGACTTGTTTCTCCTATGGTTTGATCGGTCGATCGAGATAGCTGCTGTTTTGTTTTTCCAGTAAATGGGGCCGTGCGAAGTCGTGCAAAATAGAGATGGGGAAAATAGCAAAGTAGCAAAAAAGTGGGCAAGGGGCAGCGGCAACGGCGCTTGCTTTTGTTACGTGCCGGTGCGTGCTTAGTTTTGTTTTAATGTTGTAGGTTATTTTTTACTTTATTTTATGTTGCAAAAATTAGGTAGATTATTTAGTAGTATCAAGTAACACACAAATGATCAAAAATAGTCTTATAATAATTATTTTGGCGTTTCGAGGCTTTTGGCGCTATTTTACCGTCAGCTGGCAACGCTGTTACCCAACTTTCGTTTTCTCAGCGTTGTGTGTGCTGCGGGTTGCGTCGTCGTGGAGAGGTGTTGAGCGTTCTCTTTTCTTCCACGTTCGAAGCGTTTCCCGTCTAAGATGCCGCGGCTATGCCTGAACAAACTGCTATCCTTATCCGTCGCCCTAACGTTCATCGTACTGTGCAGCCTAAATTACGGACAGGCCAACTATAAAAAGAGCGCCGTAAGTATTGTTTTGACTGCGATGTGGCGGGCAGCCAATGCCGGCTGCCGGCTATGCCACGTATTCGTACACAGGTAGCGTCAACATCACTTTATTCTAATACTCCCGTTTCACACGGTGAAGTGATATTGTCTCGAAAAGGGAACCAAAGCGCTCAGATAGCGAACTTAGTGGGTAAACTGCAATCTCACGTTGTGTTCGGGCCTGATGCAGAAAGTCGATGGCGATCACATAACCATATATAAACGCTGACGATGGAAAGGATATTTAGGTAATGTTAGATTTTCAAATGCGAATAACATGTACCATCTAAACTTTCCCAAGATTGCGGTTTTGTTGTGGAGTTTTTTTCCCCGTGGAACTGCTATTCGAAAAGGACGTTTTGTATACCCTGCTAAAGCCTTCGCAAGAGGCTTCGTTATTTTTTTTTTAATTTTAGCTGCCTTAACCTTCCATTTCTCTCGTTGTCGTTTGAATTCACCTGTGCGTTCGTACAATTACCATATAGTGTGCTGAGAAAAGCACGTGCGCGTCGGTTTTACTGGGAGCTAGGGCAGCAGAAGATGTCTTTTCTAAGCCCTCGCGGTTTTGCCTTGCGCACAAGTCTCGGGGTCAAGTAGTTTATTCTTCAGACTTCTGAATTTCTTTCCTGTAGCATGCACGAACTCATAGTGGTACGTGCATGGAACAAAAATCTGAAGCCACAAATTCAGCCTTTTTGTATAACCCAAATCAACCCGAGGGCAAAAAATAGCTTTGCTGTTTGTGTGCAGTGAATGTGTACAAGTATATGGAGCATTTTGGTCATCTTACAAGGTCTCTAAAGAGGAATTAACCGAAAATATGCGCATTAATGAACCATACTAATTGAAGGGAATAATTGTTACGAAGCCACAGAAAGAGAACCTTTGGCAGCACTAGGAATCGAACTGCGGGTCTCCTAATTGCTGCTGAGGTATGCGGTTAGCATACCTGACCAGTAACTAGGAGTCCCCGAGCTTGAATCCCGGTGCCACTAAAGGTTTCGTCCTTCGGAGCCTTTGTAACAATTATTCAATTCGATCTGCACGGTACATTTGTCAGCATATGTTCAAGTATATGGATACTGTGAGGGTGCTGAAAGGAATGATTTAAGGAGGGTCAATGGCATGTTGTTGGTGTTCGAGCAACGAGATCAGTTTCCACCAGTCGAGAGCGCATACTGCTTCCTCGTCGTCTCCCCAACGATACATACGCAAGATACGGTTCATTCAATATAGAAGGAACGTCTTTATTACCAAATTATTCAACCTCTCAAAAGCACCTCATAGTAGAACTTGAGGTAAAATAATATTGTTTCGAACCCCTTTAGACATATTGCGTGCTGCGTGTCGTTAGAAAAATATGCGCAATACAAACGTGCAAATGCGTCGCAAACAGTCGAATGCCACATCTTGGTGTCTCACCGATTGCCTAAAAAACAGCTTTTCACCCTTGCAGTTAATGGGCGGAACAGTCTACCGCCGAGTTTAACAAACACATCGCAGTCGTTGCTTTGGAACTTCGGTTTGCCGCAAGTCACTCGCAGTGCTGCTTGTTGTCGCACCGTGTCACTTTTGTATGCTCGCCCACTGCGTTGGCTGCCAAATGGTGGCCGATCGAGAGTGCTGAGTCGACGTTTGAACTCGTATCCAATCATTGTCTAGGAGGGGTCGGGTTGACCGCTTGCCTAAATGAAACGAAAACAAGTGGGCGAACGAAACGGAAGTTTGGTGTCCTCAGTTTCGCCGGAGGCCTGGACGTTGTCGTGGTCTCGTAGACGCAGCTGACGCTGGGCGAGCGGGTCCAGCAGCTGACGGAGTTGAGCAAGAAGCGACCCGTGATCCGGCTCAATGCGGAGAAGTTCAAGCAGTATGTGCGGGCGTCGCCGCGGAACTACTCCTTCATCATCATGTTCACGGCCCTGTCCCCGCACCGGCAGTGCAGCATTTGCAGGTGAGGTCGGCCTGTCCTTTTCGATACGCACCTGGGGTTCAATTTCGGTCACTGCGCAATCTGATTTGCCTCTCGCAGAGCGAGTGAAGAAAAAATTTGTATACAATTAGTCTGCTAATGCGAGCGAAGAACGCTGTTCACCTGTTACAAAGTGCCATTTGCAGACAGAAAAAAAACAAGAAAACTGCGTACACTGTCTGTTAATGGACCGAAAAAAAAAAAAGTTGAATGTTTGTTACGAACTGAGCGTGGTTGATTGCGTGCAAGTTGTGGCGCCATGTCCAATCAGCAGCCGAGAGCGCTCTTGCTCTCACCTTGACCAAGGTCAGGATCAGTTTATTTCGTCTATATGTACAAACGACAGGGGCATGGGCAAAAAGCCAACACATGTTGGCTTGACTGGGCCCCACCTCCGTTTTCTTGGCAGAGGCGGATAAGCAAATTGTAAGAAAATGTAAACGAAATCGATAATTATAGGTCGGACCCCTGGGCCAGTTTGCTTGTGAATGCGAGTATCTAGAGGAATTGTGAGGTCATGTGACTGGCTTGTGGGGACAAGATACTAAAGGTACCCAGCATTGCAGGCAAACGGCTGGCCTAAGTCCGTCCTCACTTCGATTTTTCAAGTCAGATTCTGCACATGGATGAGGGCGAACAGGCCTTTAAATGTAAGCGAAGCGAGTCTCATTTGTGTACTTTAGGAGAGGCATGAAAAGTTATTTTGGGGAAAGTTTGTGCTAAGTGAGATTTAAAGGAAATGGCGGGCAAGGCTTACGTCTGCCGAGCGGAATCGGTTGGAACGCTAGATACTTTCCCCTTGCGGAGATGGTCACGTGACCTCAAAATTCCTTTTCGGGCTATTGTAAATACCAGGAGAGGTACCCACATTGTTCATCAGCATACCGGCCCTGGGATCCGATTTTTGTTCCCGGGCGAGAGCGAGAGCTTTCTCGGCTCCTTATTAAATTCGTCGTCGCAGCTTTCTGCTGGGCGAGCACCGTCGACCAATGGGACGCTTTTGACCCATTTTCGAGTCCATGATTGGGCAGTGTTTTGGTGAGAACTTCTCACCAACACACGGATGGTGAGAGAGGTTTCACGGCCTCTGACGTGGTTGGCTTGAGTTCTCCTTTATTCACCGGGAGATATCAGCCTGTACAGCAGAAGAATAACTTAAGATTTAGAAAGGAGGCGCGGGTTGTCGGTAACTTCAAACGTGAAATAGCTGACAATTACAATTTCAACCTGCTTCCAACAATGCTTCATCCCGCCACTCGGTTTGCAGCAGACGGACACTTTTTTCGGTTTCATTATACATAGTCGCCAGCTGACAGGGTTAGAATGGCGGGGAGGTCTTTCAATCTGCGGGTATCTGAAAGAAGCCCTGCCATTTTTTTCTGTTGGTGACTTTAGCAGACGATGTAAAGTTAATTCCGTCGGCGGCAGTAGCAGACAAACCCTATTCTTCGCTTACGTTAGCAGACGAGCCTTTCGCAGAAAAGGCTCGTTTGCGAAGGGCTCTCTTGTGTCCCGGTTTAGGGAGATGCCAGAGACAGACTGGCAGGGCTGCAGAGTAACTGATATTAGTCGCAATTGCTGTAACTGGAAGTAACTTGTTTTGCGAGGCTATAATTGTATGTTTGTAACTTTGTCGGGAACCTGGAATTATTGACTGCTTTTGATCACACGCTTCTGAAGCACTCTTATGTTGAGCAGTTGATTTTCTTACTGTTTTTTATTTTTTTTTTTCATTCTATTGTTTTTTGTTTTTTTGTAGTTTGCTTGTTGTTCTGCCTTGGTATTCGACCAGAGTGCCGGCAGTATATTCAAATAAATGAATATTATTCATTTGCAACTTGGTTTCTTTTAGAGGTGGCTTCATTGCTTTTTGTAAGGGTATTATTGTATATGTAACTGTGTTACTTTTATGGGTGACTTCATTATCTTTTAAAGATGACTTGCTCTACTTATGCAGATGGTGTAACTTGTCTTGGGTTTACTACGGCTTAGAGAATGCCATTTCATCGAAGCACATTTTAGAGAATGGGCACGTTTTATCGAAGCGCGGTTTAGAGAAAGCAGAGCCTCAGTTTAGAGAAACGCCGTTTATCGAAAAGGGGACGCTTTTTTAAAAGAGGCTTTCCTACTTCTCGCGTGTATCACTGGTCCGCGTGTTAAGCCATGCCCCCCGCTGCGCTCTCGCCGCTTCGCGGCGGCAGTCTGTGGCGGCTCATTACAAAAATGTTAACTCACCTGATTTACCCGTACACGCCGCTTTGCGGCGATTGAATTCGCTAAAAGGAGGCTCATCGCCATTTTCTCTAAACTGGGTTCTCTATAAAGGCATTCGATAAACCGGGGTCGGTAAAACGGCGTTCGCTAAAACAAGCGTCTCTAAACCGCATGCCTCCGACTTGTCTGCTCAATCTATGTTGGTTCGTCTTCGCTGATCGGAATTGAGTTAGCGGAGAAACAACCGTAGATTAGTTTGGCTATTTAAACCAGTTACAACTTTGAACCCGTGATCTCTATTCACCTTTGTTTTAATTTTTATTATTTAGGGCACTATAAACTAACTGAGTCTGGTGCAGTAGGGCCACAAACCAAATAACTTTGTAAACAAACTTGGCTATTTTTATTTCCTTAAAAAAATATTGGCTGCGTACAGCAGTTATGACTCTTAACCCATAAGCTCTAATCTCTTCTTGTTGTTTAGAGCAGTGGTTCTCAAGCATGGATGTGTCGGGGGACTGCTTGGGGACCCGCCAAAGTGATGGGGTACCCCATGCGAGCGGGGGAAGGGGAAGGGGGATGGAGGGAATAAAATACAACAACTAATTGCAGCGTAGAAAGGGCATCCTTTACTGCTTTAGACAGGAGAAGTGAGAAGCATCAAGTAAAAGGATGAATGGATGAATAAATAGTAACGGCTGTACCCTTCGATGGGCGGTAGCTAGTGCCACCTAGCCAGTGTTAAGAAAGAAGAATTTTTTCAAAGAAAGGAGAGAAGGGGGGGGGGGGGGGGGGTTGAGTTGAGGGCTTTGCGGACCTCTAAACCCCAGCGGGTCTGTGGAACCCCATTTGAGAACCACTGGTTTAGGGCATCGTAAAAAAGCGAACCTAGTTTGGTGCAGCGTGGTAGCACCCCAGAAACCCTAACCGTCGTCGTCCCCCTTCCTCCCCCCCCTAGCCAAGCCAACGAGGAGTTCCAGATTGTGGCGAGCTCGTTCCAGTCCTTGGCCTACACCAACCGCCTCTTCTTCGGCCTGGTCGACTACGACGAGGGCCCCGAGGTCTTTGCTCAGGTGAGTGCAACCCCGGGGAGGGTCTGTGCAGTCAACGCCATCTAGAAGTAAAGGCCTCGTCCTTTTTTCCCCGCCCACACGTCGCCACTAGCTTGCGTCTCTCGACGAGTGTTACGCCAGTAGGCGACGCCGCTGAGGCGGACCACGTCTGCCGCTTCGCGGTGACTCGTCGAGCTTAGGTGTATTTGGTGCGGGTCGGGAATCCGCTAACATCGGCGTCGTGCGCAAGTTTTGTCTTCTAGGAGGTATCAATAAGGTCGTAGCCGGTACAGTACCGCTGCCCCGGTCCCTAAATGAATTACTTGGTGGTCTGGAAACTTCGGCGGTCTCCACCCTAGTAAACCTCCTCACCACGAGCAAAGCGGTGGTGATCTGTGTAGGAGTAGAAAATGCTTTTAAAACACTGAAAAAGTAAAGAAAGAACATTAAAAAAGAATTGATAATTCTATTTGAAGCAGACTCTGCATCCTTTAGGCGGCGTTCTAATTGTTCCGAAATTACATGACCCCTATGTCTCAAGTATACGTAAAATTCCGAGCGAACGCCCACGTTTGAAGGATCGCCCACCCCCCTCTTTTTGTCCAACATCTGTTGGGAACGGTATTCCGATACATCGCCCTCCCCCCGATTCCCGCCGGACGTCACGCGATGTCCGATGGGAATCGCGTGTCAACGGCGCGATCTGCGGTCCCGCGTTTTTGTCTGCGATCTGCGCGCGTGAAATGCGTGAAATGCAAATCTGCTGCGTTTGCGATCTGCGCTATCCGTTCCCGAGTTTTTAGCGGATTCCCGTTTTTTTGCCCGCGATATAGATTCCTAGCTGTAACACGCGCGAGTTGTTCCGCGTGTATTATTGCGTCGTGAAATGCGATTCTGCTGCGGCCGTGATCTGCTTGATTCGTTTCCGTGACATGCGGGTTTGCAGTGGATTCCCGCGTTTTCGTCTGCGATCTGCGCACGCAATATCGGTTTCCGCGGTATCCGTTCCCGTGAGATGCGAGTTCTCGGCGGGTTTCCGCGGGTCCATCGCGCTGTGAAACGCGCGAATCTGCTGCGTCTGCAACCTGCGGTATCCTTTCCCGTCACACAGGAGTTCGTAGTGAATTCCGGCGTGTTTATCGAATCGTGAAACGCGAATTCGCCGTGTCCGCGATCTGCAGTATCAGTTCCCGCGTCACGCGGTTTGTAGCGGGTGCCCCGGTTCTTATCATTATTTCTGATAAAATTTTGCTGGGGCATCCCCAAAGATAGCCCACCCCATGTTTTTCACCATTTATCTCTTCATTTTAGGTGGGCGTTCGCTCGGAATTTTACGGTAGGTGGCGTTCCCCGGTCGTCCATCTTTTTAAGGTTTTTATAAGAGAGCAGACGCGTCCAACGAAGTCCTCCATGGTGGCTTTTACAAACCGACGTCCATCCTCTCCGAGCGATCTGATTGGTTCACACCTAGCGTTGGCAGCACGCCCCTGTTCCTTGTTTGTCCCTGGGGCAAACTTTTCCATAAAATGACGAAAAGCTTCCAGACCAGGTAGTCTTAGGACCATGCTGCTGCTGCTAACCTGGATTTCGCAACGCACATTAAAGAAAAACTGAAGTAACATTTTTTAAAGCGTCGGTACAGGACATGTACCAGTATGTGTCCTATTTTGGTAATTTGAATGTGAAACATTCTTTGTCTAGTCAGGTGGGTGTTTAGATTTCGATGAAGCCCAAAAAGTGAAGCCGAGATAACGGTGAAGCCACGAAACTCGATGCTGACTGGCGGATAAGGGAGGCCACGTGACCAGAGAGGTAGGCAAAAAGGAGGGGAAAAAAAGGAAAAAAAAGATCTTCGATTAGCGCCACGGTTTTTATTCCGGGAACTGCTATCAAGTTTTTACGCCATATATTAAGTCAGTGGTTCTCAAATGGGGGTCCGCGGACCCCAGGGGGTCTGCGAAGCCACTTCTGGGGTCCGCGAGACCTTCAACAAAAAAATTTTTTTTTTATTTGGCACGTTTTTTGTAGTTCAGTCCGGCGGTGACTAATTTGCAACCTGCTTCCGGAACTACGACAGCAATAAAAGGCACCTGTTTCATGCTCCAGACGTGTTAACTTACTTATGTACCCCCCCCCCGCTGGAAGGGGTCCCCCATCACTGCCAGCGGTCCGCAAGGGGTCCCCTACACATCCATGGCTGAGAACCACTGTATTAAGTTATCTGGTGAGGAGCGCCGTGAGCGTAGGCGCCGGGCTCTGTAACATTCCGGAGCGGTACCGAAACATTTCACGTGCTACAGAATTGCCCAGTAGTTTGCTGCAATTGTTTGTTTAGTCTTCAAGGGGCACTGACACCCCAAAGGTTGTATTTTTTTTATTGTCTAAAACGATGCAAGTTGTAGTCATAGAAACTAAAAAAAATATCGCATCGCGAAAAAAAAATATTCCACGCGCGCGTGCGCCTTTTTATTTCTGCCGTTTTTCTCTCCCGCTCCTTGCCTCCTCGCTTCTTTTGATTCGTGACATCAAAAATCGTGAAATTTAGAAGCTTTGTAGGCGACATTTTTTTACCGCAATTGCGAATGCACTATGGCCCTTCTTTTTGAAATACCGAAAATCAGAGTCCGGTGTGATGTCGCCCCCTAAATTTGTATCCTCCCTCGGAAAACATGCCGCCTGGGCAGGCGGCACCGCTCGCACGGAATAAAACCGTTTTTTTTTTTTCGGTCCGCCGGCGTCCTTATCTCTCGCTCCTCACCTCCTCGCTTCGGGTCGCGGTGGCAACAGCATGGAGTCGTGAGGGAAAGTCGACTCGCAGAATTCCGCAATATTTGACGTCAACGCACCTGGTGCGGATCGTGCGGGAACTTCAAATTCGGCATTTGGAAATTGTTCTTTTACTTTACAAATACTGAATTCCCAAGTTTCGAATTTTGAGGGTAATGTCCCGGCATCATTTTCAATCGTCTCGGGTAATAAAAAAAAAATGTGATTTTGATGTGTCAGTGCCCCTTTCAGAACTGTAGAGAGTGAAGTGCTCGTTATTTAGTAATCAAGCTGTTGCCAATGTATTGGGATCTCAGACCTGGGGTGGATCCAACGGTGAAGAAAGGGCAATGGGGCCAACTGACTCCCCCCCTCCCCCACCCGCCCGAAACAATGGCAACCGTTATTTTCCAAACTATAGTCCGCAAGGGCAAATTTCGGCTGAAAAAGAGAAGTTTATTCTTGGATGGTCTGCACCCTGTGCATATTCCACACTTAAGCACAAAGTCTCGTACCTCCACACTTCGACTTCGACACCCCACACCTCGCACTTCGACAAATTTCTGCTCTATTAGCGCAGAAAGAAGCTTGCATTGTACAAAAGTCATCATTAACATAGTTTGTCATGCACAAAATCCCTCGCGTCTCGTCATAATGAGCAATCTTGAAAAGCAAGTCCGTGTGTAGTTTGCACGTGTAGATAGTCCGCGCGGCATAAAATTATGACATTTAGACGTGTATAGTCTGCGGATTGCTGTAGAATAGCCGAGCAAGGGCCCACTCAAGATATTTAGATAATCTCGAAAATTGGGGAATGGGCACTTGTTAGATCATCAGTTTTACCTACCGTATTTACCCGAAAATAGGTCGACCACGAAAATAGGTCGACCCCTATTTATTGAGCTCACCGAGAATAAAAAAAAATAATTCGAATATAGGTCGACCTTTCTTTTTTTTTTTTAAGGAACAGGGGAAAGTTAGGGCAAAAGAAAGAAATAAACCTTTATTTACAGCACTCTCAGCTAAATCACAGGGCGATGTCAAAAACTTAATCATCATCAGAACTTCCCGACATGTCATCCTCATCCGAATTTTCGCCAGCTTCGTAGTCGTCCTAGCAAATTCGCAACAATACCTCACTGACACCTTTGTAAAATGACAACAAGAAGAAACGAAAGAAGGTGGAGACGGGCGGAACGACGAAAGAGCAAATACAAAGACGCGAGCAACGCTGCGAGTCCCGTAAGCAACACGCCAACTGCCGGGGAAAAAAAAAAAACAAAAAAAAAAACGAATGTTTTTTTTTTTTTTGTGCGCGTTTGCGAGGGAGAGGGGGATGGAGGGCAAAGTGCATGGCGCATCACGCTCCTCTCCCTCCCCTTCCCCCTTGCCCAGCAAGGGGAACCCTACAGGCGCGAGCGAAACCCGACGCCGCCCAAGGGATGTGCGCGAGAGCCGTGGCCGGCGGCCACGCTGGTGCTGTTTCGGTTATTTTTGCGCATCAAAAGCTTTTCGAAACAAGAAGCCGCACGGCTCTACGGCGACACCGGCTAGGTGATTGATAGCTCCATGCCCTCGGTAGGGTTTCAAATTTTGGTCGCGAATGTAGTTTGAAATTCTTTAGTCACGATTATAGGTCGACCCTTAATTTTTGACAGCATTTCCGAAAAAAAAAGGTTGACCTATATTCGAATAAATACGGTATATATGTACTGCGCCTATTTTTTCTGATCTTGCAAAATTTAGGGGCAAGTGCGAAGTATGGTAGGAGCGGATGCTCGGTATTTTACGGTATAAAAGGAAAATATGGTACTTCCCCCTGCGTAATTTGACAAGGGCATGCTCTCCCGCCTGTGTGGCCAATTCCCGCGGGCATTTGCCGGTTTACCTAGGTCTACCACTCTACGTGAATGCACAGAAACCCCAATGTCGCAAACATGTCTCCGAATCTTTGGAAGCATCGTGCATAACAAAAAGACAGTGGCGACGGTGGAATGGGCACAGAAGACTGGCGGTAAAAGACATTCTAGGATGCATGCATAAGTGCCTTGTCAGAGGCTGCTAATACATAGTGAACACCATAACCCCATTCACACTCCCTGCAAATAAATAAATAAAAAAAACTTGCTTTTAACAGTTGTACATAGCTCGATACTTTACTGTCCACTTTGGTGGCATTAAGGTTCCCTTTTGGGAAGGTTCGAACCCTGGGCTGGTACCCTCCCCCAGGGAGTATCTGAGGCATCGCTCGTAGACTTATACCCCTGTCAGACGGGCTAGTTTAGTGTACTACAAGCGAGTGCACTTCGCCCTTAGTGTCATTTTTGTAGTGTGCCACACGGCTCCTTCCTGAGGAACACACTTGGCTTGGAGTGAGTTTGACGAACTCACTTCGCTCGATCGAGTGCGTGACATCAATTGGAGTGTTTCAACAGTAAAACATAACAACACAGAAACCAAAAGCGTGGCGTAAGTTTTATTTTATAAAGAGAAACAAATTCGTGAAAGAGACGACGTGTAGAAGAGTGGCATTGCAAAAAAAAATAGTGGGGTGGACTTGGAGTTTAGGCTGATCTGAATCAAGATTAGCGCAGCGGTGAATTGATAAAAGACGACACCAAAGTCAGTCATTCATGGCTATCTTGGTTAGCAGAGAATGATAGAGCCTACTTTTGTTGCAGCATGTAACTATTCGAGACAACACTATAATTATGATCTGATTAGGCAGTGTCAGGGCCTCCTCGTAGACTTCCGTGGAACGAAGCGGAACGCCAAAGTTGGATATGCTTCGTTCTTTATCTTGGCTTGCTATGATCAATCAGAATCATCCAATTGGCGTAAAAATCGTTCATTAATGTAACGTTGTTTTAGAGCACAGCTCTTAGGCACCCGTTTCTGAGTTGAGCGGCGTCGGCGTAACCGCGCGTTGCATTAATTAAGGGCTGTTTCCCAAAATTACGTCACACGTGACGTCACGAGGGTAAAAGTTTCCCGCTAAATTTTGCGGTAAAAGTTTTTGCTAAGTTTGGAAAATTTTTTCGCTAAATTTAGAGAAAAAATTTTACCGGTGTGACGTCACACTTAAAATTTCAGATGACGTGTCATGCAACATCACACGTCAATTCAGTGGGAAAATTTCCCGACTAAATTTAGCGGGAAATTTAGCGAAAGTTTTACGCCTAGTGGGATGGGAACAGGAGAGGAGGATGGGAGGGTAGGGAGGGGGAGCAGCTGGCATACTCTCCCCTTCAGTGCCCTTCCTCCCTCCTCCTCAAAAGCTGCGCTCCAATTCGGCGTTACGGAGAATCGTAAACGTCTAATTTTTTGAACGTGTCTTTATTAAAGGGCATCGGTGGCCGAGGGGGCTAGCGCCCACCAGATTGGAGTACGTGGAGAGAAAGCTCGCGCTGGCAGAACCCAGTGATCCTGAGCTCAATCCCCAGCCCTGCCCCAATTCGAACACACTTCCAATGAAGTGAGTTCGGGGAGCACACTACGCTCGCTCCGGTAGACCGAGTGTGTAATCTCGATAGAAGCGTTCAAGGAGTAAAAATAAGAGAAGAAATTAACGCTGCGTACAATTAGTATTATTTTGATAGGAGTAATATTAGATGGGCACTTGTTTTTTGTTGGCAGGAAAGTAGTGCATCGTAGAAAAACAAGCGGCTAATCTAGTTTCCAGCCTTGGCCCCTGCGCGACGGCCAGCGACGGCCAGGAGGCACCTGCAAGACTGCACTAGGAATCTGAAGGTGTCAGGAGAGACGCGAAAGGCTCGCTTGAAATGGAACTCGCCCAAATGGGGCGAGGTGTCTTCGAACCACCGTTCATTCCTCTGGAAAGTCCACCGTTCTCGACTGATCGCGGGTAGGTTGTCGGTCATGGGAGCGGCTATGGTGAAAGCATTGGCCTGCAGCTGCTGATCGATGTCACTTGAAATTCTTGCCTGTGCGTCGGCATCCAGGTCCAGCTGCCTCTCATCTGAAAGGTGTTGGGCTCTCACGGAGAAAAGTGCCCCAACCACGCGCTTACACTGTTCAACATCGCGGATATCGCCCTCCAGCTCGTCCTCCACACACTCCATGATGTTTCGTTGTGGCGAGTGGCCGAGTGGGCTCGTGCACACCAGCTCGATGCACGCGGAGCGAAAGCTCGCGCTGCAGAACCCAGGAATCCTGGGTTCAATCCCTACTTCTGCTCGTTTCGATCTATACTCCGTTTCACCTTATGTTGTACAGCAGGCAAGGCTAGAAGCGCGAGCTCATAGCGTTGGGAGCTACTTTTAACTTACTTACCCATAGTTATTGCCATCATTTTGGTGTGACACTAAGTTTTCCCGTGTAGCACCAACACACTTAGAGTGTGTTTCGACGGGTTGAAGTGCACTCGCTTGTAGTGACACTAAACTAGCCCGTCTGACAGGGGTATTAGTTGTTGGTTAGCCATACTATTCTGATGGTTGTGCTAGCACCAGGTCCAAGTGAAACATTGTGACATGCTTCTTTTCTTTTTTTTTTCTTTTCAGCTGAAGCAAAACTCTGCTCCCGTGTTCCTGCACTTTTCTGAGAAGGGACCCCTAAAGAAGGGAGACCAGATGGACATTCAGAGGTGAGTGGGGGTGCGGACGTGTCTTCCAATGGACGACAAACGTTGGCGATGCAGTTTTAAAGGGGCACTCAAATACTTTGTGTAGATGCTTATTTTTGATGGCATATTGTTCGTTGGGCTCTAGTCAATAAAAATGGCCAGTTCTAGATGGCAAGACGTCATAGTAAACCCGCAGCAATAGAAAAACACGGGCACCATTTTCTCTGGAAGGGGCATCCTCGATTACACACCACCTCCATAAAATTTGAGCAATGCAAATAGTTAATTGCGTGGAGATTCCAAGCGTTATTAATATTGCTCTTTTTAGGCGCATTGTGCATTATATTTTGACCAAAAAGTCAAATTTTGGGTGTAGGGGACGTAGTACGGCAGTTATTGCTTGAAAATGCTGTCCGACGGCGCCACCTGGTGTCTGCTCCGAGGCACAGGCACGTCACAATCTGATTATATTTTTAGTAAAAAGTTTGACCGTCCACGTGTGTAATTTCGGGCTTTTTATGATGCTTAAAGCGTAGATTGGGTTATCACCATGAAAAATTGTAGAACCGTTCCACTTCACGTGAAGATGGAGGACCAGCGAAGCTGTTATCTTCACGACGTCTAGGACTATGCCTAGAGGACGACTTCTAGGACGACCTTGAGGATGACGGCTAAGACGACCTCAAGGACGACTTCAAGGGTGACCTCAAAAACGATTTCTAGGACGATCTTGAGGACGACATCTAGGATGACCTCGAAAACGACATTTAGGATGACATCTTGCACAACCTCAAGAGGGACTTCTAGGATGACCTTGAGGACGATGCCTAGAGATGATAACAAGGGATCAGGACCTCACTATCTAATAATGCCAAGAAAGGCTGACTCATGCTGGTTGCCCCCTTTTTTTGGTTTTATTTATTCATACTTGCCACGACCAATTGGGGAGTTTTCTGTCGACATGTGAGGACACATTTTTTCCCAGACCATATCGTATAACAGCTTCGTTGTAAAAGACGACCTCGGTGAATCTTTAAGGGGCCGTGAAACGACATAGGGTTGGAATGTTTGTGACTTTGCAGAGACGTACTGGTTCTAGTCTGGCCCAAGTATATTCGCACAGACCGCCACCGATTCAGAAGCTTCTTTGTCGTGGTGAAATTGCGAGGATAAAAGGGGACTTGCTCTTGCCTTCGCACAGCTCGATGACGTAATTGTGGGATTGAAACCACCCGCTTGACGACAAAGCACGGCTTGTGGATTGGACACGAGAACTGCGTAGGCACTCAACTTCGGCTCATAACAATCAATGCCTCGGTGGTCATTCGTGTAGTGGCTGTGTCCAACCACTGCGATGATGAGAATAGCCGAACTCTAACAGTGCCTAGAGCTCGGCATGCGTTTTCTACTTCGCCAACCCCAGCGCGTGGCTATGATGAACGTTGGCGGCATAGGATAGGCACCAGGCCACGTGGCCGCTTGTTCTGCCTCTGAGTCGAGGGGGTGAATGACTCTCATATTTCTCGAATTTATTTGCCGCCTGCCATCGCTTAGAAGGAAAAATAAGGCAAGTTTATTCAGTTATTAACCTTAGGGCAGTGATTCTGAGTAGTATTTAGCGAAAGCAGAAAAAGGGTGGTTTGCACACTTGCGTTTGTGTTGCGACCACTTACTACGAGTAAAGCTCCTTGATGTGTTCGTTTCACGAGTAACGTCAAGCGCGCCAATGCACGAGGCGCGAGCCTCGTGCGACCCTTAAAGGGACACTGACAGGGTATTCATGCTTGCCGAGGTTTTTAGTGGTACGTGACATATGAGAGCCCAACTACCCAGAACAGAATTTGCGGCTCGAAATTCGGTTTCTTTCTGCCCGAAAACCGCCGATCGAGAACTGGCCGGTTTGAGTCGCGCTCACTCTCTTTCCCGTGGTCACGGGCCGTTTTCCAAGGTTTCGACGCGACCACCAAATTTAATCAAAGTCGTGGGTCATTGAAGGCACACAGTCAATATTAAAAATAGAAAAAAACATGAAATCCACTTTTTGTGGCTTCCAAAAAGCTGCAAATACGTTGATTGAAAAAAAAGGTAGCACAGACAACCGGAAGCATTCTGTGCGTTCATTGCATAATTCTCAACATGGCGTCGTTTCGCGTATCGTGGGACTAGCGGATGGCAGCGGACGACGGGCGTTGGACCTCTACGAAAGAGAAATTTTGGACCGATCAAAAGAACTGATATTCATCCCGTACGACACGCCCGACCAGCAAGCCGATTGCACGAAGACGTCGCCGAGCCGTCGTCCCTTCTCGTGGCTGAGGACATCGCTCGCTCAAACTCAAGCATGTAGTGCGTACTTCGAGTTGAATACGCACGCGTACGGTTGCTTTACGAGGTGGGAATGTGGCCTATGCGTGGTGCTGCCCGACTTCAAGCCGGGAGCGCATGTAATGAAGGGAAAACGGCCGCAAACTTCCGTACGGTCTATCGGCTCGATTACTACGCATGAAAGAGTTCCTTCAGTAGCTCAGTGGAAAGACGCCCGATTTACATGCAGCGGGCACGGGTTCGATCCCTGGTGTGGGTGTACCAAATTTTTTTTCTTTTGGTCAAGCATTTTGCGATTTTACATTTCTTTTTTAACAATTAACACTGAAAAATACAATTGTGGGCGATACGTCACTGAACTAAATGGTATGGGATTCCGTTTTTGACACCTGCAAACTCAACAATTTAGTCACTTTCCACAAAAAGCAAGAAGCATGTGAATCGGGTAGCGTCCGCTTTCCGAGCTTCGCGTAACTGTTCTACAGGAATTGCAGCCAGCCATTGATCCCGACCTGTTGATCTTTCGTAAACTTGTGCACTCTGCCGCACAATGCCACTTTCAGATGCAGGACATGTGAGGCAGCTCTTCACGCAACATCTTGGGAGTATTCTTTTCGGAGCCGATCACGGAAATTCACCACGGGCTCTCACTACTAATTGCCAACACTTAAATGTACAAAACAACTCATCTTCAAGTACAGAACAGCCAGTGGAACAAACATAACTGCAAAGGAATCGCACGACGAACGGATTCCGGAACAAATTTTGTCTGCTACGCGCGGAGAGAGAGAGAGAAAAAAAATCGCAACATTTCCACGTGGTGAATGATGTTGATTGGGGCGAAGCTCTGGTGGTGCTGATGATACTGATTTTATTGTTCATAGCTAGTGCTGATGGTGCTGATTTTTTTTTATTGCTCATAGGTAGTGCTGAGTTCTGGGTTGCGTTTCGACTTCATTATTACTGCTTTGTGGTCGGTGAAATGCAGAGCCAGTGGTTCTTCTAGCGGATCAGCTTGGATCCGCTAGAAGCCGTGGGAACGTATCTCCACCACTTAAGTCGACGGTCCATGTCAGAAAGAGAACTACCACATCTCAGAGCCCCCTACTCGTCCCGCAGTCGTGGCCGAGTGGTTAAGGTGATGGACTAGAAATCCATTGGGGTCTCCCCGCACAGATTCCGAATCCTGTCGACTGCGCAAACATTTTTTCTTTTTTTTTAAGAAGACAGATGGGATGGCAATCGATGTGAGCACGGAAGCCGGACGGATGGACAAGGCTCTAGGGGCGAAGCTCCCTAAGGAGCTTCGCCCCTAAAAAACCCACACGGTTGGGTGTAGCCACGTGACTTCCGCCACTCACTCTATCCTCTCCACTTCTTCGTGCAGTGCGGGAGTTTCGGTTTTGGTTTCGAGCAGTTGCGTTTTTTGGCTTTATTAAAAAAATATGTGACTATGTAACAAAATATTAATTGGGTAGTATTCCGACACCATAATGAAGCGCCTGACAAAAAAGGAAAAAAAAATATTTGGGAGTTTTCAGTGTCCCTAAGCATATGGCGGCTCTGCACTGAAACGAGCGGCCCTTGGAAGTGAATAACGCCGGGGGGGGGGGGGGACAGCTGGTGCCAATTGTGCTATTTTGATACATTCACAATTTTATGCTCCTAGTGGCTCCAAAAGCTCGATACTGAATGAAATTGCACCACGCTGTGCCAGAAATCACTGTGACGCTAGATTTAGCGTCGCAGTAGTGGAAGGCCTTTCACACATTCTGTGCTTACCAGCCTTTGTTGGCATGATCAAGCTTGTTTTTGCTGAAGAGCTTACTACTGTATGCAGTTATGTTTGAGAAGTAAAAGCATAATGCATTAGCTGGGCGTTGTTGTTTTTCTTTGTCAAATTTGAAATAGAAAAAATAGTTACACGTAGCAAGCAGATCTATAAATTTGCTCAATTAGGATAACTGAAACGAATCTGTTGTTTATCTGCCACAGTTCATATAGTTGGTATATTAAAATAATCGAGCTTAGAGGGGGACAACTAAAAGGTTGGGAACAGCCTTCACGAGTTGAGGTAACTTTCGTTCAGGCATGGTGCACGGTAGTGAAAGACTAAAAAACTATTCAGTATTCAGTCCAAAACCACTATCTGCCTCGCATTCGCTTCAAACTCAAAATTCTCTATTCTCATATGACTGCTGCACTTCATTTTTACTCTGTGAATAGCAAGTTTGTGTTTTATTTCGGCTGACTGCCATGACATTTTGCCAAGAGAGAGAGCATTAGTGGAAAAACTTACCGTTTATTTCTCTCAATGAAAGTTAATTGGGAAATCTTTAGTACTTGCAACCATTAGAGCCTTTTCCTGCTTATAACAAATATTTACTTTTTTTTTTTTTTCAGGATTGGTTTTGGAGCGGACAGTATTGCCCGATGGATCGCAGAACGTACAGAAGTCCAAGTAAGTTTAGATTCATACGAGTTTCATAAAAACACACAACAGCTTGCTTCCAGGCACATCTTTTTATAGAGCATGCCTCCACATGCCTAAACACCCACCGACTCCTCACCTCACATAAGCTCCGTTCGCCTTACTGCGCAACGGGTTGCAAATTGTGCTGCCTGGGCACAGTTTTTTGGCTTGGTTTATTTTATGTGTCCCCACGCTTGCAGAAGTTTGTTGCGCGAGGCCTTGAGAATGTCAAGTTAGACGCGAGATGCAGATTAAAAAGCCACTATACTTCGTCTTACCTTCCGATGAACTGCAGCAGTTGCTATGAGCCGTCCCGGCCAATCGAAAGCTGACAAACTCGCGCGAGACCCGCAGGGCATCGGATTGGCTGGAGCGATTTGTAGCGTCCACTGCGGTTTATCGTTAGGAGAAACGGAGTATAACTGAAGGTACAGTTAAGCCCGCTTATGTTGGAGAAGCGAAGATCGTTAAGTATTTCGATATAGCGAAAATTTGATATACAAAATGAAGCAAAAAAATGCGCGTAAGAGCAATGCAGCCGACTCAGTCGCGGCTCTCACCGGCCCGCACCTCGCCATTGATCGGAACACTTTGTCGAAGAGGTAACGATAGTTTATTGGGGCAAAAACAACCGCGTTAGTATACCCCGTTTCTTAGAACTCTTTACGTACCTGGTAACGGCCTCTTCAATGGTATCTAAACAGTCGGCGAGTGCAAGTCCGTAGCAGCATAGCCATGGCAGCAGCGGCTTCACTCTAGCTCGATAGTGGCACAGAGTCCCCGGCGTCTGTGGGACTGGGCTCACCGCTTGCAATAGGTTGCTCCCACATGGCATCGGCGGCGACCTCGACGTCGGCTGGCTCCGCCGTGGCTCCCGTGACTTTGTCGTCGTTCTGGACGTCGACGACGTCGCGGGAACCACGGCAGAGCTAGTTGACGTCGAGAGAAGACTTCCGTTCTTTCACGCTGGCAGCCATCATGGCCGGGAAGAAACGAGTGAAACGACACAAACGCAATGGAGCGGCCTAGCTGGGGGGGTCGGCAACTCCGCAGTGCCCTACGTGGCGCCAACGGCATACGAGCGTGGTGCTGGTCGAGCGTTTTGGAGTTGCAAGTGCCTGCAGCATCACTGCCGTGCGCCAGTGTATTGCGGGGAAGCCTTTGCGCAATGCGGCACTGGAGAGTTTGATCCGTCCGTTATGAGCCCGATCACGTTCGATATATTAAGTATAAAATGCGCGAAACTTTTATCGGAATTCTACGAAGGTTTGATATACGCAATAATTCCATATATACGAAATCGTCTGATATAATTGGGTTCAACTGTATTAAAAGTTACTGTAATTAGTGAAATATCAGTAGCTGAACGCCTCTCGAGTTAAAGTGAAGTTTCAGTAACTTTAACCTTAACTTGGTTACATTTTTGGAGTAACTTGTAACACAGTCTAGTTATAGTGATAGTTGGCAGATATACAGATTCATATTGAGTTAGTCTCAACATCATCATTGCCGTAAAATACCGGGGGAGTGCTTACCTCACTTTCACTGAAAACTGGGTTAATCTAGACATGGGCACTTGCTTGGTCAAATAAGGCGCTTAACATATAGATTGCAGAATTCTCAAGTCTTGGAATTGTTAAAAGTGGGCGCTTGAACGAAGTGGGCGCTTCCACGGTATTTTACGGTAAGTGCTCTCACTGCCCCAAGTGCTCCCCGAGTCGAGGGCCAAAAAGCACCATGGTAGGCAGGACGCACTTTTATTGTGCGTTTCAGTGCAGCAAGTTCCGTTATGGCCTTCACACACTTCTAAAGCATAGAAAGTCGGCGCAGTCTCGTGATGTAACGCCGACCGTGATTGCGGGCAATTTCTGCGGTTGCATACGGTTGCATGTCCAGGTGGTTGCATGTTTTAAGCCAAACTGCAACTCTGGGTTGCGGTGCCGACCGAGCGGGGCAGTAACCAACCACTGGAACACGGTGGTTGTGGTGCTCAGAAAAGTGTACCGAAACTCTGTGTCTTGGTTCCAAAAAGGCAAGTGTCGCGCCGTCTGCGAGCGGGTCCTTAGGGCGGCAAGGTGGTTTTGTGGCTGGGTGAGGCAGTGTCGCGTACCTTCTTGTTGGCAGATCCGGATCTTCCGGCCGCCGAGCTACTCGGGCACAATTGCGCTGGTCATCCTGGTGGCCCTCATCGGAGCGCTGCTGTACATGCGGAGGAACAACCTCGACTTCCTCTACAACAAGACGTCCTGGGGCATTGCAGCGCTGGTGAGAATCCAGACTGCTTGGTTGTCCGTTGGAAGTCCATGGAGTGCCGTTGCGGACAATGGTCTTGTACCGGCCAGTTTGCATGTGTAGCTCGGCGCTCAAATAACGCAGTCAGCGTTACATCAGTGTTTCTGGCAGTATTACTCTCAGTGCAGACTTAGCATTACTGTCAGTGCTGACTTAGCGTTACTGTCAGCACTGACTCAGCCCTACTGACACTGCTCCCTCAGCATTACTGACAGTGCTTCTCCGCATTATTGTCAGTTCTAACTCAGCATTACTGTCACTGCTGACTCAGCATTACTGTCAGTGCTGACTCAGCATTACTGTCAGCACTGACTCAGCATTACTGACACTGCTGACCCAGCATTACTTACTGACAGTGCTGACTTAGCATTACTGTCAGTGCTCACTCAGCACCACGTTCAGTGCTGACCGAGCACTGACTTAGCGCTGCCCTGGGCGTGTAACAAGGAGGTTATAAGTACTAGGAGGGGGCACGTTGCAATATTGGTGGAGCCTAGTCATAAAAAGTTCAAACGATATTGTGCCCAGCGTGACCGCAGATCTCTCCGGCGATTGGTGCGCGTGACATGTCACGTGCGAGATGGATGGTTGATTGTAGCAGGATTCCTTGCGGGCTTGCGCGCGCTCCGTCCGGTAGGTTTTATCAGATCGAAGGCTAGCTACGGTCACATGATGTGGTCATGTTGGGCTGATAAGTGAGGAGAGTAAGGAGGAAAATGAGAAAGAGGCGAGGTGTCAAGGGAGCGTGGCTTGTGGAGGCTACGCGGCTGACGTCATGCCCTCTCCTACCCTTCTATACTCCTTGGTGTGTAAGCAAGAAATGGTGGAGTCATACGCATCCTAGTATTGATACAGCACTGATAGAGTGCAAAGTCAGTGCTTTAGTCTACAGTGCTGCATGAACAGGCCTTATGGGTTTTCAGGAAAACAATATCAGTACTTAGAAGGTTTACATTGATCTTCCAAACCCTCACAGCATGCCGATGAAAGTCGTAAAGTAATTGTTTTTTGTCCCAAAGTTCCCCATCAACAGCATTCAGTGGAATCGGGAATTTTAGCCAAATTGAAAAGGATCTTGAATTGAAAGCCCCTGTTGAGTTTAATATCATAGCCAAACTGAAAATTAACCTAAACTAGAGCATCCAGCCATATGAAAATATTTTGCTGGATTGAGGCTTCAGCCAAATCACTTCGTAAACTGGGGGACTTTGAGTGGTTTACGGAATGCAACCAAAATTCTGCGGAAAGTAGTGCAATTTGGGAGGAAAGCAATTACTTTGGGATGGGCTTTCATTGGTGTTTGCGTGTTCCTCGTTTTTTTAGTGAGCCCATGGAAGGTAGCCGTCCTCAGTCGTGGTCCGTCGTTGTCATTGATGGTTCTAGAATAGTTTTTTTTAAAATGCTGAGTCAGCACAATAATGCTATGAAAGCCATATAGTAATTGTTTTTTGTCACAAAGTTCCCGATCCATTCAGTGGAATTGGGAATTTTAGCCGAGTGGTGGAAGATTAAATTTTGGTTAAATATATTTGGGTCTGGAGGGGAATAAAAGTGGGAAAAGTTGGTTAATTCAGAAATGGAATTTCAATGGACATCCTGCAAAGCAGTGGTGTTTGATTATACACAGTGGAAGCTCTCTATAGTGAATTTATATTCTCAACAAGACAAAAAATAATCTTTGCTAGATTAGTATTTTGACTGTATCAGCACTTCAGGTGCCTGCAGCTGCACGACAAACTTATCTGACCTCTACGCTAGTGTTTAAAGAAAAGTTGTTCTAAACTTGGAATACAAAGGCATATCAGGTGTTGATAATACAAGTTAGAAAACTGATATAGTAAAGATATTTCGTATAAATTAGCTTTTCTATGAAGGATGCTAATTATACTCTAATGTATTCATGCACTTGTGCATCTTGTGTGTTTATTGACTAGGGGCATAAGTACAATTAGGATGTGAAGCATATTTAGCCCGGAGATTCTAACCCTTTCAGAGGCCTTGACTCTGCAAAAGGAACGGTACTCGGTGATTTACGACGTCGACTAAACGTCACTTCTTAATTGAGATATCTTGAACGTGGCTTCTTACACAACTCCTTCTCTCTTTTTTGGCAAGCGTGGAATGATCGTTGTTGTGCATTTCTCGCGGTATATTTATTTTGGTTGTCTACTGTTTTGTACCCCACACTTGTAGGGCTTTATCGAAGCATCTGCCATACTTTTTAAGTAAAGCACCGTGTTCTTCTTCCTCTGGTGTTCTGACTGTCTCCCATTATCCCTGTTTCGTCGCAGTGCATCGTGTTTGCAATGACGTCTGGCCAGATGTGGAACCACATCCGTGGACCCCCGTTCATGCACAAGACGCAGCGCGGAGTCGTGAGTACCTACCCGGTCGCTCGACATTTCATCGACAGGCAGAAAGTCGAAACTAGCCCGAGGTCTGGACGGCTCGCTAACTCCGACACCTTTTACTTCATACAAAGTCTTTTATGTTTTCAACGTGCACAGTGATGTGATTGCTGCGCCAATTGCGCCAAACTTTGCCAAGGGGCTAACCCTGCTACATCCTGCTACATTTTGCCAAAATATGGGTAATCTGCGCCGAGCCTACGCCAAAGGACCAATTTCGGTTGCCTTTCAAAACCAAAACTAAACTGAGAACCGTAATTGAGCGTGCGTGAGCTAGGGGGGCGCAAGCGGCCAACCGACACAAAGTACTCTGCATCAATTGTCCATCCGGTCCTTGCATGGTTTTTCCCGCTGTTTCTCATTTCGCGCTCTCGTGCCCTTGTCGTCTCGTGGGTCTCATCTTGCGTCTTTAAAATTTCTACGACAGATGCAAGCGTGTGCGGGCGCTTCGACGCTAGCGTGCTAGGTACCAGCCATGCCGTAATGCTGTGAAACGAAACCACGTTTTTTGCACGGCGGGAGTTACTTTGTGAGCTGAAGCACTCGCTCCTGAAAGCAATGGCCGTGGGAAAACTATATTTTGTCCCCGCCTACCAGTCACCGTGGTCGCATGAAGTCGGGTGTTGCCGTCCCCACGTCGCTGCAGATACAGTCGCCGACCGATTGTTCGGACTTCGCGGGGACCGAAAAAACATCCGAATAATAGAGCAGTCCGAAAAATCGGCAGATTGAAAAACTTGCCTTTATTACTTCCAAGTGGGCTTAAAAAGCCGTAAATGGTGCCTCGTTTCAGGTTACACCTCCGTTTCCGTTCGGCAACTTTCTGTTAGCTTGAGAATCGCTGCCTTCTTTTCTAGCGTTATGGTCGAGTACTTTCTGCGCTTCTTAACGACACATCGCGGTGGCAGAACAACAGATGGGGCCATGACGTCCAAGCCAGCGTTGTCCGAACAAGATGAGAGGCGCAAATCCATGAGCGCAAAATGGCGACTGGCGACGCGAAGGAACGGAAAAACAAAGCAAAACGATAATGATGATGATGATGATGACGTGCAGCTAAATGGAAAAAAGGGCTAGCATAGCGTCACCTAGCGGTAAAACTCAAGAGTACTCAAGTAGCGCTGCCAAGCCAAGCCAAGCCAATCCATTTTCAGCCAACATAAAATTCAAAATGGCCGCTTCTCGATGGTGTTTTTCGTTGATCGCTCGCGACGATTTTGTCCGAATAATCAAACTTTCGGACTTCAAGCTGTCCGAAACATTGGTCGTGAATATACACTATTTCTTTGGGGTAAGTCACGGTTCCGCCTTTAGGTCCTAAATATCGAACAAGTCCGAATTATCGGAGTCCGAAAAATCAGTCGGCGACTGTATGTCGCTTTCTAAACTGAAACGTAAGGACATCTGCAAGGTCATCAACATTCCTGTTATTGTTTAAATTATACGCTACTACGAAAATCCCTCTTTAACTCAGACTGCTGTGTCGAAGTATTGATTACCTAGGTTTCTCTCGATGGGCTTTCTTTCGAGAGGGACCCCGGTACAAAATCTGCCGCGAAAGAAAGTTGGTGAAGAGAAGTGAGCTAAAGGAGCGCAGGAAATGTCTGCGCGCTGAACCCGCACTGCACGCTCGTTTGTCTCGAGTTCAGTCATTGCACAAAGCGCTCCAAGAACTTTTTGACCCTGGTTCGCGATGTCTTGCATCGATGCGCTCAGGTTCTTTTTTAGATGCGGAGCATCTCTTGTTCGGGTCTATGTCCCGCGGCGTCGTAGTCCGCACTCACACTACGCATGCGCAACTCTCCTCCTTCCCTCTCTCCAGCAGCTGCGCGTTACTCTCTCCGCTCTCTCTCTCTACCAGCTGCGTGCACTTCGCGTGCGTTCGCTTCTATCACACCGCGCGCGCATGCGCAACTCTCCTCCTCTAGTCTCCTCTCCTTCAAGTGTGAATATAAGCTAGCGGTAGCGCGCTGCGCGCTTTCAGTTTAGCGCTGTTGACTCCACTTCACTCCATTCTTCCGATGAAGTGTGATGGAAGCAACAGTCCCGTCAGTTAGTGGGTTGGCGCAAGCAAGCGTCAGCACCACCCCACAAACTAACAGCAACGCTACGTCCACTGAAGACAAAAACGTTAAACGTTACTAACACCGTTAATAACGATCCGCGATGCTCCGCATCACCCCATGGTTCCCCTTGGGAAGATGGTGTAATTTTTTTTTTCTTTGTGTTTAGCTTGTACCTCGCCTGCAGGCCTGGCAAGCACGCGCCGCTGGACTGTTTTTTTGTCGTATGCTGGACAGTTACATTTTGCATACAATTTTGGGAACTAGTTGGCGAGGGAGCGGAGTGGCATGATTTCGGTTTCGATTGAACAGCCGTCTCCGCTCGCGCGAAGAAGCACGTGCAACTGCAAGCTGCCGAAGTTGCCCTCACGTGCATGCGAACATTATTGCACGACAGAGGCACCAGCCGGGACGCTTGCGATCCATTGCTTTACGTTTGCTTGCTTTTGACGAAAATCTGGCACGACGGGAACCAGTGAAACGTTGGCAAGCGGATTTTCGGAATTGCTCGGTAACGCCTACTGCGGGATGTGTCAATGTCTTTTTAGAGACATTGAAAGTGGACATTCATTACTTGTTGAAGGCAAAGCGAGGCTTGCAGCAGCCTTGCAGAAAGCACCTTTTTCTTGCGTACAGTTTCGCATTGCACTGCAGTAGTTAGGTGTTTCATCAGTTGGAGACTGCTTCACTTTATTATATTATATAACTAGCAAACCTAATGCTGTGATATTTTCTACTAAGCTTGTCATTTCCAAATAAATTTTAATATGAGCAGTTTGGCTCTTATTTATTTATAGCGGGTACATATATATTTGTCATTGAACTGAAGCATTGCAAAATGTGTCATGTTACTGGCATTTCAGTTAACGTGTTGAAAGACTCCCAGGTGGTCTAACTTGACCATAATTTGTTTATTGCGGCGAGCAGGGTGCCCTTCATTTGTGCAGCACTTAAAACAAATATTTTTATTTTTCTAAGAATATCTGCTCCAAAAGACGCTTTTGCTGCTCCAAAACACTGTTTTGGCTGCTCCGAAAGGTGCTCCAAAACGGCTTAGGCCAATCGCATCACAGTGTGCATGACTGTTCTGTAGCATTTGGGCCAAGTTGATCTTTGAAAAATGCAGGGGTTGAAGCATTGCGGCATTGTGCGCCAATCCGCTTTCGCTGCGCCATCCTGCTCCCAAGCGCAAATGTTGCGCCAAAACTGGCCGAAAAGGCATTCTGTCTTTGTTCCTAGATTTATTGGAGTACTTTTGTCTACTGGCCACTGTGGTTTAGTTGTGGTGTTCGTTTAGATAATTCCGAACCGATGTGGTCGTGTCAGTGTCAAAGTAGACGACTCTCGTCGGCTTTGTCAAAAACGTTTAACATGCTATTAAAACGTCAAGTGCCTATTTTCATCTGTGGAGAGACTGACAAAAAGCGACTACTGCTGATGAAATCCGATTGAACTGATTCGGCTTTTAATGCGAAAGCGACGTCATCAGCTTTGAAACCATGCAAAACAGCGTGTTAATGAAACCACTCTCAAAGCTAGCCAACTGGCACCTTTTACACTTTGGTTCCACTGGCTGGCGCGCGTCGACAAGGCTCCCAGTTGGCCGCTGCGCGTCAGTTTGTGTGGTGTCATCCTGACTGTGTTATCACACTGTTGTTTTAATGTAAAAACCAGTCATTATCCTGAAACTTTCTGATTTGAGCGGAGTTGCGCTTTAACATAGGTAACTTCTTTTACTATTGCTGAACAACATGATGCTGTTATATCAAATATTTTCGTAAGCCCACACTCACGACCCAGGAGCTTTTTATTTATGGTGCAACCCCACCGTGCATACATACCCTTTGGCTTCATTTTTGACCGTTTATAACTTTCTTTTCATGTATTCTACAGTCATGAAGTTAATTTTAGATTAAATAGCTATTTCTTAACGATGCTCTAATGTCTCGATATTACATTTATTCTTAGTTGTTAGTTCATTATTTAACGTCTAATAGACCACAGTTTCTGATATTGATCAATTGTTTTCTCGACTTACAACGTCTCAATGTCCACAATAATTTACATGAGCGGTCTTCTGGATATTGTGAATTAAAATAGTAAGCAATGAGCTGTACAGAAAATGAGAATTTTTAAATAAAAAATAAAATTTAAAATACTATTATTTTTTCGTGCAATGAAAACGGAATCACGTCAACTAACGAAAATAACATGATATTGAAGTACGGAAAATCTTCACGTTTCATAGTTTAATAAATATGCAGTTTGTGCAGACACTGCATATCGATAGATTACAAGTGAAGTTCAGTATTCAATGGCAGACTTTTCCCATTCAGCTACGGCAGGTTGCAGTTTTCTAATATCAAACACAGATGGCGACACGTGTCCAAGAATAGCTTGATTTGCACTTGTCGTCATGTGCCGCTTGGAATGCCACGCGAGAAACTGAAATGGCACCAGACGTGTGGGTGTCAGATGCCTGAATGCCCGCAGTGAGTGAGCCGGAGGTGTGAAAACAACGAGCGCGAGGCTGCAAGTGGACCACAGCTGCCCAGAAAAAAGCCCAGAAAAGTCAACTTCTGTACCGCTTGCTTGGTTACAATCAAATTCGCAGTGGAAGTTTATATGAGTGGCAAGCCCATCCTTGCCAAATTTCATTGTCCTATGTCAGTTCCGAAACTTGTTATGAATGTTACAATATGGAAGTCAGTGTGTTCGCTTAGAAAAACTATTGTTTTAAAATAAAATAAAACTTTGTGATTTTTATGTGTAATATAGTCATAGGAATACCCATAGCACATACCCAGCTAGTTATTTTGCTATATTGCATTGTTTTTCCTAACTATAACTCCATAAGAAGATTGCAATAATTTTTTCGTGTCTCCTTTTTTACACATAGTTTTTTTAGCGTAAAAGAATGTTAAAGTAGAAAAACTAACCAGCCAGGCATGTTCCTCACAAAACTGTATCTCAGAAAACCACCTAAGAATAATTCTCTATTCCGTAAGAGGAAAACAAGTTTTCCTAAAGTGAAATTTATGCCGAAAAGTGCAACGGAGGAAATGCATTCAAAGCGCTCCAACCCTTACCTTTTCTTTAGCATCGGTGGACCGAAAATAATTTATAAAAAATTAACTATGCAATGCAGACTAGTGAAAGTTCCTGGGAATACTCTCTAAATGTTGGTGGATGTAAATATAAACGAAAGTCCGTCTTAAAAACCACATTAACGTTAAATTTTGCACCCAAAGCTTTTAAGCTATGAGAAAAACCATGAAAATAAGGAACCACAGCAAAGGTTCCACCTTGAACCCTCTCAGCGGTCACCGAAGCACGTACAAGCAGTCTACGTGCACTAGAAACGATAAAATCTAAACTATAACCCGCCGACAGTAGACGTTTAATTTGCCGAAAGCGTTCCCGACACAATGAAAACAAGATTTCGTCAGTGCACTGCCAATTAGTGATCTCACCACCCCCCCTTTAAGGGGTGATGTGGGGCTTTAGAGTAATTTTCTTATTTATAAAAGAATACTTATCATATTATACACATGTATAGCACATCTCACACCTATTCCAAATATGCAATCAGATATTGAATATCTTGACTAGAACCCGAGTTATGGGAGATCGGTCTAATTTGATTAGGTCATTTGTTACGGGTCGTTAGAGAAAATTTATTCATAAATTATCAAACTTTTTAATGCAACTGCATTCACAAAGGTGTAATTTGTGCGGTGATGCTATTTTAGATCTTATCTGAGGGGGTTGTGTTACTGAAAAACGATTGTAATTATAGTGCAAAAGACTAGCTTTCTCGTTATTTAATAAAGTAATTAATTGGATAGAACGCTTAAGTTGGAAGACTATAAAAATAGCATCACCGCACAGCTCCATTCTTCCCGATTAAAATGGCACCAAACATGTTAATATTGTCCAAGACAAACTTCAGAAAACTCCTGTAAGGCATCGGCACTTGTGAAAAAAGTGTGAAGAGAGAAAAAAGCCCTTGAAGTATGTGTATTCCTATTGAATGTTCATAGAAAATTAAGATCTCATATTTTTTTTTTCATATTTAAAAATTAGATGGAGCAATAATATTTTTCACAGAGCTGGGTGGGTATGTCTAAATACCAGAAAAGCCATTTTCTCAAAAGTGAATTTTCCCCAACTTTTTACCATTTAAAGACCAGCCTCCCCCCTTAACAAGTTTAGAATGAGCACTCAATCTAGAAAGAACTTTCTTCACGGTTTCCCTCCCATAAGACCAACAAAGCCCCTTTTTGTTCAATAGTTGCAAGTCCAAAAACTGCAACTTCCCGTCTTTCGCTGACTCAGAGGTGAATTTCAATTCCGGTGCAGCGGTCAAAATAAAGTCAAAGATCTCAGTAGCGGAAAGCTGATTCGGAGCACAAACCAAGATGTCATCAACAAACCTCCGAACCAAAACCCCTTCAACACCCAAAAAGCCTAAAAAATCTGTTATTTTCTTGTCCAGAGTGTTACGATAAAACTCGGTCAACACCGGAGCCACCGCCGAACAAATGCACACACCTTTCCGCTGTATATAACAGTCACCATTAAAGTTAAGCACTGTTGCCTTCAGATCACACGTCAGACGTTCCATTAGCGCATCTACCGAGATACCCGCTTTGGCCTGAAATGAGACTAAATTTTTTTCTAGAAGCTCCCTGACCCTTTCGAGCAACAACACGCTATTTAAATAATAGTATAAATCTTTGATGTCCAGGGACATCAACGTGCACGAGCTCCGATGCAGGGGAGAAATACCCTCGATTAGTTCCTCCGAGTTCCTAAGGGCAACGCTTTCGGCGTTCAAATTAAACGTCTACTGTCGGCGGGTTATAGTTTAGATTTTATCGTTTGTAGTGCACGTAGACTGCTTGTACGTGCTTCGGTGACCGCTGAGAGGGTTCAAGGTGGAACCTTTGCTGTGGTTCCTTATTTTCATGGTTTTTCCTCATAGCTTAAAAGCTTTGGGTGCAAGATGTAAATATGGCTATTTTCAAAATCATCTTTTTTTGCAGAAATTGTTTTTTCTGGGTAGTGGTCCCCCCTTAAGGGACTAGAGGACTAGGATTAGGGTCGCCATTAGATCAGGACGATTTTCACGTTTTGTTCGGACCACATATCTTGGAGACGCGAGATCATAGAGTAGGCAGCTGCTCCTTTGCTCGAGAACAGGTGCAGCGGGGCCGGGTTCCCCAGAAAGCTTGTGCATCGAGAAAGAAGTGAACGGCCAGGGATGTCCATTTCAGGGGAAAGAAAAAATACCACACCGTATCAAAGTGCCACCACACACGATTTATTGCATTCGTGCATGGGTCTGGAAGGCGACCCCATCGCCATCTGTTGGGTCAGAATCGCACTAACGAAGGGCGGGTTTCACCTTAGCGGCTGGGAGTTCGTGCACTTCTCCCAAAAATAGCACACGGCCGGTTGCCTTCTCGCGGATGTAGAAGAGGAAAGGTCTATCCACGACGAAGGCTGTTGCAAGACTTTCTGGACCTGCCAGTTCTGTTGCGGCGCTGGCAACCGTGCCTTCTTCGTTGACCTCGATGGCTGCCTTGTGCTGGACCTCGGTTACCCTCAGCCTTCCGTCGCCAGTGATTCCCGACAGATCGGCGTCGGAGAAGATCGAACGCACACCCAACTTTTTCAGGGCAGGGATGAGGCGGTACTCCGTTTTCAAGTTGAACTTAGGAAGTTGAATCACGAGAGTCTCGTTTTGCAAACTTCTCTGGATTTTTTCTATGCTCTCGACAGTCATGGCATCCCGTAGTTTGGGAAGTCCCTTTTTTTCGTGTGGAAGCACGATTACCATGCAGTGTCTGTCCCCTTTGTAAGACAGTTCTATGGCTGCAAAGTCGAACTCATTGGCGATTGGTACCTCACCGTGTCTCATCATGGTTTCTACCTTAACCTCTTGAGATCCTTTGTTGTAAAAAGGATGGGGGGATGTATATTCGGCTTCGAAAGGGGTCTTCCATAGCCCCTTGAAGTAGATCGCATTGAGAAGCGCCATTACGGTGTCTGCGGGAATTTTGAAGCCTGAGATCTTGCCTCTGGTCTTGTTCTTCACCCACTCGTTAACCTCGGATTCCATGGCAGACTTTTCTCCCCCCACTGACCGGAACATTGCCGCAAAGGTGTTAACGAGCTCCTTCTGGTAACTTTCGAGGACTTTCAGTGTTTTCTTTACAAAGACTGCATTGGCTATCATCAAACTTACATTGTCATCAGTCTGTTGTTCAGCCAGAATCTTTTTGTAAGACTCCAGTATAGATTCTCTGCTGGACAGTCCCGCTGCGGTGTGGCCGAGGGCAGCGGAAAGTTCCGCTTCGGACTTGCCCCTGGCGCCGGCGGAGACCATTGCGAGTGCGACGGAGATGCTTGTCGGAGAGAAGAAGAGGTTTGATTCCGGCTTTTCGCTGGACAGTTCCTTGAGAAGCTTGAGGGCAAAATGGTTCTGGGCTCGGGCGAGCTTCATGTCGCTATCTTCAGAATTGCATTCGCTATCCCCCGCTAGCAGAACGAATACAACGAGAAACACCTTTTCGGCAAGCATCATCGAAACTGGACGTTCGTCTGTTTTTCTACGTTCCTTATTGCGTGTATTTATTCATTCATGAACAGTGGGCTTCTTCGATTGGGGAAACCTTCGGAATATTTAGCATATGAAACAATAGATATCCACATATATTTTATAGCTTCTCATAAGTTGTTCGTCAGTGAAGGATACGCAGAATCCGTAATAATAAGTATTCGCAACATTCAAGCCCCAAGAATAGTCATTTCATATTCATATTATTGCGATCCGTGTTCGAATGCTGTCATTTAGTTTTCCGGAGCCTTTGTTAAGTTCTCCACTGCCTTGCCTCACTTGTTTTATGGCGTCATTAAACGGGCTAGAAGGAAACCTTTCTTAAATGTACTTTGATTTTTATTACATTTACAAGCTGAGCGGTGAGAATTTCTGCGATTCGAAATTGAACTCCAAGAACAATAACCACGACAAACGAAATGCTGTTTTTTTTTTTTTTTTTTTTTCAAATTTTTTTATTTAAAGATACGTGAAATTCATAAAAATAAGTACTATGTGCAACCTTAAAGCCCTAAGAATACTTATTTCATATTCATATTATTGTGATCCGTGTTCGATTGCTGTCATCCAGTTTTCCGAAGCTTTTGTTAGGTCCTGCACTTGCTTGCCTCGCTTGTTTTATGGCGTCGTTAGACGAGCTAGAAGGAAACGGGGGACCTGCAGAACTATTCTCCCGCCTGGCAGAAAGTCCTCCTCGCCCTCTTTTTGTGCCCTTTCCCTCTTGTCTAACTGCATGGCGAGGCAAGGGGGGAAGGTTCCCTTTTGTACCGGCTTCTTCTGAGAGGATAAGCCTAGGATGAGCAAGATTTTTGGCCCCTCGCAAAGCCTAGCCCTCCGGGTGGATGCTTTACGAAGCTGCAAGTCCCCCATTTGAGCTGTCAAAATTGTTTGGCTGTAGCCTGTGGCAAAGTAATCGCTTACTGGAAAGCTGCGATGCATCCCCACACCAATTGAACATACTTTTCATACTTACAGGGGGGGAACGGCTGCGCCATTTGCGCCGGACGCATTTGTCTGCGCCACCGTGCGCCATGTTGCGGAAACTGCGCCACAGCCAATACCTCGCGCCATTATGCACCAAATCACAAAACGTGCGCCAAAAAAAAAAAGTATTTTGTCTTGGTTTCGGTTTCTATCGACTTGATTGGCAACATTGAGCGCGTTTAGCGTGGTCGGCCTTGCAATCCGTTGTTCTGTTTATTCTCCCTGTGTATCCCGAGTCGGAAGCGCGCGAAAACACTTGGGGGTCGGGTTCCAAGCGCTACACCACCTGCAACTGGATTCTTATTCTTTAACCATAAGCGGTTCAGCAAGTCGGCCGAGGTGAGGTCGAGTCGTTAAGCGTCGGATTACCTGAGGCTCTGCGGACCGGGATCCGGACGTCAGCCAGTTGAAAACAAATGAGCGAAAGATTCCTTTTTGTACTTCATCATTAGAAGTTGGAACCGCATTCCTGCAAGATAAATTGTGATTTGATAGAACTGAAACGCGGTCCATTCCAAAACCTTGCCGGCCAGCAGCTCTCACACGCGCAGTAGATCAGCTCGGCGTACTTTAACCTTGCTCCTGCTTATCGCTTCAAATACGATAACTCTGTTAATCGTAGTCTACTGCTTCGATATTGAGATGGACAATAGGATAAACTCGAAATTTGTTACCCTGTTCTTCCTGGCAATTGCACGTCCGCTGCTTACGCACATCACGTGGTGCGCACATATAATTACTATGTCGAGCACGTGTGGGTTGTGCGATAAGCAGTGCTGGTTTGAATTTTTAGCAGCTGGAAGCCACTCAGAAAATATCAAGGACACTATCTCCAGAAACATATGGTTCTTGTTTTTTTTGGTTCTCATTAAAGGGGGGGTGCAACGACTTCCAGACTTCGGTCAAAGATTTGTGGAAGTTGCCCTCTGACACTTCTGAAGTAACAAACAGAAAACCGATTTCGCCTGCGTGTCCTAGTTGTTGCGTAAAAAAAAGATAAATATTGGCATTTCGGGCACCCCTCAACTCACTCCCAGTCTTCAGGGTCACACCTGGTCACACTCCCAGTGACGTCATTCGGAGTGCCGTGTAGGTTCCCATGTGCTATCTCGGAGGACGCTTCCTCTCCCTCTCTCTGCGTACATTAGCGGGCGTTATGCTGCAGCTTAGAGCCGAGCGAGGTCACGTAATCTTTTCGCCGTAGTTCCTTCGGCTGCCACTTGGGGCTGCAGGTGAGGAAAAAAGCTCGACTTTTGCTTTGCGATTATGCAGCGGAATCGTGACATTTTTAATGAAGGAGGTGTTTTCTCTATCCTCCGGCACACGATAAACAACGTAAAAATGACGAGATGCAAATTCTTTTAATTATAAAATCGTTGCACCACCCCTTTAAGGCTCGCAAGGTTTCAAGTTTTCGCATCGTTTACACTGTTCTCCCATCTACACAGGTCCCTAACCACTCATGTTCATCTGTGCTGCTAAGCACAATTGAAATTGCTCCTGTGCTTGTCTAAGAGACAAGCTGAAGTGCAATGAAAACTGATCTGAGCTGCTCCTAGCCTGCTCCAGAATGTAGCTTTAGCTGCTCCCAACCTGCTCCAAAACAGCTGTTTCAGCTGCTCCCGTGGCTGCTCCCAAGTACATTTCACGAGTTCCACCCCTGTACTTATTCTCGGTTTCTCAAATAAGGAGTGCAGAACACATGCGCAATGATGTGGTGGTTTCAGTATGTAAGGATGATTTGCATGCTCATAAAACATTCAGCATCCTCAAAACGCCAGCCTATCACGCTCAAACCTGCCTCAAATGGGGAACGATGGAAAAGATAAATGTGTACCAGGCCAGGGCATCTTAGCGGATCCCTGTTTTCGTACAGTGCGCTCAAATTATTCTGTGCTTAACTCGCAGGATATGATAGCCAACGAAATGTGGATGAAATTTATATTTACGCATCCTAACAACCACATGAGTTGAAAGGGCAGCAAGGGGATGAAATTTATATTTGCAGATGCTGACAACCTCATGAGATGAAAGAGTAGCAAGGGTGAGTGTCGATATTAGGGAAGTTTTAGTGGATGGTTTTTAGCTCTCCGGTAACCGTACTTCACAACGATATATTGCCACGCACGTCTGCAAGCAAGCGCGCCCGTGGCCGAATGGTAATTGTCCTTGGCTTCTTCGCAAAGGGCTCGAGGTTCGATGCCCGGGAGCAGACGCGCCTTTTTGTAATTTCTGTAAATGTCGCATTCTGGTGAATTCGAGTACATTGTTGTTTATTCTACGTCCGAATGTTCTGCACGTCAAACCTTCTACGCCGATTATTCCAGAAACCCACGCGTGTACATAAGGGGCTTCGCGTGGCGAGCCAAAGTCAGTTTCGCACCAGCGCTTGATCCTGCTGTTTCGCCGAAATCAATACCTGCGACGCTAACATTCTTCTACTTTATTTTGGGCACAAGTTCGCCCCATTAAACGTTTGGTTTCTCCAGTTAACTCACCGCCTCATCCTTTGTCATTCGTGACACTATAAGCTAGGCTTGCTGGGAGCATTCTTTATTGAGCATGGCTATCGGAGCGTAAAACTCAATATTAAATCCGTATTGGGGAGCTTAGCGTGTTCTGTTATCGTTCAACGTTGCTTGTATCGGTGCTATAGCATGGGCTGCCACTCCAAATAATTCTTTGGAGCTCTTTTTTTTTTTAGCATGACACAGGATAGTAATTTGGCATTTTAAAAACATTTGTACACTGCACCTTGAAGTTTGCACAAACAAACTGTCGGCGATTTTTCTCGTTCGTTTTTTTCTTGTGAGAAGTGAATGGTGTTTAGAAAACTGTTAATGCGAGCATCCAACCTAAGTGGTAGATCTTAGAACTATAGGCATTACATAGCTGGGGAAAAAAAGCAAAAAGTGCCGATGCCTTGTTCGCTCTAACAGTGTGGCTTAATGTGCGCATACCGTTACACTATCAGTGCAAGCAGAGTAAGTCGGTAAATGTATTAGACAAAAAATATGTTTCTTTTTATAGCTGAAATTTGTCATTTCTATACAAGCGATTCGGCAAAGAGTGCTGCTACATATTGGTCATGAACTTACGTTGCTACAATTTGTTCCTCTACACTAAAATCTTCTTGACCCTTGCATTCAAATGTCAATTTTACGTTTGCGCTAGCTGTGTCATGCAGAGTAAGAGACAAGTCTATTTCTCGAACATTTGAACAAAACCTCCATTACGTCAGATATACATTTTTCATGTACGCTCTTACTCTGCTTGTTTAGAGTTATTATCTAAGTCAAGCGATTTGACGCTCTATGCAGAATTGCTTGTTTAATAATAATTTTCCAGCTATGGAAAAAACAATTTTCTTTGTACAATAAACTCATTTATTTACTTTGATCATGTAGAGGTATGCATACCTTATCCGACACTCTTAGCGCGAGCACAACATCAGCACTTTTTGCTATTTTTCCCGAGCAATGTAAGTACTGTCTAGCACCAAGATCTACTGCTTAGGTGTGGTACTCGCATATAACAGTTTTTTAAACATTATTTAACTTCTAAGAAGAAAACAAAAACGGAAAATACCGGTGCTAGTTTGTTCGTGCTAACTGCGTGGAGGAGTGCACCTATAATGCTTTTTTACAATGTCAAATTACAGTCCCGTGACATGTTAAAAAAAGGGCTGCTTTTGCTTTAGTTTCTTGAAGACCCCAAAGAATACTTTGAAGTGGCAGCCCGTGCTATAGACCTTTTTCGCTTGCTCTCGTTGCGAGCTGCGAACTAGGCATAGCCGGTATGGGTGGCGAAAAAATAATAAAACATTTGAATCTGCATATAGTAAAAAAATAGAGGGGAGACAATACGAGTATGGGTTACGGTTACTTCCTAAATGCATTCCATTGGCGTGGCGACGGCAAAGCAATGTTTTCGCCGATACTGGAAGTGACGATATTTCAAGGTGGCGGCGCCCTTGTGAAAAAGGTTTATAGTACCGAAACAGGCAAGGTTGAACGATAACACGACACGCTAAACTCCCCAATAGGTGCTTTAATAGGGAGTCTTCGTAGACAGTTTTTCCACCTCCGCTACGCTCTCTGGAACGAAGACGCCACTACTGCGCATGCGCGGCGCTAGCCTTGCCTGCAGAGTCCCGGATCTCGTAGCGGGTTGCGGAAAACGTTGCGGGACAGCGGAAACGATCTACGAAAGCCCCCTAATATTAGGGAGTTTTCGTAAACCGCGTTGCCCCCTCTCCGCTAAGCCCTCCTCAACGAAGAAGCCGCTGCTGCGTCTGCGCGCCGGTAGCCTTGACTGTAGAGTTCCGGGTGTAGTAGCGGGTTGCGGAGAGCGTTGCGGGAGGGCAAAACCGACCTACGAAAACTTCCTATTGTGTTTTGCGCTCCGATATCCGTGCTCAATAATGAAGGCTCACAGCAAGGCTAGCTTATATATCATTGTGGGGTACGGTTAAAGCCGATTCACACGACGTTCCGAATCGCGATTTTCTTCCACGGACCGTGTACCTCGTGACCGGCACGTTACCGATTCCTGCGATCTGCGCTTTGTTTTCGGACGCACGGACTGATAAAGTTGAGCGCCTTTTCACTCATGGATTTTTGGCGGGAAATCAACTTGAAAAGTGTCTAGTCTGGCAATGGTACAATGCTTTCTTGGTTTTTTTTTTTAATTTTTGTTTTGTTTTTGTTTTTGGACGATTAAAATAAAAATGGCCCATTGTTGTGTTTTGTGCGTTTGCTGGTTCATTTCGTCGCGCGATTCTTGGTTCCACGCGTGAAAGAAACTGCGGAAACTTTGTCCGGCTGACGTGACGCAGGTTCCGGTACTCCTCCAAGTCCGTGTCAAGAAGTTCCCGTCAAAACTCGTCTAGCACGATCAGCCTTTCACCGAGCAGGATCTTTCTTGTGGCTGTGGCGTACTTAAAGTGTTGTGCACGAGCACGGAGCGCGTGAAGGCATCTCCAAACACCCCTCCGCGAGCCCAGGACTTCGTCGCTACTACGCCAAACCCTTCTCGAGCAGGACCGTGCCTGTGTCACTGTCATGCTTTGGGTTAGCAAAGCTAGTGGAGCTTCGCGTGAAGCCTATCACGGCGTTTTGTCTCGATCTGTATGTAACAGCAACGTATGATTCTTTATCGCGGTAGCAAACGTCGATTTCTCTCTTGGATAACGGGGCCACCGTGCGATGTTGGAGTTTCGCGTCACTGTGGGGTGGTGAAGAGGTTCGGACCGTCCTCGCTGGCGTCTGCTCGTCGTCTCTCTCGTGTGGATGCACTTGGGAGACGTATGAACCGTGGACATGTCGTCACGTGATCAATCCGTCCGCGGATCAGCCCGTCGTGCGAATCGGCCATTATCGGAAAGCTAAAAACGATCCACTAAAACTTCCTAATATCGACACCCATCCTTGCTGCCCTTTCAACTCATGTGGTTGTTGGGATATGTAGATATAAATTTCATCCACATTTCGTTGGCCATCATGTCCTGCGAGTTAGGTACACAATAACTTCTGCGCGCTTTACGAAAACAGAGATCCGCTAAGATGCCCGCGTCTGCTACACATTTATCTTTTCCATCGTTCACCGTTTGAGGCAGGTTTGAGCGTGTTTGGCGGGCGTTTTGAGGATGCTGAATGTTTTGGAAACATGTAAATAATTCTTACATGTTGAAACCACCACATCATTGCGCATGCATTCTGCACTCCTTATTTGAGAAACTGAGATTAAGTATGAAAGTATGTTCAGTTGGTGTGGGGATGCATCGCAGCTTTTTAGTAAGCGATTACTTTTCCACAGGCTACAGCCGAACAACTTTGACAGCTCAAATGGGTGAGTGCCAGGGCACACAGCCTTCCAGCTTCGTAAAGCATGCACCCGGAGGGCTAGGCTTTGCGAGGGGCCAAAAATCTTGCTTATCCTAGGCTTATCTTCTCAGAAGAAGCCGGTACAAAAGGGAACCTTCCCCCCCGCCTCACCATGCAGTTAGACAAGAGGGAAAGGGCACAAAAAGAGGGCGAGGAGGACTTTCCGCCAGGCGGAAGAATATTTCTGCAGGTCCCCCTTTAAGATGTACTTTGATGTTTATTACAGTTACAAGCTGAGCGGCGAGAATTTCTGCGATTCAAAATTGAACTCCAACAACAGTAACCACAACAAATGAATTGCTGTTTTTTCTAACTTTTTTATTTAAAGGGACATTGACAGGGTGTTTATGCTCGCCGAGGTTTTTAGTTGTACGTGACATATGAGAGCCCAACTACCCAGAACAGAATTTGCGGCTCGAAATTCGGTTTCTTTCCGCCCGAAAACCGCCGACCGCCGATCGAGAACTGGCCGGTTTGAGTCACGCTCACTCTCTTTTCCGTGGTGACAGGCCGTTTTCTAAGGTTTCGACGCGACCACCAAATTTAAATCAAAGTCGTGGGTCATTGAAGGCACACAGTCAATACTAAAAATAGAAAAAAAAATATGAAATCCATTTTTTGTGGCTTCCAAAAAGCTGCAAATACGTTGATTGAAAAAAAAAGAGGTTGCACAGACAACCGGAAGCATTCTGTGCGATCACTGCATAATTCTCAACATGGCGTCAATTCGCATTTCATGGGACTCGCGGGTGGCAGCGGACGACGGGCGTGGGACCTCTACTTCAGAACTGTTGTTCATGGTACCGGCGAATTCTGTCTTCCTTCGAAAGAGAAATTTTGGACCATCAAAAGGATTGATATTCATCCCGTACGACACGCCCGACCAGCAAGCCGACTGCACGAAGACGTCGCCGAGCTGTCGTCTTTTCTCGTGGCTGAAGACATCGCTCGTTCAAACGTCAAGCACGAAGTGCGTACATCGAGTTGAATACGCACGCGTACGGTTTCTTTACTTGGTGCGAATGTGGCCAATGCGTGCTGCTGCCCGACTTTAAGCAAGGAGTGCATGTACTGGAGGGAAATTGGCAGCAAAACTGTCCGACATACAGTCGACCGGATCCATTACTACAAACGAAAGAGTTCCTTCAGTAGCTCAGTGGAAAGGCGTCCGCTTCACACGCAGCGGGCACAAGTTCAATCCCTAGTGTGGGCGTACCATTTTTTTTTTTCAGACATTTTGCAATGTTTACATTTCTTTTTTTTACAATTATCACTGAAAAAAAACAAAAAAACAATTGTTGTGGACGATTTGTTGCTGAACTAAATGGTATGGGATTCCATTTTTGACACCTCTGCCGCACAAGGCCACTTTCAGATGTGAGGCAGCTCTTCACGCAACATCTTGTGAGTACTCTTTTCGGAGCCGATCACGGAATTCCCCACGGGCACTCACTACTAATTGCCAACACTTAAATGTACAAAACAACTCATCTTGAAGTACAGAACAGCGAGCGGAAGAAACATAACTGCAAAGGAATCGCATGGCGAGCGGATCCCGAACGCATTTCGTCTGCTGCACCCGGAAGAAAAAAAAAAAAAGAAAATCGCACGGTCGGGTGTAGCCACGTGACTTCCGCCACTCACTCTCTCCTCTCCACATCTCCGTGCGGTACGGGGGTTTCGGTTTCAGTTTCGAGCAGTTGCAGTTTTTTGGCTTTATTAAAAAAATATGTGACTCTGTAGCAAAATATTAATTCTGTAGTATTCCGACGCCATAATGGTGCCTGGCAAAAAAATTAAAAAGAACTATTTGGGGGGTGTCAGTCTCCCTTTAAGGATACGCGGAATCCGTAAAAATAAGTATGCGCAACCATCAAGCTCCAAGACAACTGATTTCATATTCATAATATTGTGATCTGTGTTAGAATGCTGTCATTCAGTTTTCCGCAGCTTTTGTTAGGTCCTCCACTTACTTGCCTCGCTTGTTTTATGGCATCGTTAAACGGGCTAGAAGGAAACCCTTTTAAAGATGTACTCGAGTGTTTATTACATTTACAAGCTGAGCGGTCAGAATATCTGCGATTTGAAATTGAACTACTACAAGAACAATAACCATGGCAAATAAGTTGCTGTGTGTTTCTTTTTAATTTTTTATTGGTCTCACCGGCCTTTACAGCTAGGGCGACAGAAGCAAAACACATTGCTCCCTATGTGGCAGAGTTCAGAGCAGTATAAGAGGTGATGGTCTAGGCACGGATATCAGCAGCTAAACGGGAAACAAAACGACACAAAAAACAAAACACGTCTAGAACACGCAAAAAAAATGAAAGCCGTTTACAACACCCTGTAACGTCGAAATAGAGCGCAGCTCTTGAGGAGAAGGAGGAGGGAAGGGTACTGAGGGGAGGGTATACCCCTCCTCCTCTCCTCGTCCTACCTGCTACTCCTCCTCCCTCCTCTTCCTCCTCCGCTTCCCCCTCCTCCTCCCCCTCCCTTCTCTTCCACCTCCTCCTCCTCCTCCCCCCCTCGTCCTCGTCCCCCTCCTCCTCCCTCCTCCTCCTCCCCGCACGGTACATTATGGGATATTTTCCATAATGCACGCGCGGTTTCGCGGACGGCGACGGTGACGCCGCTCAAGCCGGAAACGGGCGCCTAAGAGCTGCGCTCTAAAAACATGCGACTTACTAAAAAATGAAAGCCGTTCACAACTTCCTGTAACGCCGAATTAGAGCGCAGCTCTTGAGGAGGAGGACAGGAGGGTCTGAGGGGAGGGTATGCCCCTCCTCCTCATCTGCACCCTCCTCTCCTCCCATGCCCCTCTGCTCCTCCTCCTCCCCTCCTTTCTCCTCCTCCTCCTGCTCCTCTCGAGGTATTTTGATTTTGTGATATACCGTGCTAAACAATCTGAGAAAGATATGTATTTGTATATATTCTGGCATTCTCACTCAACGCTTGTCCGGAGAAAGAAAATGTAGTTCTCACATCTGGAAGCTCCACTCTGTCTAATTTTGCCAGTGCCAGGAAACAGGACTGCAGGATCAAGCCAGGAAAACAAGACAGCATTAAAGTCAACACTTTGACGAAGCACGTGATACTTTCGATGTCATCCTACTTGCTGTTGGCTCTGTCGAAGACTGCTCGGCATTTTTGATTTCCTCAGCATTAGTCTTGAGCGTGCTCCCCCGAAATGGCACAGCAGAACAGTGAGTGCGCGTCCCTCGGGGCCAATGGGATGTTCTCCTGCATGACTGGTATGAAGTTCTTCTTTGTCTCGCACGAAATATTTGGCGAGTGCCGTAGTCGAGAGATACAGAGCTACCACGAACAAGCCATTGTCGACCTTGGTGGCACACAATTTACCAACTTCGTCTGACGTGCCACAGAGATCGATGGGTACAGCACAGACCCGTATCCATGTAGATGGCCGACTTGGATAACGAGTACACCATGTTTTTATATGTGCCTCTCTCTGGGATTTATGAGTGGCGATGTCACTTGCCTGCACAATGGGTAGCTGGCATCGCCCCTCCTCCTTTTCTTCTCCGTCCTTTCCTCCCCCTCCTCCACCACCACTTCCTCCTCCTTCCTTTTCCTCTTTCTACTCCTCTCCTCCTCCTTCCTCCTCTTCCTTCCTCCTCCTCCTCCCCTAATGTGAACGTCCCATAATGCAATGTGCGGGTCACGAGTGAGACCCGTGCGCTGCATTATGAGACGTTTCCCATAATACACCGCGCGGTTACGGCGACGCCACTCAAGCCTGAAACGTGCGCCTAAGAGCTGCGCTCTAAAAAATTCAACAAATAACAGCAGTCTTTAACTGCTTTGTTATTACACGCGTAATGCAAAAATCCTATGGTCCTTCAGTATCAAACTGAAAACAAACTAGGTTACTGCCACTTCTCTAGTGGAGTTGGGAACGGATGATGCTGCCACGAGGACCAAAAGGGTTTGAGCCCACTTGGACCGGGTTCTTTTAGAGCGCAGCTCTTAGGCGCCCGTTTCCGGCTTGAGCAGCGTTGGCGTAACCGTGCAGTGCATTATGGGAAACGTCCCATGATGCACCGCGCCGAAACATCACATGACTTCATTGAAACGTCGCGTGACGACACGCATTTCGCACGTGAAAGGAGGAGGAGGAGGAGGTATGGATGAGGAGGAGGAACATACCCTCCCCTCAGTACCCTCCCCTCCTCCTCCTCAAAAGCTGCACCCTAAACCTGCGTTAGAGGAAAGGGGCGATGGAAGGATTTGTGTACTTTCAGTAAATAATGGTTGGAAGTATTCCGTGACATTCATTACTTATGAGCCCAAGGTTTGACCTGGGTGACCATCTCCAAGATTTACTTGTACTGCTACAAAACTGCTTTTGTAACTCCTGAGCCGCTCCAAAGCGGAACTTTTGCCACTCTAAAGGGGCACCATTGTTGCTCCCACACCTTCAACAAAAAGATGAAGCTTGCTTCCACCCCTGGAAATAACATCATCCATTTCCCACCGGGTTGGGATGCTCTAAGCTTCGAGATTTTCATGCGCTAGTTAAGACCTCAATTCTGGAAGACGACAGCTAACGTTGCACCCCTCCCATTTGCAGGCCTACATTCACAGCAGCAGCGGAGGCCAGCTGATCGTCGAGACCTACATTGTGATTGCCCTCAGTATCCTTTTTCCTGCATCTTGCATTGTCTATTCACGAGGTGGCACCAACCAATTTGGCTGCTTTAAAAGAAGCCAGAAGAACCATCGCCCTCAGCTGTAGTCGCTAACAGGAGAAGAAGAGCTCCAGTTGTCCCGCCTCCGGTGCAAGCTTCCTACCTTGGACAATGCTTCGACAGTCTCGTCGCTTGGCCAAAGTATGACGGAAGGCAACGTACACAGGCTGGGCATCCGGGAGAGATGCTCCGTCATTCTCATTCTGTCAGTGGCTGTCGCTAGGTTCCGGGCTTTCAACATCCCTCACCAAGCATGTGCGCTCGTATCATGCGAGATCGGGGCAATGTGCTTGCGCTTGTGACATCGGCTTTGCCTGGAACTATAACTGAAACGTTCGTCAGAGGCGTCTCGCAAAAAGTGTGGGTTTACCCTGTGAAATGTTTCCCCGCAAAAATGTGCAGGCTCTAACCTTTTCCTGCATGACTGACACGGTAATTTCGATCGAAGCAAGTTCATGATTGACTTTGTCGACTATTCGCTGCGGTCAGGAGACGCATACATTTTTTTTTTTAGTCTGGGTTATGTACGAAAAAATTAAATTGGATAAAGAAGCCTCCGAACTCCAAGAAAATTATTTTTTTTTGTGAAAAATAAATTTTATTTTTGTTGATACCACGCTTGAAATTTCTGGAATTTGTATAAAACCTATGCAGTTAAGAAAAACATTATAAAAGAATGGTGTCTTACCACACAATATTGAAAGACGCCATTTTAAATCCAAATAGGAGCTCAAAAAAAAAAAAAAAATAAAAGAGCTAAGGGCTAGTTTTCGCAGGATCGTGTCCCCCACAAAGAAATGAAGACACCGAACTCTGGACACCTGCCTCCATCTATGAGCGACGGCGGCAAGCCACGTATCTGGTTGCCGCCGTCGCTCACAGATGGCGGCAGCCTTTCCACTCTGGCTTGCCGACTTGCGGCCGGCCATTACTTTCCATTGTACAGCTCCGCTGGTCTTCCTTCTTCACCAGAGTGGAAAGGCTGAAAGTGTTTTTTTTAGTCAACTTGCATTTAGGTGTTAGCTACAATACTCTTTTACTTTGCTCTCTTAAGACTAATAATTGAATTGCTTGTATTATATTTTCAATACATTGTATTGTTGAGTTCTAACCAAATGTAAAAATCTCCAGTTTATGCACGAACGGTCATATCGAGACCCATAACAAAAAGTTGTATTTTTGGCCCACAACGTGTGGAGAAACAAAAGCGATAGCTGCACGGTCGCGCAATGCGGGTGAGATGGTGCTCTCGCGTACCTTACCTGGGTAAGCGTGATGGAAGTTTCTAAAACAATCTAACATTACGCGCAGCAACTGGATACTGCCAAAGTGGGGTTTCGCATAACGCGAGTGATGTTTGTAAACAAGTTTTCAAGCAGACGCCACGGAAGACTCCTTTCGTAGCCCTGTAACTGGCGGGATGGCCGACAAGAAAACCCACTTCCCTGGCCTCGTGTCAAAAGTGGAGAGGGGTTTTTGTGTAGCGGCAACGACCGAAGACAGGGTCGAAACCTCTGCAAAGTGTTGCCCGTAAAGCTATCACTCTAAAAGCAATGTGGGGTTATTGCTCTGAATATGGCCGTTCCTGCGTAAGCTGGAGATTTTGTTTAAAATGCAACGAAATGAGGCTTTAAAAATTTAATACGAGCAATTTAATTATTAATCTTATGAGAACAAAGACGGAAGTATTTGATCTGACACTCAAATGCAGGTTGACAAAAAAGGCAAATAAATCTCATAAAGTCTCTTCTTTAATGTAACATAGGGCATAGTAGGTAATTAGGCACCCACCTAAATTTATGTGGTAAGCAACTGTTTTTTAAGAATAGTTTTCTTAACTTAAAGGGTTTATGTGAATTCCAGAAATTTAGAGCATGATATCAGCAAAAATAAAGTTATTTTTTCACAAAAAAAAAAAATATTTTTTGAGTTCAGAGGTTCTTTTATCCAAGTTAATTGTTTCGTACATATCTCAGAGTTGAAAAAATTGCTGCGTTTTCTTTGGCATTTAATAACCCTGTGGTCGTTGTGCCACGGGGGCGTGCCATATTCCTTGACGGACTTCACTCCAGACGTTGCTGTCGTCTTCGGCATGATTCTCATGAACGACGCCGCAGAATCGAGGGGTGACCCGAAGAAGCGCAAAAGTGAGTATTTCGAGGTCTTAAGGGCTCCTAAACTTTTCACTCTTGACGAATGCCCATCTCTCTCGACTACTAACCGACAAACTCGTCCTGGTCACAGTATCGGTGCAGTAAGGGGGGATGCTGGTCTTTAACTCTTTGTTGCTTATTTTTCAATTATCGTGCTGAAATTTAGTATACTGATGCATTTCTGAGTGGTGATTTCAAATATGCAACTACTTTTCAGATAGCTTTAGCAGATCCTGAGTTATCAATAATTTTTGTAATTTTAATTAGGTCCTCTTTACGGGTCGTTATCGTAAATCTTCAGAATTTATCAGAAATGTTTATAGGATTGCATTCACCAAGACATGCTTTGTGCGGTGGTACTATTTTTGTTGCTTTATGTGTCATACAATAATTTTAATTAATTAGTCTCAAAAAGACATAGCCTCCCGTTTTGTGCAACCTGATTGCAAATCTTTTTTACCAATGTAATATCATTAAATCAGGCTTAAAATAGCATCACTGCACAAAACATGTCTCGGAGAATGCATTCTATGAAAACTTGCGATATATTCTGAAGAATTTAATGCAAACGATCCGTAAGGAGGACCAAACTAAATTTACAAATTTATTGATAACTCAGGATCTAGTAAAGCTATCTGAAAACTAATTGCCTATTTGGAACACCATTCCCTCTAAAGCAGCGCAGAAGCCTGCAGACTTCATAAACAATGACGCCCACGCCAGGGAGGGGTTATCGCGTGGTTATGCATGGGTAGACGGCTCGGGTCCTCTAAATTAATGCTTAATTTGGAAGAACACTTCAACTAAAAGTAGGGAGTTTTGAGGGAACATAAAACTCGAGGAGCCCCTTGGGTATTCCGGAGAACCCCTGGGTGCCTGCAAACCCAGTTTGAGAACAGTCGGTCGTTTTAACAGCTTGAACTTCCCGAATCTTGTCAAAACGTGACCCAGCTGAAGTTCTTTTATGCTGTTCCTCCGAATTTTAAGACCTAAACAGAATGTGTACCCCGAAGAAAGGGGCCAAGCAGGAGCTGCGGAAAGCGTGCATCGAGACGGTGGCGCCATGGTGCGGCTGCTAGCAGAAGGATTTTGCGTAGACCACGGCCGCACCGGCATAGATAGCCTGCGCAGCAGCAAACTTTTCTAATCTATGTCAGCTTGCCTAAGAACATTGACATACAAACGTTCAAGGCCACAGTTGGTGCTAACTTTTTATGCAAGGCCCGGAAATCGAGAATACAAATTCCCTCCATGCGCCGTCGAAAATCGCCGCCATCATCTCGATCTCGGGTACGTCTACTCGATCCGCCAGCGAGCGAAGAGCAATCTGATAATAAGAGGATCAAAAAATACTTCTGCTGATTCTTTTCAGTTACTGGCAGTGGTAAATGTCGTCCTGTAGTGATTTCCGGAGTGTCATACACACAAATCTCTTCAGGCTTCTTCCAGCACAGATAAACGAAAAACTTGGTGGTGTGTTGCCATTGTTGCAGCTTACAACTGCAGGGCACACTATTAAACCCGAGCTTCATGTAACTCGTGCTGGTCACATGACGGAAAACACGTCCAGAGCAATGATGGACGGGGGTAGGTTTCGAGCGTCAAGGTGCGAACCCTTTACTCTGGAGAAGGATTGAGAAGAAGGCAGCAATCCACGCTGTGAATGTGGTTGGACAGTGAAGCTGTGGTATCACCTGCAACGATTGCCCACTGCACTATAGGCCCTTTTTGTGGCAGACGCCACCAGGTGGTGTTCAGTCTTTGCCGTCCCAGAGAACTTCCGGTTTATGAAAATAATGATTGACGCATTGCCATAGTAACGAGGCCACCTTGACACTACTGCTTGAAATTTAGATGAAACATTTAACCTCCAATTCTCCAGGTGAATGCCAAAAGGACGAAGGAGTGCGATAATCTGTTAAAATGTTTCGAGTATTCTTGTAAACCAACTTACCTCCTCCAAGATTTAATATTGTACAACCAAAGGCCCTCGTAAATCTCCAACTTTGTTGTCCGTCTAGCATTTATGCTTTTTAGCACTGGTGACATAAGAAAGCTCAACAGGCTTGCAAAGACAATGCGACCGAAAGTCACTTGGTATGCAAGTGGCAGTTCATGTTTGTAAACAGAAAAAGTGTCTATACCAGGGGTGACCAGGCTGACCCGGACAAAGAGCCACAAACAAAACCACTAAACTCCCAGGAGCCAGCTGGAAGAGAAAAGACAGAAACGAAAAAAAAGGGGGGGGGGGGGGGGGGTTTCTAAACCTTTCTTTGAGCAATGAATGAAACTTGAGCTACTTTAGATCTATCCAAGTCAAAAGCAGTCCAACTGTACGTATGGTAGCAGTAGCACAAGACCGAACCGCAACCTGTTTTTCTATTTAAAACGCGTTCCTTTTCTCTTGGAAAAGTGCTCGTGTGATTGGCAGGGAGGCGGGAGGGAGGGGGGGGGGGGGGGCGATGTTAGGTATACTAGGTAGCCGCGAGCCGCACTTTAACATGCAAAGAGCTGCAGCTTGGCCACCCCTGGTCTATACCAAATGATTGACAAATAAAAAGTAAATGCACTGTACCAAAATTTTTTTATATGCGAAAGACTTCTTACGCTGCCGTTGCCGCGGCAGCCTATGCAACCACAATCTTTACCAAGAAACTCATGCAGGGAGTGCTGCGTGCTTATCATCTATCCTGCAGTTTTGACACTTGTTTTGTGGTTTTCTTATTGAAACAAGTGTCAAAACCACATGATAAGAGATAAGGCACTTGCAAACGATGATAAGGCGAAACAAAAAGACCCGACCAACGAGTCATCCACAGCTTCTATGCAATACAGCCGCAGGGAGGCACATGCGCGGCCAAGTCATGGCGGGCGCATTAGAATAGGTCGGAGCGGGCGGCGCCTCACTATGCGATGTAACGTGGATGCCGTCACTGGTGGCAGTGCCAACCAGCTGTCAAGGCGGAGCGGCACGCCCCCTACAGCTGTCGCACGCTCCGAACAGGCTTGAAGTGATGGCGTCTCTTAGCGAAGCGTCGACTGCCACTCGAAGTCTCGCAGGAGCTTCCGCCTACCAACTCGGGACTGCCATCGCGTCCTCTTCGGTGCAAGTGCAAAGTTCAACTATTCAAATAAACCTTGCGCGTGCTATGTATTTTTGTTCTGTTGACGTCTTAAATTAATGTTTCCCTAGTTCCTCGAAATTCAAGTTTGAATAGGTGCTACAATGCCTTTGAAGCGACGCGCCTTGTTTCAAAAAGAGAGATTTCAAATTTGTAGTGATCTAGTCACTGGCAGAAATGCGGGGCCTGACGGCTACCGAGCATCTTATTATTACACCGAAGCCAACGAGGCTGCTTAGTCAATGAGAATGCCAAAGGTTGAATCGCGTAAGAAGAATAAGCCATAGTCCCGCGTTTCCTAAGCTCTCATTGACTAGAGTACTTCGATGTTAGGTATTTGACGTGTTGAACTTGTTTTCGCTGCGGCGACGGCACTGACGATCTTCTCGTCTTTCCAGTCATGGCTGTTGTGGGACTACTCCTGATGTCCGTCTTCTTCAGCTTTCTTCTCTCCATCTTCCGCTCCAAAGCGCACGGCTACCCCTACAGGTAAGCTGCAAAGAGACACAACCATCCTGAGTGCGGTAAACACAGATTGTCTCGCACGTGCATGCACATTTGCCACAAAGCAATGCAGTTTGCCCGAAGTTAGTGCATTGCCGCCGCCGTCGTTGCTCATCAACACGGCCTCTCTCATCCATTTCCTCCGCCGTCGGGCCACAAATTCTCGTATAACTTCCCCTAACCTGAGCTATCATTTGTGGTAACATCCGAAAATTGTTTATGCATCCCTCCCTGCATGTTTATTCGACGGATCTTCGGGTTGGTATCGGCTTAAGTTTTGTTGCTTTGGTTCTTAGGGGCTGCTTCCTCTTTTTGCAAGCCTGTCCAAATTTGTTAAAAATTCCTTTTGAGACTCCGCTTTGCTATTGCTTTGTAACTCCGCTCTCCCGATTGGTTCAGTGGGAATTTTCTCCTCGCACGTTTCATTGCATCCTGCTTGCTTCGTCGCACCCTGCTTTTTATATACTTGCTCTTCCGTTTGAGTGACTTCCTCGTCTCAACTTGCATCCTTTCGTGAGCCTCCGCACCCCCTTGGCAATGTATAGAAGTCGTACGTCTCGTGTTACGAAGCTGCCGTCAGTCTAACACAGTTTATTCATCTTCGCCGACTGCACTCTCAGCTCACTGGTTCATCTTGATGCTGATTTCCATCTCCCGTCCCGTTTTCCCCCGTGTCCTGTTTCAGTTTCCTGTTCAAGTGAGCGGTTCAGAAAATGCCTCCCGGATCGCTCGAAAGTCGCCGAAACGACAGCACCGAGATTCGCTCGTCACGGGAAGATCACTTTTGCAAGTCCTTGTCCTTTCCCTCTTCCCAACACATCCCTCCCCAACCTTCCTTTCATGTTTGTTTCACTGTACATAGAAGTTAGGCCTTTTTAGGCCTAACTAGTTGAGCTTTTTTTTTTTTTTTTCCTTTTTGTTCATACTGCTTGAATTGTTCCGTTTTTTTTTTCATTTTTATTTTTTCAATAAAGGGGTCTGGAAGAAAACAATACATGGGAGCTACACTTGTCCCTGCATCCTCATAGTTTCTGTAGTCACTCCCAGAATGAGGACGGCAGGGCATCTTCTTTAGAGGTGCATTCTCGAAGCTGGCACTGGAAGTGGGACAATTGAAAGATCTCTCTGCCGTTGTCATCCTGTACATTACTAGTGTGCATGATTGGCTTTACTTGGCATTCTTGTGCTGTGGCTAGGCCCATGTTGTCTGACCGAGGAGTCGAAGGAATTTTGGGGATGAGATAAATTGGTGAAATTTAGATACTATGTTTACTACATGGCAATGAATACATTTTTTTGGACTTGGTTTCGACAACAGGCTTGTCATATTAATAATATTTTGGTAACATAAGTGGGCTTTGTGGTTCTGGGTAGTTACTGAGACACAAAGAAATGCGCATTAAAAAAAATTAAACAATCTCACAAGTCATTTAGCATTTATGATTATTTTGAGGAATGTGGACACTATAGATTATCTGATAGTTCTGCCTTTTTGAAGGTATGTGCGCTCCTAAACGCATAAGAAATCAAAGCTGCTTGCTTATTTACATATTTTATTTGTATGTTTTATATGCTGGAGTAGATGCTAGGTCTTGTTTAATAAAGGCTGTGACTATTTCGACATACACTGTCAAAATATCTCAAACATTATTTTGACATCTATGATATCACTTCCATAAAAAAATCGAAATAGTGTCTTTATTGTTCCGACATCCCTCGTTAATGCAGCTATCTTCAGGAAGTAACATTGCGGACATCAATACATGTTACATTATTTTGTGAGAACATAGAAATAGTCACGGCCTTTATTAAACATAAGCTAACTAGAATGGGATTTAAGGGAGCTATGCTGTCATCAGGGGACCTCGAGCAAAAGTTTGATGGCCACTGATTTGCCTCCAAATTGGTTCAACATATGTTACTACAGATCAGCTAGCAACTCAAGTTACAATTTTCATTAAATGATTTTTTGCAAAGTAATTGAATTTTTAAATTGAGGCTAAGAGGCTTGTTGACAAAACTGAAAACAAGCTGTACATCCTCCATATTACTAAATTTATAAGGTTTGACATCCTGTCAAATCTTGTAGATTTAGCAATAGGGGGGATGTACAGCTTGTTACCGACGGGTTACGAGAAGTTTGTTAGTGTGATATGAATGCTTAGAAATTCGTGCAAGCAAAACAAAAACAAAACAAACTCGCCAAATACGGCTTTTCCTAGACTGCCAGCTCGACTTGCAAGCTGTACAATGGGCGACGTCGCCCCACTGGAGAGTGCAGAAACATTTTAGTTGGTTTAGGCATAACCTTCATTTGAGGCATTAAATAGCATGCCAGGAAGAGTAAAGCCTGTGTGTTCTGAAAACAAAAAAGAAAAGCGCAAATAAAACGAGGACAATAAGGACACAAGGACGACAGGATAGGCACTTTCAACTGATTTTATTAGAAACCATTGTCACTTATATACGCACTCATCTGCCCGACTTGTATAACAACCAATCCCAACCTTACAAGCAGCCATCCAGAAAAATCACTTCTTTTTTTATATAAAACGCCCCTACAATCTCTCTACGAATACTTGAAAGCAGAGATGGCAAAATTACTTTCAAAAGGTAATTGATTTACATTACTAATTACTTTTCTAAAAACTGCAAAAATGTAATTGCATTACAAATTACCGCAGACCAAAGGTAATGAGATTACATTACAATTACTTTCCAAAAGTAATGAAATTACTTTGACATTACTTTTGAATACCTTGAGGCAGTAATTTGCGCTTATTTTATTTACCGTATACACGAACACAGCGTTTACAAAACAAGCCCTCGTTTGCCCACACAGCATGTATGCAAGAACCAGATCCGGGAGAAGCGAGGCGCTGTTCATGCGTAGTGCCGACAGCAGCGCCACCGCAGTGATGTGACGTCAAAGAGCTGAGTTAGTCTACTATATATGTACCAAAACTCCGATCTTCCTGTTTACACCGCAACAAGCTTATGTGCCTCAAAAGTGAACCATACTGAACAGTGGTTTTGCTGGCGCACACGACGTAAGTGTTAAACATGATGAATAGCTTCTTTAGATGTGACTCAGAAAGACAGTCGACTCACCGGTTTCGCTGTTCATTCAACGGTGAAGGTTCTTACTAAAAGGAAATTGATATGTTTCCGTCTCCCTGACTTAGAAGTTGTTGCCCGTGTCAGTTTGTTATGTTTGGCAATGGCAGCTGGTTCTTACAAGGAGTCGTCACGTGAACCGTTTCCCTTCCGCCTCGGACGCAATCTAATTCTATTCTTACGAGACCACTATACTCGGCGATAGCTTTTCTTGGCAATGCAGTGAAGAGGAGGAGAGCATGCGCACAGCTTTATTCAGCGTTCAAAATGGGAGAGGGAACGCATGCCTGTGCCCTCCACTGCATTGCCAAGAAAAGTTGTCGATGACTATAGGTGACCTATTCTCGGTCATTCCTTTCAAGGAGCATTTTTCTGAAGCACTCGAAGAGTAAGTTTTTGCTCATTGTCACACAAAGGGCCCGGATAATTGCTAAGCAGAAGTGTCGCCAGTTGAGGAATGGCGCGAGCTTCCTAAATTGTGTACTTTCCCAACAAACGGGGGGCGATATCTGGTTGTAGGCTTATTCCCGAATGAACTTCCCAAGGGAAGGCAGGGAGGCATACCGCGAGCGGCACCTGCTTTGCTCGAGGACGCACAAAACGTTCTGGGGCTTTGGATTTAACTATTGATTCCAGTCGTTTGTTGTTCACAATATTCAAAGCTAACGGTTTGTCCTTGCTTGAGGAAAGTTGAAAGCTGGGGATCTGTTTGTCCTGTCCTCTCAGGTTTTAAATTATGTTTAACTCACTGGTGATGTGCCCATCGCCTTGTAGCCTTTGAGCCGTTCATCCCTAAGCTGACGCACTGTCAGCTTAGGGATGAACGGTGGAAGCTACGTGTTTGTTGGAGCAGTCGCACGTCTATCGTTCGCCACGTAACCACGCTTTCGTTCATACCCACGCGCAGAGAAAGGGACGGGACACGTGATTAAAAGGAGGTGTTTGATTGGTTCTGGTTAGTTTGGAGCTCCCACGGCACTGTCAACTTGGGGATGAACGAAGTATAGTATTGTCGTGATGACGCGACGCTGTGAATATGTTGTGCCTGGAGTTCTTAAGCCGTTGCCTTCCAGCGATGTCTACACGCAAGCTTTTCTCCTTCGCCTTTCTAGCCCTCCTTCGTGCGTCTTCCTAGCTCTTCGTACGAGGCTTTGCGCTGAGATGGCCGTCGATTATTTCCTCCGATGCCCCTTCATAACATTTCACGATGCAAAATAACCTTTCTCTATTTTCTGAAAGCTTGCAAACGAATTTTCTAATGGACCTTTTGTAGAAACATCGGTTCGAGAGTAAATGGTTCCAGTACCCTCTCTCTCTTCCTTCTGGCCGGGCAGAGAGGGAAGATGGTTTGGTTGTGTCGACTTTGGGGCAGACGATTACGCACGATGGGGACAAAGGCGAGTTTGGGGGAGCCGTATCTAGGTCACGGAGCCTCAATGGGTGAACAGGATGTAGCTGACGTTTTGGGTGTGGAACGGGTGGGAGAGGCCTTGCGCGCGCGTTGTTTTCTATCCACTTAGTCTCGCACCCAGTCGCGTGTCTAGGTGGCAGCACATTTTCGCCAAGAGGTCCATTTAGGACAAAAGTAATTTCAAAAGTAATGAGTAATTTTCTCGAAATTACTGCCTGAAAGTAATTCATTACATTACTAAATTACTAGCCTAGAGAAGTAATTTATTACATTACTGATTACTCCAAAAAGTAATTTATTTACTGTAATTCCATTACAGTGATGTCATTACTGCCAGCTCTGCTTGAAAGGATAAAACTGAGTATTCAAGTATTCGTATCTATTCACCAACAGGCTCGTTTTCAATTATTCTCTCTCGGTTTTATATATTACTTTTTTTTCAAGGGGCACTGACACCCCAAAGGTCGTATTTTTTTATTGTCTAAAACGATGCAAGTTGTAGTCATAGACAAGCAAAAAAATACCGCATCGCGAAAAAAAATTTCCCCACGTGCGCTCGCCTCTTTATTTTTGGCACTTTTCTCTCCCGCTCTTTGCCTCCTCGCTTTTTTTATTTGTGACGTCAAAAAGCATGAAATTTGGAAGCTTTGTAGGTGGCATTTTTATAACATTTAATAACGGCAATCGTAAAACATGTTTTCTAACGCAATTGCGAACGCACTACGGCCCTTCTTTTTGAAATACCACAAATCGGAGTTCGGTGTGATGTCGCCTCCTGGATTCGTATCCTCCTTCGGAAAACATGGCGGCGCTTGACGCACTGTTACGCACATAGCAGGGGATGATCGGTGAGTCGGAAAATCGGACGAAGCGGTCTTTTCTACCTGCCCGCGACTGAGTTTGGTGTCTGTGTATCGTAGTTTCGGTTGTGACTCTGCCGGGGAAGCCTTTCAGACGTCAAGCGTCGTCTGCTCGAGCCTCGCAGCGATAGGCAGGCGGCCCGGCACGCGCACGCTCGGAATAAAACCGGTTTTTCCCGGTCCGCCGGCGCCCTTCTCTCCCGCTCCTCACCTCCTCGCTTCTGGCGCGTTCACACGAAGTGGATCCGCAAACGCGAAGCGGATCCGCGCGAGCGCGTCTTTGCCAACCGCTTCCTGACCGATTTCTCCCAAACGCTTTTACGAATCGCAAAGCGGCAACCAATCACAACGCGACGCTGACGTGACGTCAGTGACTTTCGAAACAAGATGGCACCTGTCGCTCGTGAGGCGTCCAAGGCCCTGTAGTCCTAGCGTTACAGCAGACAATTCAACGGAGAAACGTGATGTTAATTTCCGTCACTTCAGTCCATCGCGAAAAGAATTGACTCGGAATTTTAACGGGCTTCGCACCGGTAATTTGGGTCGGGTAAGAGTTTGTTTATTACTCCGGGTGCCACAGCCCGAAGCTCGGTTTCTTGTTAGTCTCTGCCCGTAGAACGCCGGACTCGGAACCCGCCCCTGATCGACCGAAATGTCAGCTTTTCTAACCACTAAGATAGTCGCGTGAACTATTGAAAGCTTTCGACACCGTGCATGACCACCACGAAGGCCGATAGAGACGTCGTGAGCCTGATTGCGTAGCCAACGCACTACCGCGGAGCGGTCAGGGTTCCTGTGCTACTCGACCTTTAAGGTTTACTACTAACAAAACTTGAAAAGAAATAAAGGGAACCTACTCAAGGAAGAAAGTGGACGTACCAGACGATGCAGAGGTAATCCATACGGCGTTTATTTGAGCTTAATGTCAAACAAACAGTAGACTCGATCGACGTGCGAGTGACGAGATGAAAGTCCGCCACCAACGAAGCCACGACCGGCTAGCACCGAACACATTCCCCTGCACCACGGTCCACCCCACCTCTCACAACTTCGAAAATGATAAGAGCGAACGAGAAGGGAAAACTGGCCCTCTATCCCGAAAATAAGGTCAGCTATTCTTGCAGGAAGGGTCCACTTCGAAGAGAAGGTAGCAAGGCGCGCCTAGCTGGGCTTTGCTTGTGGGTGAAGTCAAGGGAATCACAGGCGAGGTTGGCGGGTCCATGCTTCTTTTTTCGCTGCCTGAACTCGTGATGCGTGCCAACATCCCGGAGAAAAATCTTCAGAGTGCAAAAATAGCTAAATTTTGGCTTTAAATCGTCGATTAAAGTGGATTTTGGATTGTAAAACAGAGTTGCCAAACGCAAGTCTCAAAAGATCACTCGTGATCGCCGAGAAACCGCCAACCGCCTCTCGGTGTGTCTGAACGGGGTCTCTCGCGAACCGCATACGCAACCGCTTCGCGAACGCGGATCCGCTTCCAGTGTGAATGCGCCATTCGGGTCGCGGTGGCAACGGCGGTTTGGAGCACGGAGGCGTGAAAGGAAGTCGACTCGCAGGACTCCGCAATATTTGAAGTCAACGCACTGGCACAAATCGCGCGGGAACTTCAAATTCGGAATTTGGAAATTGTTTTTTCACTTCACAAATACTGAATTCACAAGTTTCGAATTTTGAGGGTAATTCCCCAGCATCGTTTTCAATCGTTTCGGACAAAAAATAATCTTGATGTGTCAGTGCCCCTTTAAACTGTTGCATCCACTGCCACTCCTCTCTGAAAATCTAGTTTATCCCGAACAGCTTGGAGTAACCCGTTATGGGCACAGAATAAGAGAGGTCTGGTCCTCAACGTACTACAGAGAAAGCGGAAATGGCAATTTGACACTCTATAAACACCAAGGTTTGATGCAACACATTTCGTCTACTCTGGGCTCTCCTTTTTCATCGTGTAATACAAGATCCTGCAATCACTTGCGTCAACCTCTGCCATTTCGACTTGCCAAGCCCGGATGATTTCTTACTGCATGTGAGTGAAGTATAGCGACCTTGGAAATGCAAGGCCTCTTTGGTGTTGTGGAACCATCTTGGGGTCACACTAGAAAGTTGTGCAAAATTTTGAAATCTGAATATTGGAGACTGGTGTATTTGGACTGACTCCGTGACATCGTTCAGGGAGGATCGGAAGAGCAGAATGCCATTCGCCGGTACGGAAAGTACAAGAAATGGTGCGACTGAAGCTACCACGAAAGGAAAGGAAATCTGCTAGATCCACTGACAACGTCACCGTTTTGGGGGGTTCTACTCTTCCAGCGGAAGTCAAGGATGTTCTACAAAAATGCCCAAAGTTCAGCTTCGAGCCTTCTACGACGCAGAGCTGCTCGCCATGGCATGGTTCGACGTGTTACAGACAGGAGCGAATGCTAAAGAAGAAAACGAGGATTTTAGAACGTATATCTACATATGTTAATGAGTTAGGAAAAGAGCGTGAAATAATTATAGCGGGATATATATATAAATGCTCATATATAGAGGACCTAGAAGGATATACAGACTCTATAGGGAGGCATGCTAGTGGGCGTGTGTGAGAGACACCATTTAGTCTTATGCAATACTAGCAAGAATTGCGACGGCATTCTAACTTCGAGATCAGGCAGATCACACTCTACAACAAATTACGCCCTGATGTCACGCATGATTTATAGCAAACTAAAGGTGACGAAAATAGATGGAGAGGGCCCCAAGATCTTGGGTAGTGAACATAAACGTATTAAGTTAAACTTTACAAGACAGTCGACATGATGGCGAAGTGGCGGTACAACCAACTGTGCCATCAAGAAGGCGATCCCCCGCCACCTCCAGTCAAGCGTTGCAGCAGCTGCTCCGCAGATCAAGCACCGACCATCAGACATCTCATCTGGGAGTGTGACGGACTAAAAGATGTCAGAGAGAAGCACAGACCACCAGGAGTTACCTCCTATGAGGAGTGGGTTACTCCGGTACAGGACCAAAAAACGACCTTGCTCGCCCTGTGGAGTTTCGCTTGTGAAGCCTCCATAGTGCGCCGCACCTAACTCATAATACTCCTTTAGCCCTTTCCCAAACAGGCCACGTGCCACCCTTTTTCTGAATAAATTTGTTACTACTACTACTACAAGACAGTCGCTTTAGAAATAGGGCAAGATAAAAAGTCTTGTTTTTTACGCAGAAAAACCGTTGCAAGAAGTGGTAGTGCAAATAATTTCAGTAGACAGGCAAACAGAATGGATGGATGGATGGATGGAAATAACTTTATTTATATATAGAGGTGGAGGCGGTTATTTCCGCGCTCCTTCGGCAGTTAGCCACACCTGGTGGCCGGAAGCCCATGGGCCTCGGCGACCTCGGCAGCCCGACGGACCACCTGTAATTGGGTGGTGGGGTCTGAGCTGCGTAGCGCAGCGTCCCACCGCTCCTCCGAGGGGAAGGGAGAGAGATGGAAAGAAGGACACTCCCATAATATATGGGAGAGAGTAGCTCTGGCACTGCAGAAAATGCAGGTGGGATTGTAGAGGGATGGGTATATGTGGGAGAGGACGAGAGGACTGGGGAAGGAGTGTGTCTGCAGCTGGCGCCACATAACACTCTCTTCCCGGGAGAGGGCTTGGGTCGCAGGAGGGTAAAGGCGACGGGAGAGACGGTAATGTGAGGTTATGTCATAGAAGCCGACTAGACGTTCGCGCGCTGAACGGGCCTCGCGGTCAAGAGACTGGGTCCATCCCGCCCGGACGGTGTATCCTCGGGCTGTGGAATGGGCCAACTCGTTTCCGCAGAGTCCCGCGTGTGCTGGCGTCCAGATTAAGCTGACATTTGATTCAAACGAATTAGGAGGTTTGGCTCTCAGGATAGTTTGGGCCGGGGCTGATATGTAACCTTTAGCGAAATTCAGGATGGCGGCTTTTGAATCAGATACGATGACCTTGGGACATGGCGTGGCGGTGAGGGCAAGTGCAATGGCGGCCTCTTCCGCCTGCTCCGGGAAAGCAGTGAAGACCGTGGCACAAGTTTTCACCTGGCCCGTCGAGGTGGTCGCTACGGCTGCGAATGCCGGCCGGTGTCCGTATTCGGCCGCGTCCACATAGAGGACGTCCGACCGATGAGTAAATAACTTATGATGAGTGGAGGCTCTACTGCGCCGACGACCCTCGTGAAATGTGGGGTGCATATTTCGCGGAAGGGGAGTTACTACCAGGCGGGAGTGTATCTCTCGTGGAATGGCTTGTTTAGGGGTCCATTCTGTAGGGGGATTAAGATTCAAACGGGATAGGATTTGACGGCCGGTGGAAGAGCGCGAGAGGCGTTCGTATTGGCCTGTACGGTGTGCTTCAACTAGCTCGGATGCTGTGTTATGAAGACCTAAACTAAGGAGACGCTGTGTAGAAGTATTGTGTGGTAGTATGAGGGCGACCCTAAATGCTTGACGGATAAGTATGTCAATCTTGTTGGTTTCAGTAACCGTAAGGTGGAGGTAAGGAAGTGTGTAAGTGAGGCGGCTAAGGACAAAGGCATGTAGCAGGCGAATCAAGTCTTTCTCAAGCAGTCCTTTGTGCCGCATAGTGATTCGGAATATGAGCCGAATGCTTTGTTGCACTTGGGAGGAAAATTTGGCGATAAAAGCAGAGTTTTTACGATTATGTTGAATTAGCAGTCCAAGCACTCGCAACGTGGTGACAATAGGGACCGGTTCTTCGTTAACGCACACCCTGATATTGGGAGAAGTGTGGGATCGGTCTGTAGGAGGTGGTAAGAGGAGGAGTGCAGATTTGGTCGGAGAGCATGCTAACCCAGCTTGGGCGGCAATGGTGCATACCGTGTGAACACCAAGCTCGAGGGTTTCCTCCAGTTCAGCATCACTGCCCTTGGTGACCCAGAGGGTGATGTCATCCGCATACATGCTATGATGTAGACCGGGGATGGCAGCTAAGGCGGGTGGTAGTTTGAGAAGCGCGAGATTAAATAGTAAAGGAGAGAGGACAGCTCCCTGGGGGGTGCCTCTTCCGCCTATTTGGATCTCGGAGGAGGTGAGGTCTCCAATTTGGAGGATGGCGGAGCGGTTAGAAAGAAAGTCTTTAATATAGTTATAGACGCGCTCTCCCGGATTAGTGCTGGCAAGGCCTTGTAGGATTGCAATATGTGACACCTGATCAAATGCCTTTGTTAAATCTAAGGCTAGTATGGCCTGGGTATCATAGTGTCTAGGGGGAGTGATTATGTCGTGGTGAAGCTGTAGCATGATGTCCTGCGTAGAGAGGTCAGCTCTAAAGCCCACCATCGTTGGAGGTAACTGATCACTATCCTCTAAGTATCGCGTGAGGCGGGTGTGGACGGCGTGCTCGAAGAGTTTCCCAAGGCAAGAAGTGAGGGAAATTGGCCTAAGGTTTTCTAGTGACAATGGTTTGCCCGGTTTAGGGATCAAGACGATTTTGGCTTGTTTCCAGATAGCTGGGCTTTGCAAACAGAATGGAATTCTTTTTGCTGTCTAACTAGATCAGGAGTCTCAAATAAGCGGGATGCATGCGGCCCGCGTAGCTCTTGTCAGCGGCGCAGTCCCCAAGTTGCAGTCTGCCCCCCCCCCCCCCCCCCCTACCCTACCCCTTTCTCCTTCCTCAACTGTATCAATGTTTGAATAATAATAATGCAATCAATGCAGAGGTGCCCGCGAGCTGGACATGAATGTCGAAAATAATCCCCGGAGAAGGAGAACGGGGGGGACAAAGGACAAACACAAAGCTCCAAACACAGCTGGTGACTGGTGCGCGACCGAAAAAATCCACCTGGTCTTTTGTCCCTCTTTATCTTTTTCTCCAGGGATTATTTTCGTCAATCTTTGAATCTTTGTATCAACTTTGGAGAAAAAGATAAGCCAGGGGGCGCAAAAGCCATGTTTCGGGTTTTGTCCTTTTTTTCTGGTCTGAGGGGTACTCTATCTAGATCACAGTCACACAATGTGCCAAAAGGACCTACCGTAAAATTCCGAGCAAGCGCCCCCACCCGAGCAAGAGCCCCCCCCCAACTTCACCTCTAATTTCACATTTCCGCGCCGTTCCGGGAAAGCGCCCCCCTCCCCGCTCCGCACCCGTATCACGCACCGCGCTGACCGCGCCCAGGCAACACTGGCCTGCGAAGTTGCAGCCCGATCAGCCTGGTCACTACGCGCCACTGTCGCTTTGTTTTGGGGATGTGAGGTCTTCTATGCGTTCTTACACAGTGGCAAAGAAAATCGAGGTCGCTCCTGTGTTCAGTGAATACGTGGACAACGCGCTCTTTTAATACCTGGAGCGCGAAGGAAGTGCAGAATGAGCCATTAGCAACCAGCTTCTTTCTGAAGAGGCTGTCAAAATAGCCAACGGCATGCACTCGGGAAACATCGCGGAATGCTGCGAACTTTTTTTTGCGGCCGACTCCGACGTGGTTTTGAAAGTGATTAACATAGCAGTGACAAATCTTTGGCCTAATAAAGTCTATGTTCTCAGAGATAAATAAAATATTAAATCTGCACTTCGCTTTTTCTTCTTTTTCTGGCGGAAAACTTTTGTCGTCGCCATCTTGAATTTTGGTGCCGTTCCAGGATAGCGCCCCCCCTACTTTGCAGGTAATTTTGACTTGCGTGCAGGGGGGGCGCTTGCTCGGAATTTTACGGTAGTGATATCACCGCAACCAAAGAGTTATGATTCAGATACTCTCAAAACACTCTACTCCGTTTCACCTTACGTCCGAGCGCAGCGGATGCTACGAGCCATCGGTGCCAATCCAAGGCCGTGTGAGTGTCACGTGACAGCGACGCGCAGAAAGCGTAACTCGGTCTACGTCTAGTGTGTAGGACTGGCTAGGATAGCTCGTAGCGTCCGGACGTAAGGTGAAAAAAATTCCGGGTCTTCATCGCTCCGTCCGATATTTCGACTTATTGGCGCTGGTGTCATGTTGCGTTGGAATATCAGTATTGATAAAGTTTTGCTACGGCAACTCCCACGCAAACAACGAAGCTCTGTGGTGGGTGTCGCATTATCGTTGGCAAAGCCATCTACAAAGCGCAAAATTGAAGACGAGAAGCGACTGTTTCAAGAGTGGTGGGAACTCGCCTACTTCACAGAATCGCAGGACAAAGTGTTGTGTTTGATTTGCCAGCAGGCCATTTCTGTGCCCAAGTCATGCCATGGCGAGAAGTAGGATGCCCTCGCTAGAAAATGCCCAAGTCATGCCACGGCGAGAAGTAGGATGCCCTCGCTAGAAAAATCCGCGAGGACGCGGTTTTTCAACTTAAGACGTCGCGGGGAAAGCAGCAAGACCTGTTTCAGAAAGCCGGCCAGACAAGGAACGAAATGGTAAGAGCGAGCTTTATTCTCGCTGAGCTTATTGCCGAATCCTCAAAACCGTTCAGCGATGGCTTGTTCATCAAAAAGTGCTTGCTAGAAGTCTCCGACGCCCTATGTCCAACCATGAAGAAGACCTTTGAGAAAATAAGCCTTTCGCCAAACACTGCCTGAAAAAATTTACGAGATCAGTGACGGCATTGAAAAATTATTGATGACCCTCTGCCATGCATTCGACGCATTTCAATCGCTGTCGACGAGAGCACTGACGTCGCTGGGAATGCTCAGTGCGCCATTTTCGCCAGGGGCGTAGACAAAGATTTAAACGTTACGGAGGAACTCTTGGATCGCGTGCCGATGAAGAGAACGACCACAGTAGCCGACACCATTTCCGTCATCGAAAAAGTTGCTGAGCTCGCCGGATTGCCACGGGAGAAGCTTCAGTAATTGCAACCGATGGTGCGCCATCAATGGTGGGGAGCAAGAGCGGGCTTGTCGGATGACTAAGGAAGAAACTCGCGGAACTTGGTATCGCTAAGCAGTTTGCAGCGGTTCTCTGCATTTTTCATCAAGAGGCACTGTGCAGCAAGTCGCTGCAAATGAAGAGCGTCATAGATATTGTATTCGGCGCAGTCAACTGCATTCGTTCAAGAGCACTAAGCAACCACCAGTTATTCGTCTCTCTTTTGGAGGCAGCTGGTAGCGAGCATGGTGAGCTTTTGTATCACACTGAGATACAATGGTTGAGCCGCGGGAAGGAACTTAAACATTTTTGTTTTTTTGATCTGCGAGAAGACATTGACGCTTTCTTGAAGAGCACGGTCATCGCCGAGCTGTCAGACGCGAAGTGGCTTCTCTCCCTTGCATAACTCACTGAGATAACTGACCACCTGAGCTACCTCAATGTTAAACTTCAAGGGAAGCAGGAAATGATCACCACAATGTAAAACAACGTTCGGGCATTTCAAGGCAAGCTACAGCTCTGGGAGCGGCAGATAGGACAGCAAAAGATTGATCACTTTCCAGCTGAAGTCGCGGGGGCACATGGATCAAGAATCTTACGGTATCTTTTCTGAGCTTCTCCGTAGTCTCCAAAAAGATTTTGAAGAGTGAATTAAAGACGTAAGCAGCCCCTCCAAGGACTTCGAAGTTTTCTCGTTGCCCTTCTCGGTGCAGGCAGATGACGTCGATCCAGAGCTCCAGATGAAACTTCTAGAGCCGCAGGCACGCACCACACCGAGGCAAAATTTTCAGGACGTGCAGTGCCACAGTTTTACAAGTTTCTGGACGAAGCATGCTTCCCGGCTTTACGTCAACAAGCAGCGAGGATCCTCACCCTGTTTGGGAGCACCTACCTGTGGGAGCACCTTTTCTCCTTGCTGATGGTGAACAAGTCAACACTCAGGTCCACGATAACAGCTGAACATTTGCGATCGACCATGAGGATCGTCTCCGCGCTTGTCGCAGCAAAGCGAGTTCAGGTGCCAAGTCAGCGTATTTAGGACTTGATGCTTTATTTTTTTGTGTTTTGCATCAGGGCCGTACACAGAAAATTTCTTTGGGGGGTTTTTTCTGGAACACGGTGGCCATCTTGAATGGCAGTTTTTTGTATTTACTTCTTTTTAAAAACAGAAGCATGTGATCGGCCTATAATTAACAACAGCGAGCAACGAAATGTTTCACATGCACCATCACAGCGGGAGTGAATTGTTTCAAAGCTTACTTTCAGCCTACAGCCAAAATTTATTTATTTGCCCAAACTCCGCCCCAGTAAACATGACGGGTGAGAGGGAACCGGGTGTAAGAGAATGAGAAAAATATATACGGCCATATACTTCACCCAGCTCCCTAACCGCAGCCCCGCGCATCCTCCGCAGGGTCCGGTGACACTCGGAACCCCGCGACTATACACACTGCTCGGAACGAATCTTCGTCATTCTCTTTCCATCCTCTTTTCACCGCGCGAAACACCCCATACCCCCGGCAGGCCCCCCAAAGCCCCTCAGGCGTCGCACGCTCGCGGTGTTCTGGGAAGTTGGACTAACGAACAGAGAACGATACGAGCTTCCCTCAAACGTACGTGTTTATTGCTCGAGCTAACATTTCCTTTGTGTCACCTTATAATGGACCGCAGAGGGCGCTACGAGCCATCCCAGCCAATCCAGCTCCGAGTGTCACCTTACCCTCTGTGGTGTGCTATGCGAAGCTCAAGGTCATGTGATTCTCTCTCGTCCCTCGATTGGCGAAGACGGTCTCTAGCATTCGCTACGGTCCACTGTGCAGTGGAACGGAGCGTGGTATGAGGATGGGGAAGCGAGGCTCCCGGGGATCTTATGCCGAGGGGGATGGCACCCAGGCACTTGGATGAGAGGGGAAAACAGGAGGGCGCTATCGGAGTGGTTCCGAAAAGACCGGTCATGGCCGGGTGCGTTGCTGTTTTCGGGGCGCCGCGAAGACGCGCTGGAATTCACGCGCCTCTGGTTAGCAGTAATGCTGCGTTGTATATACAGGCACACGTGCACCCCTAACAGCATCGCTGAAACTCCAGGGGGTCCCCCACTGGGTCTCCTGATCCATGACTTTAGCGAAATCGAGGCCACCCCTGGCCTCTTTCGAAATGCACCCCATCGCTCCTCCCTTCCCCAGCCGACAGTGAAAGGGGGGGGGGGGGGGGGGCTCGAATATATTTTGGGGGGGGGGGGGGGGGGTTCGAACCCCGAAACCCTCCCCCTGGGTACGGCCCTGTTTTGCATGAAATAAACCTATTTCGACTTTCTTCGTCTCCCTATTGTATGACGCATTACGAGTTATGGCACATTTTATGCGAGTAAGCTTTGCGAGCAAACATTAGCTTCGCCCAGAAGCAAATGTAAAAGGGGGGAGGGGAGAGGGGGCCTCTCCCCCCCCCCCCCCCCTCACTTCCAAGGGCGACTTGTAGAAAAAAATTACACGCAGCAGCTTTTTTTAGAAAGAAATGTTAGTTTTTTGTTATATGTATATTATTACGTCAACAAAATAGATCTGGGCAATGCTTTGCCGATGATGTAAGATCTATCTGCAACTTTCCCTCCCTCAAACCTGACCCATAAATCTGCCCCTGTCTTCGACGACCTGTATTTTTGCCGCAGTCAAAATATTGGACCAACTGAGAAAAGCAGACAAGTTTTCAGCGGGGGTTCCGCTGGCGTGATACACGCTAAGACATTTTACTCCCTTAAGGGTGTAAAAAGCCTGTTCCAGTGGCTTACATCCGATTTCAACACCTCCATTTTGAGTGACACGCCCGTTTTAATCGTAAAATAGGGTGCTGCTGCATGGACCACCCTTCATATTTTGAAAGCTGTAGAAAAATATGTGCTACAGCAAACTGAGGCGACCACCCTTTTTTAGAGGATTTTGCACTTCTAAAACTGCCTTAACAGAGGTTGTTTTGGGGATTATGTTTAATAATTCTTGCTTGTACCAATGGTTTTTACTTGAAGATACCATTCCTTTGAGTAAGATATCTTAAACTTTACGTGATATATTGAAGGCAACAATGCAACTACGTGAATCCTTCGTAATGCCGTCATCTGCAAGTGAGTGTTTTTGAATTGTCGAGCATCTAAGGCGGCGGAGCAGATAGCATCAGAGTGGAGAATGAAAATCAAGATAATCTAAATCATGATTTAAATCAGACCAGTTTTATTCTGATGATTTGAATCTAATCTCTCCCGCAAAAATAATCCCGAAAATATATTTTTTTATTTACCGCGTGTCTATCATTTCTTGTTTACTATATGCATTTCTTTTGTACTCAAATCAAAGAATAATCAAGTAAGAAGTATTAACATCATGTTGGACACAAGCAGAAAACAGCTCTCTTCTGAGCAATAAATTGGAGCGTTTAGCTTTCTTGCTACGTTCCACTTTGTTTGTCGGTTACTTAATCTCCTATTGCAAGCAAATCAGGACGCGTAAGAAACAAAAACTAGAAAACCAATGTCTTATTGCGAGCAAACTAGAACAGGGAAAAAAAGGCAAATAAAGCTTTTAGCCAACTAAAAGATCAGGCTGTTCTTTTTTTTTCTACATGAAAAACAAAGATTGTTAATTTTACTATACATTAAATTTACGATATTTCTTTGTCCCGTACTCTTAGCAATGACCGGACGGATTGATAAATCAATCTGCCGTGTTTAAAAATACATGTAGTGATATGGAGTCGCTATGTACAGCGATTTAAATCAAATGAACCCGATATTTATATCATATAAATCAAATTTATTTTTGTTTAAAGAAATTTAGCTTGGTTGGCAGGGTCGTGGTTCCTCTCTCGTGCGTAATTTACTGCATGCAAATTGGCCATTTCTGTGCATGTGAGAACAGGAGTTTTATAAGAGGTTTGAACCCCAAGGAGTTTTAGAACTCTCTGGGACCCCCCCGGTACTTCGCAGTGCGACGCCCCAAGCTGCTCGGGGAATTCAAAATGTTTGGGCCACCTATACTAAAACATCTCCAATGTGGTGCTCGTTACTTCACTTCAAAACCGGTTGCTCGTATAGCTGTATCCGTAGAGAATTGCTAAGATCTTCAGCATCTATTTGTTTCTGTTCACCTGCAGTGTAAGAGTGTTCCACTAGCACACTTATGGCGAATTCGGGTGGTCAGTCGTCGGCAACTTATTTTGCCGGAAAGCCGGCATTGGTGTTCGCGTGGTCAGTTTCTGGCCGGCGCGCACCGTTCGGGTGGTGGTTCTCCGGCAAGCACCGGCAACTTTCCGGCGCTTTTTCCGCCCGAGCTCCAAACGACCGGGCGAGTGGGCGCCAGACTGTATCCGGTGTCGTCACTTCCGAAATGGGAGAGAAGGTCAGTGAGAAAAATGAACGAAAGAGCGAAACTGATCTGAAGTCACTTCAGCAGCCACCACTCGAGTCAATCCAAGGGGTTGACTCGCCACTGTCACATTGGTGACGGCGGCGACAGCCTCTCGCTAGCGGTGTCGAGCGGGCAAGAGGTGAAGTAAACTGCCACCGTCTGGCGTTTCGTGTTCGGGTGGCGAGGGTCACGTGGTGTGCCGCCGGCGCGTTTCTGGTTGCCGGTTCCGCCGGCTCGGTTTCGCCGGCGATTGACCACCCGAATTCGCCATTAGGCTGTTAATGATTTAAAAAGCGCAAAGGACAGACACGGACATGAAGTAGACAAGACATTAGTACATTAGTAGACATTCATGTACATTAGTACACGAAGTAGACAAGACATTAGTACATTAGGTTGTTAATCCTGTGTCATGCTGATTTACACCTTCAGGGGTGTACAACTTTTAGTGTACGTTCGAAATAGCTAAATATCAACTTAGATAACTGCAAAATGCTAGTAAGTGCGAACTGCTTCTGAAATTACCCATCAACAAGGGCAGTTTTTTTTATTTTTTTCAAGCTACAAGATTGATCACACGTTTTAATATGCACAAAATTTGTATATATACTGCAGCTAGTTCTCCACGTAATCACCGCGCCGATTTAGCTACTTATGACGTGGGTACAAGCATTGAATGCCCTCCTCAGAGAAGCTACTGTTTTTACTGTAAAAAAAATACAAAATCTGCGTAGTAGCGTTTTTTTTAATTTTGTTATATGCATATTGTCATTACCTTGTATGTTTTTGTTCTTCTATTGGGTGTGGTCAAATAAGGACGGTCATGGTGTTGTCATGCCTATTTTTTGTTTTCAATTAAACTTTGAAGGCGGGAGGAACGAGGAATGCAGCTTTCTATACCGTCAAATGTTTTACGTTTAATGCACGCATACTTTAGTGCCCGAATCAGTTAAAGTTAATTAACTTATATGAACATATACTTCAAGCGAAATAAAATGCCAAACTTGGCTTCTGGAGCAAATCTTACATAATGAGGCATTTTTCAGCGAATTTTGTAAGTCGCTTTAAGTTTATATTCTAAAACAAAATTTTTGTGTCCAGTGTTTTAATGCTTTGTGAGCTTTTAACAAATTAATTAGCGTCCTACTGCTCAAAGTGGTTTTGGCATTGCACCCGCAAATTTCATGAAAATCGAAAAAGCAAAAATTTTGCAATTTTTGTGCGCCAATTAAAAAAATAATCTTTTTCGATTTTTTTAAAGTTTACTCGATGGGCCCTCGATGACCGGTAATTACAAATCTGCAATGACATGTTGCATTATATTGTTTTAAAACAAGAAAATAAATGTGTATGGTCGTGGTCGCATCAATTACCGCTGGGGCGTTTCGGTCTTAACGACTATGGTACACGAGCGACGCATTCCACAGTAACAGTACTTGGTCATATTAATGCCCAGGCGCCTCGAAGCACTCTAAATATAGCACGTGAACTCGGTTTCATCGCTGATGTGGCTGATATTGCCAATGAAAACTGAACGTTGCGGCGCGTCCGATCCAAATATTAGGGTGTTATACTTGGCTGGTTTGATGTTCATTGTGCTGCCATTTCAAGTTATTACTTGAATATTAGTACCTGGCTGACAAAGTAATTTGATTCGTATTTCTTGGCACCGCTCGAAAGCTTGCTGACAAAATAGTTTGATGCATTTCTCTAGGCATCGCTTGGAACGAGCGACATTGCGGAAGCTTCTGCCCCGATCGATGGCGGGCGTGTCTACACTCTAAGAAACAATGGAGGAAAAGGTAGCAACGGCGCGTCTTCCTCCCTTCTACTGACGCGCCTCCAAGCGGACACGAGAAGAAGGGAGGAACGAGACGTTTTCCTCCTTCTCCAGGCAGACGGGAGAAAGCTTTCGCCCTCCCGACTCATCTTCTTTCGGTTTCGTTTTTCGAGCACGTCGCGCACGTTGTTTTATAAATGTTGTTAAGTTGATTGAGCTTCAGCGGCAGCGAAGGCCGCCTGTAATTTCGTCTTCTAGTCCAAACGTGCAGAACATTTCGGCTGCATTGACGTTTTTACCACTAATTTTATCAAACGAGCACACGAAGCCGCTATAGAAACAGCGAAGTTCCGGAGCAGTGCCAGCAGCGCTACGTACACTGGTTAAGATGGCCGTTTCTGGATTGCCCATAGAGTTATTACAATACACGCTAGAGGCTCAGCTGGCGCTAGTGTCTACGGGACTTCCGGTTGCAAATTGAAGCAGACAGCATGCAGTCTACTTTTCCAGTCTTCCTGTGTATTAATATGGGGAAAAGCGCGTTAATTTTGTCTCTTCGCCGGAAAATAACATGAATAACTATTGTTATTTCGGTTGTACCGGATAGTATGTACCTTTAATTATATTGTGGAAGTGTAATTGCTTGAGTTACAGCATTTTTTCTTTACCACTGAACGATGTTAAACTTCGCTATATTTCAGGCCCAAACCCCTGTTCCATGGCAGGTATATAGAAACGAGCGACGATTCTAAGCAAAATAACGATCGAAAGGAATGTAGAGTGTGTTCAAAGTTCGCCAGCATTCCGCTCGTGCTTATATATTGCTAATATGCCCGTTCTGTCACTATATGAAAATGACCCCGTCGTGCATCTTTACGAGTGGTTAAAAAAAACGTTCGAAACGTAAAGGATAAAGTACGTGAACTACTAAAGGCGTGTTTTCTTATTATTTCCTTTGTCGGGCACCTGTTCCCTGGCTTCTCCCTATTTGCAAAGATTTGGAGCGTGCGGGTGATGATTTGAACCCAGAACAATTAAGCATCTTCGCACATATTCATGAGCAGAAAGAATAAAGCAGTACTTATTTATTGCAAATCGGACTATATTACGTGACTTTCAATTTATTTTGATCGTCTGCAAGCACAAGGAGTTACTTATCCAGTGTTACTTCGTAGTTCCTGTCGTCTCTCTTGGTTTTCCACATGTCCTTCGTTCGTTTGGCCTGGAAAGCTTCGACGCGTGTTCGCGCTAGCAGTGTCCGACAGTGCACATAAATGCATGTACGAAGCGGTTTTAGCACCGTTTTTCATGTCAAGATTTTAAAATAAAAACGCCGTAACTGACCAATTATTTCGTCTGCGTGACTGGGAAATGTGCCAAAGTGCCTAGTACGTACGAATTATTCGTGACATTTGCTCTTAATAATCGAGCGCAGAGAGGAAATGCACTCGCTTTTTTCCATAGAAATGCATTACCGGAAGTCAATTTCCGACTGCTTGCTGTCTGCTTCAATTTGCAACAGCACACTAGCGCCAGTTGAACCTCTAGCGTACATTATAATAACTCTATGGGATTGCCATGTGGAACTACAGTAGCGGAACCACGCGGAACTGTGTCGACGTTTTCGACGTTATGGAAATCGCAGGAACTGCGTCCAAGGCAGGCAGGTTTTCCTGCCGGCTGCCTGGGTCCCTTCCGTGCTGAGTTCGGTTCTGTTTTCCCGTGCTGAGTGCCAACCGGCGTTCAACGTGGTTCTGTATTTCTCCGTGTCAGCAACATAGCAGCAACATCGTGATGGCAGTGTTGTGCGTAGTGAACAGAAGACTGGAATTAACGCCGATGTGACCGTGTGTTCGCGTATCAGTGGTGTAACAACAAGATGAGATGACGTAAACTGTCGGGCATTGATGCCGCTGGTCGGGCCTTGATTGGAGGGGGCGGGGTGTCACAGGTTGACATTCCGCTTTACATTAAAGAGTTTAAGACCACTTGAGGAATTAGGTGCAGTCGATCGACGTGCGGATAGTCATGTTGGAACGCTGGTCTGAACGGTAAGCTCCTATCGTACAGTGGCCAATGTGACTGTCGGTCCCCGGGACCGATTGCGCTCTGGGGAAAAGACTGGATAGTACGAAATTATGACGGAAAGTATGTATATTTACAATGGAATTTTAGCATTAAAAATAAGAAAAAACAGGTAAAATCGAAAACAAAAAGCTATCCTTTGTTTTGCTCTTTAAATATACTACGGTTCCTGGAGAAACTGCCCTCCAAGTGGCGCGCTGGGATGAGCGCTAGAAGCTTTCGAGCTCGCCACGGCGTAGCTGGCGTAGCCCCGTACACTTGCCGCAAGTCGCGGCTTTGACTGCATTCAAGTTGATCGAAAAGCGATTTCTCTGCCCGTGAAGCATCACTTCCAGCTGAGTGAATATCCGCTTATACAGAGATTATAATTCTAGACGGCAATTGCAGCCGTGCGCGAACAGCACAAGTAGAAAAACAAACACTACAATATAAATACTGGCTACGAAGTGCCGTGCGGGGATACAAACTCATGGCTTGGAACCGCATTGGAGCGGCTCGATTTATTGGCTTTCAAATAATTACGGCATGATCGAGCGTTTTCTTTTTAATAAAAGATTCATCCCCTGAGCCATTAAAAATACTCTCAGATGTACGACATTGCTTGAAAAAAAAAAATCAACATGCTGTGAATATTTTTTATTGCTTAGGGAGTCATCGAAACATTCCGTGCGTTCAAAACGACCAGTATATAAGACTGAAACGCAGAGCTCGGGAGTCGTGATGGGATTAGTGTACTGTTGTATTGATGTTTGTATGTGCGATGCATGTGTGTGCGCTCAATGTATGTTCAGCTGATGCTTGTAGTATGCCTAATGTGTCTACATGTGTGTATAATACGGGATCCCGAAGCGTAATGGTGGCGTGAGAAAATAAAATTGGGCGGTACGTAGCGCCCCCTAGCCTAGCTACTTGCAATTACTTTGCTTGACCCTGCCTTCTGGTGGCAAGTGATTTAACCTCCTTTTACGCTACGCGGCTACGCCATAATTTTGTGTTACCGTGCTGAAAGCTGAAATGAGCCAAGAGGCTGCTTCGGATTTGCTTTTTTTAAGAGCGGCGTTCAGTTTCGCGGGCGAATGGTTTATCACTCCTCCGTGATGTGCGGTTGACGCAACGATTGATGAAGGAATTGTGGCTCGAGGAATAGCAAAGGTAAGACATAAAGTGCGCGAACTGGGTGCCGGTTGTCTCCGTTTAACATCGCAGTGCTGGCGATGAGAAGACTGAGTGACTGCATGCTTTCGAAACGTAAGTTTCTTTACCTGCAGGGGGAAGCCGGCTTCGGAAATAAATACAGTTCGCGGAAAGCTCGTGTTACGTTTTTATTTTCTGCTCCTCTCGCTCCGTACAATAGACTTAGTGTTCTCGTTAAGCCTTACTGAGCTCAATTTGCTCGATTCGTGGCCGCCATAATGAGATGCAGGCGACGGAGGAACTTTTGCTCCCCTGCTTTAGGGACGAACGTTTCTCCCTTTCTGAAGGAACATATGTATCAAGACCGTTCCTCCCTTTAGGGAGGACTATACTGACCCTTTTTTCTAAGAGTGTAGGGTGGAACGATAACAGGCTATATCTCGAAAAACAATGGCGAATAAGTGGGAATAAAGGCTGAGTTAGAGGGGATTTAGGTAGCGTAAGCGCGGAAGTACGCGTTCGGGCGCTACTCGTAACTCAAGTCGCTCTAACAGGATCTCTTCCGACGCCTCATCCGCGATAAGAAAAGTGATCTGTGACAAGGTCGAAGGGGACAAGAGAGTTATTGATCTGGGGAAATATTTTTATGAGATTCCAAGAGGGTCATAGACTGCAAAAACCTGCAGATGTTTATTTGCAATTAATACGCTCTGGGTGAGAATCAGCCAGCGCCGCCACCGAATGCCGTAAGCCGGCACACGCGCACAGGTTCGTGGTTTACTAGAAGCAAAAAAGAAAGAGAGAACTGCTGACCAGACGACCGACCTACACCGCGGTGAGGCCTTGCCAATAAAGAGGACGTAACGCAAGTTTTAAAACAACGGGAGTTTAATTAAAACGATGATTTGAATGGAAACAGAAATAATATAATGGGGTTCACAAGTACCGAAGCGTGGCAATAAATAGTCTTAGCACCTCACCCTGCCGGTGCGCGGGTGGCTAAATGCAAAAATACCTAGCAAATACATAGAAGAAAAACAGTTACTAGACAATTGAAAGCTGAACTCCTAAAATCCTGAATTACTACCAACCAGATTGCATTACTGAGGAGCTAGCGGGTGGCGGGAGTGTCTAATTCTGTCACTGTCCGGGAGTTACGGCCTCTTCCGTTGCATTGTTTCTCCGAAGGGGGTGGCACCGGTAAATTCCACGGTGGGCTAGTGAGCAGCTCGATGAGGCCAGCCACACACTCACACACACACATACTTCTTGCGGAGGCTTCCCCAGCACGGACCTGGCCATGCCACCGCCGCTTTTCCCGGGCTCGATCCGCTTTTTCGCCGATCGAATCTCACGGCTCCAAGTCCAGAGCAGACTTCGTGTTCACACAGGTCCCATTTCGTGCGAGACGAAAAGAGCATGGTTGGAAGCGACATATATAAAACCAGGTACAGGAAGGCCTTCGAACCGTTCGTCCCGCGGGGTCTTGTTTATATTGAAGGGCATAAGAATTTGGAAACTGATGTACACCTGGGTCGATCTACGGGTGATTCGACGAGAGGATTCTCTAATATATCTGACCGCAGCTGGATTCGGTGACACAAGCAATCTACTAGAACACGTCCAAGGAACTCAGGGCTCCTTCCTCTTAGAGTCCACGCTGCGATCCACGTACAAGGAATTCTCCTGATCTGTCTGAGTTTCATATTTCCACATGTGAAGCGACTGGATTTCAGGCACCCTCTTGGGCGTCCTTCCACTCTAGTTTTTTTCGTTCTCGAAGTGCCTCAAGCTCGCCATCCGTAGGCTTGGTGTTTTGCAAGCCCCCCTACCCCGTCGCATGAATTCTTGCCGTGTACTGTTGCCGAAAAGATTCGCTTCGTCGTCTGGAGCTCACTGCACTGCAACTAGTGAAGTTGGTACCGGTTCTTAAAATGGGTGGCCGCTCCATCGCTAACGTAAGTGAGGCGAGAGTAGATTGGTGCATTGTCCTCAAGGTGTGCCTTAAGTTTTGACAAGGCCAACCATGCATGCGCCAAGTCATGAGTTAGATCGTTGCAAATAGTTGCATATCTCCGCGTCGACTTCCTTGACGTTACAACGCACGTAAAGATGCTGATTTGTTTCTTCTGCTAATGGTACACCTGTACCTTGTCCGCAAGCACCACGGTTCATATTCTCGGCAAAGTCAAAGTGGAAAACAATAGCACCCCTTTCACAAGACTGCTTCTCGTCATGTATTGCCTTTGCTTGCATGCACGCGTCGTAGGTAGTTGTGAGGAATCCACTTCATCAGTCTTATGAAGCTCCTTGATAAACTCTGCGGCCGTCAGCATCTTCTTAATTAACTCCCCAATTCCCATGTGGCGAAGACCACCTCCTCATCATGTCCAATATCGAATTTTTCCAATGTCAGTTATTCCGCTCTTGGGCACTGGTCGCACTAGCCGAGGAAGCAAGGGAAAGCAGGCTGCGGACATACACAGAGAGCCTGCAAATCTTCTGCTGAAAGGGAATCCCCTGTCGTATTTTTCAGCCCCACGAGACATAGCTGGAACTTGGCACAGTAGGTACAAAGACATATTTCCCACTGTGGCAAGCACTTGACCCAAATGAGGTCGCAAAGATATAAACTTTGTGAGGCCAATCACAAAGCTGGGGTCGGCAAGTTTGTAGACGCGTCTTCGCGCAGGGACCAAGTCATGAAGCGTTTTGGAACCCATTGTGTCTCTCACTCGATTATCACGCGCACATCTTCCTTATTCGGGCTTTGCATTGAGCAATCCAGCTCGCCCGCTTTGTAGTGTGCAAGCACATCATTAACATCCTCTTCACCAACCTTGCATCTACTGTAGGGCTCCAGTGAAGACCACACGCCTCGCCTCCTCCGTTCTCCGTATTTGTTCTTCCGTGGGGAGAGGCTGTTGTGCCACCGCAGGAGGGATGACTCTAGTGTTTGTTTACCATCGCCACACGCCCTGCCGGTCATGTTTACACCGCGCAGGGGACGCCGCCGGTGTTGCGTATCGCCGCATCGAGTCGGTGACATACGATCGCCTTTGCGCTCGCAAATGTAACCTTCGGCCAGGTATAACTCCCTAATAAGAATCGGACGCACAGCAAAGTTCAGTACTCATTGGAAATATCAGCCACGTCAGCGATGAAAACAAGTTCACGTGTTATTTCTAGAGTGCTTCATGGCGCCTGGGAATTAATATGGCCAAGTACGGATACTGTGGCATGCGTCGCTCGTGTACCACTAGTCGTTAAGACCGAAACGCCCAAGCGGTAATTGATGCGACCACGACCTGGTTACCCATTAATTTTTTTTTATTTTAAAACAAAATAATGCCTGTCTGTCTTTGCAGATTTGTAATTACCGGTGATCAAGGGCCCATCGGGTAAAATTTGAAGAAAATCGAGAATTATAATTTTTTTTAATTGCTGTACAAAAATCGCACAATTTTGCTTTTTCGATCTTTATGAAATTTCCGGGCGCAATGCAGAAAACACTTTCAGCAGTAGGACGCTAATTAATTTGTTAAAAGTTCACAAAGCATAAAACACTCGACACAAAAAATTTGTTTTAGAATATAAATTTAAAGCAACTTGAAAATTCACCGAAAGGTGCCTCATTATGTAAGATTTGTTCCAGAAGCCAAGTTTGTCATTTTATTTCGCTTGAAGTATATGCCCATACAAGTTAACTTTAACTAATTGGGGGAGTGAAGTATGTGTGCATTAAACGTAAAAAAAAAATATGACGGTGTAGAAAGCTGTATTATTTATTCTTCCGGTCTTCGAATTTGCATCATCGCGCAGGTGGGAAAATCGTTGTTTTAACCTTCTCTCGGATGCGATTTTTCTCACAAATACAAGGGAGTATCTTGCAAAACTAAGGTCTGTCCCATTGTGTGGACAGGTTTCGCTACCTCATATAAAAGTTTGATTGAAAACTAAAAATAGGCATGACACCGCAATGACCGTCCTTATCAGAACAGACCCTATTGCTGGTTGCGCGACACTGTTACCGCAAACAAGCGATCGCCGTTTTTTTGTTATTCAGTTGGAATCAGAAGTCTGTCATAAAATAAACACCAGATTACAGCCGCCATTGCTGACCTTCTAATGTCTAACCAAGATACCGAGCCACTAAAACGGTCGTTGACCAACCCCCCCGAAGACTAATGCTGGGGAAAAAGACAGAGTAGAATCTAAAATGGCAATGACCTGGCCTCTATGTGGTAATGAGGAAGTGAAGTAAACGGAGTAAGAAAAAACAAAAAAGTGAAGGTTGGTTACGGCGGCGCCCATGCATAGCTGCAGCAAAGCGTCTTTAGTTATACTCCATTTCACAAACATCTGCAGAGAAGACAAAGACATGGGCACGAGCGCGTGGCTCTATAAGGAGTATTCACTGGGCGCCATATTTGTGGGGGATGTCTAGAGCGCATGCTCTGAAAGAGCCCACATTGATAGGCTGCCATGACCGGCAATCTTGACGGTGCGGAATGCACGTTACAAAAGAACTGTGGAAGCTCGCCATCAGCACGCGCTCAGCAGTCGTGCACACAGCTATGGCCGCCAGTGAATACTTCCTATACTCTGTTTCACCTTATGATGTACCGCAGGAAGAGCTACAAGCACGAGCTCCTTGCTCTGGGGCACATCTCGGCGGCACAAGCTCTCGTGCGTTAAGAGCAGCTCCCAACGTTATGAGCTCGCCCTTCTAGCCTTCTCTGCGGTACAACATAAGGTGAAACGGAGTATAGAAATCGCTTTTTATGCACGACTTCGTACAAACAAAAGCATACTGCTCAGCTAGGCTCACGCCCCTAAGCCTTTGTCTTTACTGCAGATATTTGTGAGATGGAGTATAGACTGTAGCAAGCATGGCGCCTCACTGGTGCCCCATCCGTGCAAGCATGTGCAGCGTGCGCGTGAATGTCGCTTTGGCAGGGTTGAAGTTGCGCATGCTTGCTCACACGTGCGGGAACATGGTGGCGGCCAGATGCCTTGTTTGAATTCGTCTATTGGCGACGTAACCGATCGAAAGCGTCGCTGTGGTCAGCCTGCCACGATTGGCCTAATGCTGACTATGACGTCAGCAAAGGATTTCTCATCGACGGAAATAAGAGTAATGTACCAACTTCAATTTCGGCGGTGTTGGCAGTGTTGGTTTCAGAGCGCAATGACTTCGAGCTTCCAGCATGCTAATTACAAACGCCATCGAACTTGTCGTTCCCAAGGGAATGACGTCACGAGAGAGAACCATAGGAGGGCGCCACCAAAACATCTCGCCGCTAATAGGTGACCACTTACGAATTCCCATTCGAAGCAAAAGGCAAAAAAGCGTGTCGTGTTCGCACTAACAGTGTATCGCACTGTGCCTTTTCTGTCGTTATCCGAATTTTTGGTTCGGCAGCTGGTTCTACCCTTATTATCACTATTGAAGCATACCTATATTTTTGGCTTTTGAATTACAATATAAATCATTCTATGATGAAAATGCTTTTTGCCATTGAATTATATTGTGATTATATTTACAATGCGTTTTTTATATTATTATTGAGCGAACCCTCGGTACTTTCGTGTCCGTCCTGTTTGTAACCTACGAGACGAATTCCCGTGCGCAGGAGGGGGATACAGAAATTCAGAATAAAAATATAAATTCCGAACGTCCCATAAGGGGAATCGAACCCATGACCCTGGATTGAGAGCTTGATGCTTTCACCAACCGGCACCGCGGAAGATGGAAACGCGCAAACAAAAAGTTTAATAGAAAAATAAAAAAAAGTTTATGCATTGCGGTACGAAATGCTATGGCATTTCAACGACAGTTTTCGCAGCGATTTGCGCATCAATTTCACGTTATTTAAACGTTTGCCATTACGTTGCCCATTGTAAACCAAGAGGGGGCCACGGCCTTCTCGGGTATGTATGCCTACCCACGGTGAAAGAAACACATTTAGGTGGTGACTCTGGCCGCTCTTTCCGCGTGGAGCGAGCGACCAGATCGTGTTCGGAACTCGCCTCGAACTAAGAATAGTTAGTTCCACGCCGCCGTGGAGGGCGCTGAGGTATGAGGTCCCTCCTCGGCGGCCACGGTGTCGGCGGCGTAGCGTGCTCGCCTTTTTCGCGATGTGGTGGTTTAATGGTGGTGTGCGGCCAGTGGCTGGCCTTGTGTTTTCCTTTGGTACTGTGTCGATCACAGGTGCCACCATCGTGCATGAAGGTGAGCATTAACCCGAAGAAGAAGAAAGAGAACACAGATTTACAGACTCTGGCGACTTGGTGGCGGCGTGGCGGCGGTGAGGTACAACAAGAACCGGTGAGCGAGAGAATGGGCCGGACCACCGCTAGGAGAAACAACCGGAGCGGTCGGTTTGGGAGGGATCCCATATTTGGGCGCCATCTATCCCCCTGCGAGTGAAGCGCGCTCGGTGCGTCGAACATAATGTGGCCGCCGCGTCGGACAGAAAGTCATCACCTAAATGTGTTTCTTCCACGGTGGCCAACCCCTTTTTGCTTTAGACTCCCTCTGCGAAACAATAGCGAAGGAAAAAAAAATAGTAGATTAGCTTCGATGACAAGTTCCGATATGCATCTGAGCGAACACGGGTCTCTTTACAAGGTGTTTATACTCCGTTTCACTCCAACGCCAGATTCACATGGTTCGATTTTAATTGCGATTTCGCAGTTGTGACGTCACTCATGTGGCGCGAAAAATGCGTGATGGAAGCTGCGGGTGCTTCCCGCCGCACTTGCGAAATCGCGAGATAAAATCGCACCATATGTGAATCGGGCTTACTGCAGCCGACGCTACGATCAGACGGGGCCAATGGAGCAACGTTAAGAGTGCATCGTCATGGCGCTCGCTAGGTAGCGCAAGCTACCGCCCGTTACAAAGGGTATAGCCATTAACATCTATCCGTTCATCTTTAGCGCGTTTGCCACCACCAGTCACGCACAGAGAGTGCGCCGTCATCGTGCGCTTCTTTCTGCGCCTGATTGTTTTAGCCGGTGGCTCCTCGGATCTTGTACTGTCGTCTGCGGACAAATGTTATTAGTTTCGTCGTTGCATACCGGCACCCTTTTCTACGTTCCAGTGACGAAGAATGACGAATCTCGAGTGGGACTCAGGACTACCTGTCTGTTTCGCAAAGCAACGAGTCACTGCACGGATGTCTCTTCTTGTTCGCCGTCATCCTGCACGTGTGTATGTGTTTGTGTGTGTGTAATAAATACCATTGTTTTAGTGTAGGCTTCCTTCTGGTGGTTTGCTGTCATACAATTGAACCAAACCTGGTACAAATCCAAGGTCTAAAGCTAAGGTTCTTTGTGCACGGAAATATAACGACTGCCTTTATGTTTGAGGCAAAGCGCCGGCCTACGGATCCCCAGGTGGAAGGCTCAAATCCCGGCCGAGGTGCCCGCAATTCGACGGAGGCGCCGTGTCGAGAGATGTCCAAACAGGACACTTAAAAACACGTGAAGCGTCACTTCTCCGCCATATAAAGTGTGGCAATATATTTTTTTTTTTCAGAAGGAAAGTTTTATTTTGCCGACGTCCGCTTTTGTCTTTTACGGAGGCATCGAGCATGCTCATCACGTGGGTCCGGACATCACACGCTCTGTTGGTAGTCAGTCCTCCGCTCCGCTGCTTCAAGTTTCCATAACGGAAAAGGGTGGTAAAAACGAAAACGTAAGACGAGAAGGAAAGAATCTTGAAGACAACGCCACACAGGTGTTGAGGGGAACTAATGCCCCTGAATAAAAAAGGTAGCTACATCTTGTCCCTCCTCCTCTGACGGGTGCAGCCAACACCACCTAGAGCAAAGGCCACAGCGCTCGGAGTTGTGACGTCACAGATTGACGACGAGTGGGCCGACCTGAGAGGAAGGCCTCTCCGCAACACATGCTCTCTTTTTTTTCGTATATGTGTTTTCCCGAGGACACCAAGCGGCGCATGCTCCGGCCTTTTTTTGTTTTTGTTGTTCTCCGAGCCCAGGGTTCTCCGGGGCTGTTGCGCAATGACAATTTTTGCCTCCTTTGCGCACGGCGGCTGGCACAAGTCTCGCGGCGGGAGTACGCGAACTGCTCTAACCGTCTCTTTTGTCTTTTCTGTTTGGTGTGCATGGCGGTTGACGCGTGGTGGTTGTCAAGTTACGGGCGGCTTTCGGGCTAGCCATGTCTCATAAATGCTGTATCCCTGGGTGCCATGGGAACTATGAAACGTCGTCGAAGAAAGTGTCTGTGTTAAAGTTCCCGGACGATGAAGAACTGCGAAACGTATGGGTGCGGGCAATTCCTCGAAAATACCTGGTTCTATTGACGCATACCAGGGTGAGAACTCTCATATCTTTTTACATTGTTTTTTTTTTTTCTTTTCTTTTTTTTAATTATTGAGTTTATATCGTTGAATTTTACGCTGACGTGGCAGCGAAGGCGACAAGCACAAGCTAGCTCTCGCTTTCGATTTTAGAAACGTATCTTTGTAGCGCAAGCTCCCGTTTTCAAAACCAAGGTCAGGAGCCTGTAGCCTTTGCTCTATGTCCCCTTCTTGTTCCTACATCTGTGCCGCATATTATTAAAGGAATCAATAAAATCGTCGAGGTCTCGAAATCTGAAGCAAATTTTACCATGGACGCCAAACAAAGGAGCGCGACTCAGAGACGTCTATCAAGAACCAGTGACGTCTGCAGAGGACGATCCCAATGTGCATTTATTGTGCAATTTTTTTGACTGGCTGGACGCCTGGCTTGACGTATGGGAGAGCGTGAACCTTACCAGTGGCACGCTAAATAAGGAGACTTTTGTATTTTAGGGTTGGACGGTGTTGGTACTGAGGTGGTGTTCCGAGAGGTGCTGTCAGGTACCGGCGCATGGCTGCGTAGATGGCCTTGCATGCTGGTGGTGGCGATGTGTTGCCTTCTCAATGTCGGGAAAGGAGCCGCAGCGGCTGCTGCAGGCTTCGTCGTGGCCGGGAAGTGAGCGTCGGGTTCATCCGCGTAGGCGACCCAATATCGGCGGGGGCCCGCGTCCTCGCGGGCCCCGCCGAGGGCGAGGAAGGACACCGGTGACTGTCTACTTGTTTAATTCGAATCCCAGGGCCAACTATTCTAAAGCGATAGTCGCACGAGCTGAGCACGCGCCCCTGCGAGTGGGGCACGCGCTTCTATCGTTCAGATTTCGTGCCCGTACGACCGCTAAAGTTGGCTAAAGCTAAACTCAGAATACTACATTCTTCCTTTCTTAATATTATTTTTACACAAACATAATGGGAGAATAAAATCAAACAAAGAACACAAAAGCACTCTAACACACGCCCCTATTCTCCCTTTCTTAATTTTTTAAACGTTTTCTAAAGTGAAAGGTAAGTACCACAAAAACACGACTCTCGGGTTTCGTAATGAAGACCCCAAACTAAAAAAAAATCAAGTCCGGTGAAAAGTCAGTGTCATCTCGATAGGTTCAGTCAAATTCGGAGAAAACGCCGACTCATGCATGTGTATGAAAAGTTCGTTGAGAATCGTCAGGCGTTATTGTTCTCAAAACTTTGGTACTTTGTCGAACGCAAATATATTTTCGAAAGCTAAGCCTATTACTGGCACCACACGTCTTGAACGCAATTGGTGCTAATTCTTCAGCATACGGTGGTGCTAAGGAACGTAGCTGCTAACCATCGAAAGCGAAGCACAACACAAGGTGGCTTTGGCTGAAATCTCTTGGCGCGTGCGGGCGCGCTCTTTCTCTGAAGTTGTGTCGTGAAAGTCATATGCAGCAGAATACCCAGGCTTTGCAGGGGAACCAGGCGCTGCAGGAACACCAGACGCAGCAGAAAACCGGGCCTCACAGGAAAACCAGGAGCTGCACTCTTTCATCTTGGCGAAGTGTCAATGAAGACGGGTGGCCATCTTTCAAACAGTCATGTCGGGAGGCAGGAGCTTGGGGCCATCTTGGGCACTGACTTGGATCGGCGTCGGAGCATCACGACGATAAAAAAAAAAAAAAAAAACTTCAGCGTACTTACGCTACACCTCTAAATTCTCCGGACCTCAGCCTGAACGTACAATACAAAAACAAAACTCGATTTGATAAAAGTCCACGTCATCGCAGGGCGGACGGGATGAAAACAAATTGCTGTCTCTGAAGGGCAGCTGCCTCGGCCAGGGCTTATTTCTCGCCTGGAACAATGTTCACGTCATCGCAGGGCGGACGGAACCAAAAACAAAATGCTGTCTCGCAAGACCAGCTAGCTCTCTCGGGGCTTATTTCTTGCCTGAAACAATCGATTCAGGAAGGCGCTGCGTCCAAAAAACAAACAAACAAGTAAAGCTATAAAACAAAAAATGAACTCGGTGTTCGAAACGTCAGGCGTACAGGACGAGTTCCGAGACGCTCTGTTTCGGAGAAACGAGTACTACCTGGCTTGAAGTAGGCTGCACGAAAAGGCAGGGAGAAAAGGAGAAAATCAAACGCTAGCTCGACTGGCCCGAAATAGTCATAAAGAAACGCCGCAAGGCTGCGAAGGAAAAAAAAAAAAAAAAAAAAAAAAAGCAAAAAACGTTTAAGATGCGCCGGTTCTTGCCAACTATGCGACCGGGACGCAGAGCTTGCCTTGAAACTGTCGTTGCCCTTTTCGAATCCCAACCTCGTCGCCATATTGTATTTTCGGAGGTGGCCGATGTTGGTAGTGAGGTGGCGGTTCAAGAGGTGCTGTCGGGTAGCGGCACAAGGCTGCGTGAATGGCCTTGAATGCCGGTGGTGGCGATGTCTTGCCTTGTCAAAGTCGGGCAAGGAGTGGCAGCCTCTGCCGCAGGCGTCGTCGAGACCGGGGAGTTGACGTTGGGTTTATTCGCGCGAAGGGGACCCGGTAGTGGCGGGGGCCCGCGTCCTCGCGGACCCCGCCGACGGCAAGGAAGGACACCGGTGACGGTCTACTTGTTTATTGCAAATCTCAGTGTCAACTGTTCTAAAGCGATATTCGCACGAGCTGAGCACGCGCCACTGCAAGTGGGGCACGCGCTTCTATCGTTCATATTTCGTGCCCATACGACCGCTAAAGTTGGCTAAAGCTAAACTCAGAATACTACAGAGACTCACGGAGCACTCCGTCAAACAACCCGTGCACTTTTAGAGATCCCCGAATACTGCTTCACTGAACTCGAGCTGAACTATGTCCTGCTGGGAAAGATTCAGACTGATAGCTTGGAAGACCATTTCGGGAAGTACAGGCAGCTGGCTGGCTCGCAATATCACATATCTATAAGGCAGCTTTATGAAGGTGAAAATAAGCTGCGACTGCAGAGTACGTTGCCGACAATCCCGTGTGAAGACGAGCGATGGGAGGAGCTTGAAAAACAAGTAGACACGCCACGGCCCTAGCTGCAACATACTGTAGTATAGTTACAGAAGAGGCAGTGTCACAAGCGATAAATTAGACCCTCCCAGTCCTAGTCTCCGTGGCAGGGTACGCAGTTTATGCCGCTTTGAAAAAGTCGAAATGTCAAAAATGCAGGGCGGCGCTTACTGAAGAAGATAACACGGCAACGGTTTCACTTGCGCAGGAGAACTACTCTCTTGTCAAGCAATTGGATCGAGGGGCGCTCCTTTATCCAACTATGTTCGCCGTTAATGCCGTGACACACAATTACGTTGTTGCCCGAGAACTCTCCAAGCTGGCAGAGTTTCTGAAGGTTCCGATCCAGCGTCAGTTCGTCACCGAGCTTACAATGGAACTGCTGTCTACCAACGAGACTTCTGACTTCGACGCATGTGAAGGACACACAAGTGAGCTCGTGCTGAAGAATTTGTTCTGGTGCAGCACGAACATTCTGCTGAAAAACTATTTGTGGAAGGGTGAACGAAAAGCTTATGAGGCTAATTACAAGTCAAAGAAAAGAAAATGTGAAACCCTAAAATCTAAATAATTATTTTATATTCAGTGCAACAGTTGTCATAGCATTATTATTGCGAAGCGGCATTGAATTCTACATGCCGTGCATGTGCTGTGTCTTATTGTCGCGAAAGTTACAGAGCGGCATCTAAGTTGCTTGTGTTTGAATTGTGTCGAGATGGATACAAGAAGAAAGTATGGATACACGAGAATATACAATTTAAAGCTTTCAAAGGTAAGATAACTTATATTCACAGCATCTATTCATAGTGTGAATGAAAGCGGGTAGATGTGTGCATGAAGCTCCCACAGCTGCATGTGTCCCTTACTGAAAATTATGCTTTAAGTTTGCTAAGTTTGCCTGCACTCGGTTAAATCAAAACTTATGCACTTCAATCTATGCGGCATCTTTCCCTCTTTTTTGTGTCATTTTCTGCGTTTAATTTTTCGTCTTCGTGTCTCAGTCACGGATTAATTACTTTCTGAAAAACATTCCCCAGTTCGCCTGCAGTTTTGTTTTTATTATCATATGTTTACTTCTAGTAAAAAATAGGTTTGTACAGAATACATTTTTTGTGCTCCAAAACTCCACATTTTAAAAATAATCGTCTTTTCATTAGCTTCACATACGAATTCAGTAACCACACATGTCATCACCAACTTGATTGTTGCTGTTAGGCATTTTGGCGGGTCCCACCACTTACAATAACGTTTCAGGGCATTTATTTTTTGTTTGTTCGTGTCTTCTCACTCCTAGAGATAATTAAAGCACCCAAGATTTGGATGCCTAACTGAAAACCCATCTCTCTCAAAACGTCGTAAGCCTTGTTCTTTCATATCATAACAATAATTGTACGTCCTAATATGCTGCCCCTGTAACAAATTATGTTTTCCAGTCAGATAGATATTTATAAATCCTGTTTTACCAATTAACAAACGTTTGGATAAATAAAAAATGCCATTCTACGTCGGTAAATCTGCACGATGTCCTCAGTCCAGCACTTTTCCGCGGCTCTCACCAGCCGACTCGTTTGACGTCACTCGGAAGGAGCGCTGCGGCCTTCAGCTCTAGGTGGTGTTGGTGTAGCCCGAAACCACCCTTTCGCGTTTGAACCCGTCCCATTTCGACCCATTCCCGAATTCGACCTTCCCGTTTGAACCCGTCCCGTTTGACCCATTTTCAAAACGACCTTCCCGTTTGAACCTGTCCCGTTTCGTCCCATTCCCGAAACGTCCTCTTGATTTGAACCCGTCCCGTTTCAACCGATACTCGAAAGACCCTTCCCGTTTGAACCCGTCCATTTTCAACCCATTTGTATACGATCCTGCGCATCACAACCTCTTCGCGAAAAGTTTAATCGTTCTAACCCTGGTCTGCGTACCATTTCCGCTTAAGAATATATGTTCTGAAATATTATTGTCATGCCAATGTATTCTAAAAATATTCACCTCTTTCAAGCAAGCTTCGAAGTAATATATTATCTTACTTCAATCACTTTTTTTCTTCTTTTTTTTTTCCTAAGATAATCCTTATAACGTGCAACCGCGAAACGGTATATGTACACTCTGCGATACCCTTACTGCAAAGACGACCTTGACGCTTGTTTAAATTTCACTTGGAAATAGTATTAGCAGGCAGCAAATTTTAGGGCTTAGGGTACTGGCTTAGATGAGTACTTCCAAAGACAGTAATAGTTTTTATGGCAGCCTTTTAATTCTACGAGGTAAACAGCAACATTGCCCATCGCTTGTTCGCGCTGCGTACAATAATGAAGTCTTGCGTACGCATGCACAATGAGTAAGCTAAACATAGCGTCGCCATCGCGACGCAATTTTTAGGGTACCCAAAGTGCATGCGTACGTAATTCTAAAACCTCATTTTAGTGATCTTGATATTTTAGAGAGCGATAAATCGGACAGGGTGACAGGCGTATGATTATTTTCTTTTACAATTCCAAACACTGAGCACTCGCGCACACAGGAAGACATCATAGACCGGAAAATGCCTTCGCCGTGTTGAGAAAGTCGAACAGGGAAATCGTGCTATCAGAAAGGCGACACTCCAGTTCTGGTTGTTTGCGGTCCTTGCTGACACTTGAGCCCCCTGGCCCGCACGGCACCACTCTTTGCAAGCTGCTGCAAAGATACCCTTACCAAAGCCTCCTCCCGTTTGATCAAATCGATGAAGCTGTAAATGTTCGGGTGAGCCCTCCCTGACACCGTGTTTATCTTATGGTGCCATGTCTCCAAGGTTGTTTCGGGAGAGTGAGAAGTAGGGTAAGCAGGAGAACAAACATTGGACACCTGAACCTAATACACTGTTAAGGAACAGTACAAACGAACCGACCTAACTGATAACAAACGATGGCCGAAGCGGGAAGGTTGTTTCGGGATAGGGCGAAATGGGAAAGGTTGAAACGAGACGGTCGTTTTGAGCCGGGTCGAAACGGGAAGGTACAAACGGGAAGGTTGAATTGGGAATGGGTCGAAACGGGAAGCACCCCCTCTGACGTGCACACCTTTTATCTTTATGAGCTCGGCGTTCTGACATCATCGCAACCCTTGTGCAAGAAGCAGACGAACTTGCGCTCTGCATAGTACCCTCCCTCTTCGTGGCTCCTCTCAAACGGGGATAATACGTATGTTGCACGGTGTGCACATTTTCCAGACGTTTGAAGACGTAGTGCGCCACAGTTTGTTAATCACACTCTTTTATATAATTCCTAACTGAAATGCTTTGTTTCATTGATTTTCGTGGCTATATTGAAAATAAACGTGATGTGATTTATGCTATGCTTGGGCTGCATAATGACCTAAATCTAAATAAGTGAAAATAAGACAGACGAAGGAAGTTATTCACAGCGCCTGTCCATGTTATGTGTGCACCTTCCTCCATCCTTTTCTTGTTTGCACTTTCGTGATCTTTTAATTTATTATGGAATTTTTCATTTTTTTTCTCAATATTTTACAAGTTATTTTCTTTTTGATTCTTGCATTTCTAAGTAGCATGTCTTGTGAATGTTGTGTCCTGTGCGTTTCTTTCTCTATTAAAAACACCTGTGTTTTTATATTGTTTCCAACTAATGTAAACCGTGTGCTAAACGTAGGGCGGAAAGTACTGCTAGCTTTGTTCACGTTTCAGTACTCACTGTGCCACGGAAATGCATGAGCCTTAATATTGCTGTGTCGCACTTCCGAAATAAATGAATTTGAATGACTGCAACCTCTGCCTTCTTGTTTGTCCTGTCATCATGAAACACTGCCGACTTAAAACTTACAAAAAGGGAACGGTTCAAGCTGTTGACAAGCAAACATAAAGACCAGGGGGGCTATGTTCGACAAATGTTTCGTTTCCCCTAAAAAAGAAACGGAAGTGACGGAAGTGCCGATATTGCGTCTGATTGGTTGGAGGTTCAAGTGACGAAAGAGGGAACTTTCGTCATTTGAGCCTCTAACCAATCAGACGCGATATCGTCACTTCCGTCACTTGCGTTTCTTTTTAGGAGAAACAAAACATTTGTCCAACATAGCCCCCGAGAGCTGGTTATTTGGATACATAGACCGACATGCGGCTCTGACGGACCAAAACAAAATAATTTTTTTTTTGAGGTGGCACTGCACGTCTAGAGGCTTTGAAAGACACTAAGTTTCGTTTACGGATAGTTGAGATGCCGAAAAATAGAAAAAAATTCTGACCAACCTCGTACAGCCTAGAGCACATTTTGCACATACATTTGGCGGCTGAGGAAAATGGAAGGAGTGCAAGCTTTTGCTTAGATTTAGGAAACAATGTCTAGTCGTACTGAGACATGTCATACCGTTCTATGAATCATTGTGTTGCATGCATAATTGGGCAGCCAGAACTTCTCAATGAGTGAGGAAACCACAGCTCTTTGACATGGTTGCAGAGGCGGAAGAGCGTTGAGCGACTTTCCATATCCAGGACGCCGGTAGGCCATAAAAGAAAATTTCTGGACTCACGTCAGCGGGATGAGATGCTTTCTGCTGTTAGTCCACTCGTGTGAAGCATTGCTGACATTGATGTGGCTTCTCCCAGGTATCATAGGTAATCATTTATGAGAATACGTCAGGAACGGACCTGTTGTGCTCGAGGGGTGTAAGAGTCGCCAGCCTACCGCTGCCACCCCTATAGACATTTAACAGGAAGTCGCCTATGCCCTAAAGTGACCCTTTACGGCATCAAAGTATGCAGCTGCATTCAGCAGCTTGAGTGCACAACTCATGTCCTCGTCGCACCGTCTTCCTCCTTTTCAACAGAGGGTACTCCTTCCTATAAACCCACCATTGGCTGCAGCAGCAGACTATCTAAATCGCTGTGGACGGGGGCACATATGATTCCCTGCCGCAGCATAATTATGCTCATTTACTTGCCTGGAAATTATGTCCAGCCCAGACCGCATTCACTGGTTGGGGAGGCAGTTCCCTTCCTAAAACAAACAGAACGTTCATGTGAGACGCTTATAACAAATACACTAGATGTAACCACAGAAGTAATCTCTAAGGCGCTACCCCTGCTTCTGGACTGCAGCTTTAGGGAGGAGACTTCTGAAGAAATATGCGTGCATATAACATGTGCGTGCATGAATTTTGAATATATTCATTATGTGTACTCAATCCATGAACCCTCCAGCATAATGCCTAACGGCGTAGCAGGAATTTGTTTTCATTTATGTGAATAAATAAATAAAAATTAAATAAAATGTTTTGGCATTAATCCATGCATGCCACAAATGAGAGAGCGACAGCGTCGAAATTACAACCAACAGCCGAAACGATCATAGGCAAATTAGAAAAATTAAAATTTCAAGGAGACCTGTCTTGATTACAGAAGGTTAACAACCCTGCCTCTGCGCGTCGAACATCAGTAGCAGTACTACTGCCTCATGCTCAACATGTTCTGGGACATGTGTTTCTGTACGTGAAAGCTTGACCAGGTAAATATAGCTGCGAAAATTATGATACCCGGGAGATACTTCCTGGTCGCTCAACTCTTTATGAAGTTGCTCCCATTAAAACAAGCCTTTGTGGAAACCTGCAAGCAACACAGAATAACGTTTAGAACAGCCGAGAGAGTGCTTAGGACAGGCCGCATAGTTAACAGTTTACATATCCGAGAGAACACTTAGCCAAAGCTGCATAGTTTGCAAAAAGGAAATGTAGCTGAACACTTACCTGCTTTGAGCACCGCTTCAATTTGGATTCCTTTCCTTCCACATCGGGAGTTCCAAGCGTTTCTTTTTCGTTATTAGAGTCCCATGGGAAGATTTTATGAGGACTTTAAAATTTCGTGTTGAGGCTTGTGGATTCAATGCAAGACTCGGGCATTTACTTGTATACCTTTTCATGCTTGTTGATTCCAGATAAGCATTTGTTTATCGTTTTTGGTGAATCGTAGTTCAAGCTCCTCCCGAGGTTTTATAATGAAGAAGACGTCGAAGTTCGCATGACGCCAAATGTGGCCAGAAGCGAGAAACGCCGACGAGAGAAACAGAAAGAACAAGCGCCATTAGCCATCACCCAAATGAGCCAACGTTGCTAAACAGAAACGGACAATTGTCGAGGAAACGCCTACATTGTTAGTCTTTAAACCTGCGCATCAGCACCTTTCGCGATTTTCGCTTCTTAAAGACATGCTATGTAAACAAATTTAAAGAAGCAATTTTTTTTAATTGTGGAACAGTTTTTAAAGGAAAAAGCGCAGCCTAATCCCGCTCCGATGCGGGGAGCACCGCGAGCGCTCGCGACTTGAACGGGACTTTACGAAGGAAGTTCGCGGGTGCGTCTATGAAACGTAACGGCCACCTTGGGCGCTTTCAAGCCGTACAGGGGGTTAAGGCAAACTTGAGGAAGTCGAAGTTCGGCTTCAGTTCAAGTCACATCTATGAATTGAGGGGTAAGCAACGAAGGAAATAAGCAACTAAGCAACTGAGCAATTAAGCAAATAAGTAACTAAGATACTAAGATTTTAAGATTTTAAGGTTCTAAGATACTATGATTCAAAGATACTAAGAAACTAAGATACTTTGATACTAGGATACAAGAATACTAGGATACTAGGAAAATAGTGAATATTCCCCGCCATTAGATCAGGACGATTTTTACGTTTTGTTCTGATCACACTTACTTGAGGTCTGAGCTCATAGCGGAGGCAGCTGTTCTTTTGACCGAGAACAGCTGCAGACAAAAGGAAAAACAGCGCGCAAAAAGCAGGGACCAAGTAGAATTGAACACAGGACAAGCGCTGCCTGTGCGCTGTTTTCCTTTTTCGTCAGTATGAACCAAATACCCCACATCGCCACCCTAAAACTGGTTCAGCGAGTCCGCGTACCCCAGAAAGCTCGCTCATTAAAAAAAAAAAAAAGTGAACGGCCACGGATATCAATAACAGGAGAATGAAAAGTACTACACTGTATCGAAGTGCCACTGCACATGATTTATTGCGTTCGTGCATGGGTCTGGAAGGCGACCTTATCACCATGTGTTGGTTGAGAATCGCACTAACCAAGGGTGGGCTTAGCGGCTGGGAGTTCGTGCACCTCTCCCAAAAATAGCAGACGGCCGGTAGCCTTCTCGCGGATGTAAAAGAGGAAAGGTCTATTCACGACAAAGAGTGTTGGAGAACGTTTAAAAAGTATTACTGTTGCAGCGGCGGCAACCGTGCCTTCTTCGTTGACCTGAATGGCAGCCTTGTGCTGGACATCGGTTACCACCAGCCCTCTATCGCCAGTGATTCCCGACAGATCGGCGTCAGAGAAGATCGAGCGCACGCCCAACTTCTTCAGAGCAGGGACGAGGCCGTACTCCGTTTTCAAGTCGAACTTGGGAAGTTGAATCTTGACAGTCTCTTCTTTCAAACTTCCCTGGATTTTTTCTATGCTCTCGACAGTCATGGCGTCGCGGAGTTTGGGAAAGTCCCTTTCTTTCTCTTGGAAGTATGACTTACCATGCAGTGTCCGTCCCCTTTGTAAGACAGTTCTATGGCTTCAAAGTCGGTTTCAGAGGTGAACGGTACCTTGGAGACTCGCGTCATGGTTTTTACCAGAACCACCTTAGATCCTTTGTTGTGAAAAGGAAGTGGGGAGGTATTGTTGGGATCGAAAGAGGTGTTCCACTAGCCCCTTGAAGTAAATGGCATTGAGAAGCGCCATTACGGTGTCTGCGGGAATCGTGAAGCCCGAGATCTTGCCTCTGGTCTTGTTCTTCACCCAATCGTTAACCTCAGATTCCATGTCAGAATTTTCCGCCCTAACGTCCACCGACCGGAACAATGCCGCAAAGATGTCAACGAGCTCCTTCCGGTAACTTTCGAGAACTTTCAGTGTTTTCTTTACAAAGACTGCATTGGCTATCATCAAACTTACATTGTCATCAGTCTGTTGTTTCGCCAGGATCTTTTTGTAAGACTCCAGTATAGATTCTCTGCTGGACAGTCCCGCTGCGGTGTGGCCGAGAGCAGTGGAAAGTTCCGCTTCGGACTTGCCCCTGGCGCCGGCGTAGACCATGGCAAGTGCGACGGAGATGCTGGTCGGAGAGAAGAAGAGGTTCGATTCCGGGTCTTTGCTGCACAGTTCCTTGAAAAGCTTGAGGGCAAAATGGTTCTGGGCGCGGGCGAGCTTCATGTCGCTTTCTTCAGCATAGCATTCGCTATCCCCCGCTAGCAGGACGAACAAGGCGAGAAACACCTTTCCGGCAAGCATCATCGAAACTGAACTTTCGTCTGTTTTTGCCACGTTTCTTATTGTGTGTATTTATTCATTCATGAACAATGGGCATCTTCGATCGTGGAAACCTTCGGAATATTTAGCCAATAAAACAATACATATACATGCATATTTTATAGCTCCTCGTAAGTTGTTCGTCAATCAAGGATACGCGGAATCCGTAATAATAAGTATGCGCAACATTCAAGCCCCAAGAATACAAATTTTATTTTAATATGATTGTGATCCGTGTTCTAATGCTGTAATTTAGTTTTCCGGAGCTTTTGTTAGGTCCTCCACTTGCTTGCCTCGCTTGTTTTGTGGCGTCGTTAAAAGGGCTGGGAGGAAACCTTTTTACGATATACTCTGGCGTTTATTACTTTTACAAGCTGAGCGGCCAGAATTTCTGTGATTCGTAATTGAACTCCAAGAACAATAACCACGGCAAATGAATTTATGTTTTAATTTTTTTTTTTAAATCTAAGGATACGCGGAATTTGTAAAAATGAGTATGCGCAACCTTCAAGCCCCAAGACTACTCATTCCATATTCCTATTATGGTGATCTATGTTCGAATGCTCTCATTTAGTTTTTCAGAGCTTTTGTTTGGTCCTCCATTTGCTTGCCTCGCTTGTTTTATGGCGTCGTTAAACGGGCTACAAGGAAGCCTTCTTAATACTATGGTGTTTACTACATTTACAAGCTGAGCGGTCAGAATTTCTGTGATTTGAAATTGAACTAAAAGAGCAATAAGCACGACAAATGAGTTGTGTGTTTTTTAATTTTTGTTATTTAAGTGTTTTTTTGGTGGGGTAGGGTGGGGTAGGGTAGGGTAGGGCGGCATAGGGTTCCGAGCAGTACGAGAGGTGATGATCTAAGCACGGAAATCAGCAGCTAAACGGGAAACAAAACAACACACACACACACAAACACTCGTCTAGAGCACGCAAAAAATATGTCTAACTTATAAAAACAAAATTCGAAAAATACTTGCGTTCTTTAACTGCTTTGTCATTACACGCGTAATGCAAAAATCATATGGGCCTTCAATATCCAACTGAAAACAAGCTAGGTTACTTCCGCTTCCCTCGCGGTGTTGGGAACGCACGCTGCTGCCACGTGGACCAAACAAGTTCAAGCCCACTTGTACTGGACTTTTTTTCTTCTTAATCTTGGCTGTTCTGAAAAGTTCAGCCCATTCGGGGCTGTCATCGCGTGTTCTGATTCGGAATGTTCTTGAAAGTACCGCGTGCATAAAAACAGGCGATGCGCTGTTTTGGGGGCAGTCACCCTTCTGACGCCGACGTAAGATTGTACCATATAGACTTCCGTATAGACACCTTTCTCTTTATAGCCGATTCACAAGACGGACCGAATCGCGATTCTCGTCCGCGAACCGTGTACCACGTGACCGGTACGTCTCCGATTCCTGCGATCCGCTCCTCGTCCGCGGACGCGCGGACTGATAAAGTCGAACGCCTTTTTCCCTCGCCGATTTTTGGCGGGAGATTGACGTGAAAAGCGTTTAGTCTGGCAACGGTTTAGGTTTTTTTTGTGTTTTTTTTTTCTGGACGTTTAAAAAAAAATGGCGCATCGTTGTGTTCTGTGCGTCCGCTGGTTAATTTTGTCGCCCGATTATTGGTTCCATGCGTGAAAGAAACTGCAGAAACTTTGTCCGGCTGACGCGACGCAGGTTCCCGGTATTCCTCCTGGTCCGCGTCAAGAAGCTCCCGTCAAAACTCGTCTAGCACGCCGCGATAATTCTTGCACGTCCAATCAGGCTTTCACCGAGCATGACCTTTGTTGTGTCTGTGGTGTACTTGAGTGTTGTGTACGAGCGCCGAATGCGTGAAGGCGTCTCCAAACGACCCTCCGCGAGCCCAAAACTTCTTCGCTTCTAGCCAAACCCTTCTCGAGCAGGATCATGCCTGTGTCACTGTCATGCTTTGGGCTAGTAAAGCTGGTGTTACTTCGCGCGAAGCTTATCACGGTGTTTTGTCTCAATCTGTACGTAACAGCGGCATACAATTCTTTATCGCGGTAGCAAACGTCGATTTCTCTCTTGGACAACGGTGCCACTGCGCGATGTTGAGTTCCGCGGCACTGTGGGGTGGCGAACAGGTTCGGTCCGTCCTCGCTGGCGTCTGCTCGTCGTCTCCCTTGTGTGGATGCGCTTGGGAGACGGACGAACCGCGGACATGTCGTCAAGTGATCAATCCGTCCGCGGATCAGTCCATCGTGTGTATCGGCCATTAAAGAGGGCGATGGAAGGATTTGAGTACTTTTAGTAAATTGTGACGAAGTATTCCGTGACATTCATTACAAATGAGCCACAAGTTTCACCTGGGTGACCAGCTCCAAGTCTTACTTGTATGCTGCTACAAAACTCTACTTTTGTGCTTACTTGTACTGCTCCAAGGGGGCACCATTGCTGCTCTATGACTTCTCAGCAAAAAGATGCTATTTTCACTCTTGGAAACAGCATCATCTCTTTCCCATGGGGTTGGGGTGCTCTGAGCTTCGAGATTTCAATGCGCTTGTTAAAGATGCGAAAGACTTTTCTGAGATCGTCTGTTCTTGGTGATAACTTATTCTACGAGATCTTAGCATTCCAGAAATCGACAATTTATGCTCGTGCGACATCTACTTCCCGACTAAAAATGTGATACAAGTTTGTGACACGGCCTTTTCTGAGCGGAAAAATCGGGAGCGCAGAATTCAGCGGAGGCGTTGGGGGCGTGACGACGGGCGCGCGTCCGCCAGTCGCAAGCGGAGGCACCGACAGATGAGACTCCGCGGCGCCTCCGCTGGATTCTGTGCTCTTGATTTTTCCACTCAGAAAGGGCAGTGTTGTACACGTTCCTCGAAAGAAGGAACGAAAGCTCGTTCCTCGTTCCTTTTCATTTTTGGAACGCGTTCCCGTTACAAGTTCCATTTGTGAAAAAGGAACTCGTTCCCGTTACAGTTAAAAAAATGGAACGTATCGTTACATATATACGTTACTTTTGTATTTTGCTGATCACCATACTCAATTAAATCAAACAGTCGTTTTTTATCTATTCCATCAAATGCCAACATACGAATTTGAAAGCCGTAATAAAAGGACACTAGGATCCATAATCTGGACACTTGTCGAAAAATTAGGCGAGAAATCGGGCGACTGGGATTGACCGGTGTCAGGCCAACTGTGACGTCAGCCAATCACGGCGGCCGGATTTTTCGCCGATTGTTTTGCCAAGCGTCCAGATTAGGGCCCCAGGAGAAGAAAACAAGCGGAAGCAAGGTTTCAATTGTTGTTATATACACCTTTAGAAATCTCTGCTTTTAATCTCATGTTTGTTGTGGGTGATTCAGATGAGCCAAATGTACTGCTACGCCACATTGCACGAGCGTTTTATAACAACCTCACACGTTTCAATCTAACGGAGTCCCTTGTTCGAACTTAACAACAGTTGCTTCTCGATGTTGCTATTCGCAAGACGAGCAAGTAGAGAAGAGGGTAGGGCTTTTAGAAGGCTAGTCATGAAAACTACAAGTCCTTCTTCGTGAAGGTTGGGTTCGTAGTTCAGCTTGAAGATTGGGGACAAGGTGAAAGCGAATAAAGGTCCTTTAAATAACCAATGTTCGGGTTACAAGGGTGCATTTCTGTATCGAAATGCCCTTGAAAAATGTATTTGTGTTTTAGTAGTAAAGTACATTTACCACGTGTCAATTCCATCACAATAATCTACCAGGCTTAGCTATCTCGTGAACATTTCTGTAAATGATTAACTGTCGAGTTTTTAAGATAAAGTAAAAAGTAAACTTTTGGAGAACCCACCACATAGTCCCCTCTACAGCGCGCATTCTCTCAAAGTTATCAACACCATTCCCATTTTTAAAAAATTAGGGAAGAAATTAGGCTAACTATAGCCTGCCGAAATTAATAATACAAAAGTAGTCTTGTATACACGTCTATGTGAACAAAATGTAATGCAATGTAAAACCACACCAAGAGCTGAAAATTTTACTCGATGGGAGGGAACATTTTTATGCAATGTTTATTTTTATAAATTTACATTTGTAAGAAGTAAACGCTGTTTCGCTTTTTTTCCACTCGGTTAGCACTGATTTTGTAGCTACGCATATTCCCACGTGAACACAACATGAGGCTTCACTGAGACAAATTGACGGTACGGCAGAAATGAGCCCCGAAAACGAGATTTTCCCGCCCAAAACTGGACGTCCGGTCAACATAAACATTGAGAAAGAAACGGATTTCTGTTTGTATCTGCATGTACATCTGTAAACATTTTGACCCTTTTCGCAGAAATATGCTAAGGACATCCATTTACATAGAGAACAAGTGTATATCAGTATATGCATTTTGGCTGTAGAATGCACGCATTTAAGTATTTGTATTTCGGAATAGTTTTGAGAGTATCACTGCCAGACTTGCGCCTATCTAAAATAGTCTAAGCAATATACTGCAGTTCAAGTACTTTTGGTAGCATTTTGCTATCTTGAAAATACAATTGATCGAGAGTATTTGCTACTTTATCTTAATTAGAGTTCTGAGTATGTTGTACTCACAATCTTAAATACAACTTCTAGTCTTTGAAAAAAACAAACTTATCGAAGGAATATTTTACAGGAAGAGGCACTGGCACACCCCAGTACAAAGTTGTACCCATTTTAAACTTAAAGCGCGAACGAGCGAACAAAAAAACAACAACAACAACAATAAATAATTTAATACCAGATATGCAAACTCAAGATGCCAACAGAGGAACTTTATTTCGCCACTCTGGCACTCTCGAACAAATCTAGGGAAGGGCGATAAGCCGGTAATGGGTCTAACTAGTGGGTCTGACTAACAACGCCAATCGAATGCCTGGTTTTCTCAAACGGAACTTTTATCTCGCCCCATCATCATTAAAACTATTCGTTTATAAAACACTAGTTAGGTCCAAGCTAGAGTATGCAGCTTCCATCTGGGATCCCTCTACCCTTTACCTCGTTGATTCACTTGAAGGTATTCAGAACAGAGCTGCAGGTTTCATAATGGCCAATTGTAACCGCACCGCAAGTGAAACATCAATGAAAGATAGATGTTACTCTCAAGCCTCGCACATCATCTATTACAGTCTCTCGTATTTTTCTTTTTCATAAAATTCATCACCATATTCCTCAGCTTAAATCACAACTAATCATCCCCCCCCCCCCCCCCTATTTTGTTTCAGCACGCATTGATCATCGTCACAAAGTCGGTGTCCCATTTTGCCACTCTAACGTTTATTATGACTCTTTTATTCCCGGGACTTCCAAAGACTGTAATCGCTTACCTGCATCGCTCACATCAATTAATGACCACGCACTTTTTTGTACATCTATTGCCCATTTCGTGTTCCCTATTCTTTGAGTATTGTATATTTTGTTCCAATTGTTTATTATGTTTACTATTCTCCCCACTCCCCTTTGTAATGCCGTGTGCCCTGAGGGTAAAATAAATAAATTAATTAATAAATGAGGACAAATATTGCAACAAGGCAGTAAAACGAGCTACAAGCCGGATAGGCTCTCAAAATTCAAGAAAAATAATCCTCTCTAGGTTACGCGCACTTCTGAATGCGCTTCTAGAGATCTGGAAAAACGTAGAGACAGGACACAGCTCTACGTATATTCTGTATCTACGTTCTTCCTTCATTGTCTTTGCGCCAATTTTACCAAGATGTGTAGCCAACTAGCGCAACAGCCGAGACCCACCAACGCACGCCGAAACTCCCCCCCCCCCCCCCCCCCCCCCCCCTCCTTTTGGTTTCAGCGTGCACCTAAGGCACGTCGAAACCGAGACCATCCAAATAGAAACCACCTTATGGCTACGAGTGCATCGGCGCCCTTTATCCGCAACTTGATAAGCCGCGCTAGGAAATTGCGATAAACCGGCGATCGGAATGACAAGTTCTACGCTTGCTCGACTGTCCTCGAGATGAATTTCTGTTTGTGCTTTCTGTTTTAAACGAGCTGAAAAAAAAAAAATTTTTTTTTCACACACTTTTTTGCCCCCGAGTGTACCTGCCGGTCACTTGACACCGAACGCACGACCACGACCAGCTTTGTCGTGGTTTGGACGATGCCATTACACGAATCAGAGTCGCTAGGTCGCTGGGTTAGCTCGTAGGACGCGACGCCACTGATGTCGCGCTGCGTGAGTTTGAATTTTACGAGCAATACAACGAAACAATTCGGTTATAGTGAGACTCACGTCCAAAATAGGTAATTAAAGAGGGATTATGAACTAAATAATTCAATCTTCACGCGACCAACAAAGCGCAGAAACGATCACACGACCTTTGAATCTACGCCACAAGGAAGAGCGGTCAAGTGTCACCACTCTTTCTTTTCGGGGCTACTATCAGCTTGAATAGGAACCATCGCACATCCCCTCTTTCGTACACGTTGCTGTGAAAAAGGAGTCGATTACAATAAAAATTACTCTTTGTAAAAAATAAATAATAAATTAGCTTGATACTAAAGAAAAAAAAAGTAATTGGTCGTTGCTTGAAAAGTAACCGTAGCTTTTCCGATTAGTTAAGATTTTCAAATCGACAGATATTTATGCCAGTTTAAAACGGGTCTTTCGTGCTGCCCCTTATTGGGTTAGAATCAGCGAACTCTTATCTACTCTTCTTCTTAATAAATCCATTGTGGTAAACTATCCTCCCTCGTGAGACTTGGTTCGAGGATATTTTGGTTGGAATTTGTATAAGCAAAGGTCGCTATTACGAAAGGGGAGCGAAGCCTTGTAAAGGTTACACGCACTTTTCGTACTTCTAAAAATAATCAAATCTCTCGTGCGATTAGTTAGTAATTATTTCATTCAAATTATGACAAAATGACCCCCAAAAGTAGCCGATTACAAGGAATTTGAATCTTGAAACGAGTACCGTACCGGTCTGCAAATCGCACAACTTGAATACAAATCAATATATGACTATTCTTAATAATTAAATTTTGAGTTTTCTTTGTTAGACCAGTTCCTCAAAACGAGGGCGAAGTTCAGATGCACCGCAACTCTCAGTTCCGGATCGACGTTGGGCTGCGACCTGCTCTTTGTTTTCATCGACTTTGCCAGTGGAGCCATGCTCTAATATATTCATGTACCCGTGCCGCATCGAATCTCCCCATTCAATCTACCAGGACCTCCCTTTGGTTGGCGACTGATAGTTTGGGGAACAGAGACGTAAGACGCACAAGCTGCGACCCGAAACCTAAAACTTCACAACCCAGCACTGTTTCAAACCCGGAAGCACGCCATGTGGCGCTACGGCATTAATTATGGCAGTAACAAGGCGATGCTACCGACCAAAAGGAAAAAAAGAAATACATAACAATCATTGCTTGTTCTAGATAAAGCAAAAATGCATATATAAATACCATGCGAACTGGTGCATATTGACAGAACAGGAGCAATGCTTAGCCGAAAAATCTAAAAGAAAAATAAATTAATTTTTTTTATTGATTTCATGTGGCTTTTAATTTGTAGCTTATAATCGTTCGCCGCTCTTCCGGTCGAGATAGCGGCGTCAGGAACGATCCTATCATTTTGTGCGCCAGGATGTACTATCAATAAATTGGACATCTACAAATAACCATGGCAACGCTCGCGCAGCTCTATAACGGGCATTCATTTTCTAATAGGCACCTCAGTTGATAGTGCTGAGAAACAAATAAACAAACCCCAAGTCAACAGCGAGAACAGCCTCCTGGGTCAATCATCGCCAAAAATGGGTGAACAAATCAACTTAAGTGTTCAAGGTTCTGGTACGAGGGTACACGGAGTGCTCTTATGTGTAAGGCAATATTTAGTTCCAACGCATTTGCTTCATGCGAAGTGTCATCCGCCAAATACTGCGCCGACGCGCATCACAGTGAGAAAGGTGTTCTTAGACACGAACGCTAAACTCTTATCTTAAATATCATCACATGTTGTACATTTAGTTCACAGTCGAAAGACGCAAAAGTTATTATCTAAGAGTCATGTCGGCTCTGGAATGTTCTATCCAATTCACCTGGAGTGTCTTAAAACCAGATGCGGTTTTACTGGTGACCGTCATCACTGCAACTTTACTGCCAAGAGGAGTAAGTGCAGGCAAGCCGGATGAGCTGTTGACCTTGAAATCCTTCATTTAATCAGAATTATTCGACCAGTTCTTGTCATCATTCAACCCAGAAAACAGGCCGATGGACATATTTGTGCAGCCGCAATGCCGTGTACAAAACGTGACGATGTTCACGACATTTTTGAAACCTTTGTTATATACAGTGACACTCTGGACTGACCAAATAGTTCAGGTTTTCTCATGCGGTGAGCTTTGCAGCGCCTTTAGACAAAGATACGTTCCGATCTTATATTTTGTATGCACTAATGATTTTCATTTGGATAAATTAGTGGAAATCACAAAAGGCAATTATTACACGATAGCGGTAATAACTGCTGAGGGACTGACATGGAAACCCAGATTACGTGGTTCACACCGGAGCGTTCCGCTCATGCCAGAATTTCTTAAAGCCAGTGGAAAGTTCAAAATAGCGCTGGCTAATGGCAGTGCACACATCCAAGACGAGTTTCGAATTCAGCCCTTGAAAACCATGCTCAACGATCGAAGAAATCCAACTCTTTGCGCCAAACAAAGGGTGTGTCGTACTCGCTCTGAGAGAACTTGCACTAAATGTGGCAAATATGTACGCGCATCTCTCCCTAAACAGCTGCCTCTTAATGGAAGCAAAATAATTGTATTTTGTGACAGAGATTATGTAGGCCACCCAGCCATCGAAGTTACAATTGAACTACTGAAACATCGCACATCTCTTCTCGAACTTAAAAAGTTCGATTTTACAATACGTGACAGATTATCAATTTTCGTAATTGCGCTTAGCAAGGAACCCACAAAATCTTATAGGAACACCGAAGTTGTACAGTACATCACGCCGGTTGGTTTTTCCTTTTTTGTTCCAAGACCCGTACGCGTTTTGAAAGAAGCTGTTCTCGTCTTGCCGTTTTCATGGGAAGTATGGACTGGGCTACTAATATCCTTTGTGTTTTTTGTCCTGACCATTGCCTTAATCAACAAGATTTTATACAACAACACGCAGGACTTATTCACTTTTTTATCCCCTATTTTGGCATCCCTTCTGCAACAAGGTGTTCGTTTCCACAGCGTTCTTCTTGGGAATCAGTCGTCCCGACTCGTTGTGTGCCTCATCATGTTGACGATTTTTATTATGTCCACAATTTTCAAAGGTCGGGTCACGTCACTTCTTACTTCTTTGCCATTCCAGAGCGAGCCTCTACAGTTCGTCTCATTAGCCAATATTATTCGAAAAAACTATCGTATTTGTTTTCTCAATCACAATGGGCCTCTCGGAATTGACTACGAGAGCTTCCACGATCCCAACAAATTCAACAATTTCGTCAGGGTAGGTACAAAGTGTTTCAAAACTGGTGACGGCGGAGACGATTCGAAGGCTATAAAGATTAACAGCGACAAAAAAGACACCTTCTTAATTTCCATAGCGCGTACGGAGCACTTCGAAGCTCTCAGACGAGAGCTTCTGGGAAGAGGTTACGTCGAATCTCTTGATCTTGTGCTGACACACCTCACAGGACCCGAAATAAGGCGATCCTCTGTGTACCTGGACGACGTCAAGGACACCCTGAGTCGTGGAGCTGAGGCCGGACTCTACACGAGGTCTGAGTCACTGAGGAAATTCAAGACCGCATACCGTCGAGCGAACAACGCTATGCCCGTTCCGGAGGCAGTGCTCAGTCTTAGCGACCTTAGACCTTTATTTCTGATCTGGTGCTTCGGAATATTCTTGTCGGTGCTTGTTCTGTTTAATGAACTTAGCCTTTATCGTTCAGTGAGGAGGTGTTGTAGAAAGATCGTGTGTTCGTTATATTCGAAGATTCCTTTTCTTCAGCGTGCATATCAAAGGAAGGATGTTAAATCCGATGGACACGGTCAGATATTTGCTACTTAATGTACCACGCTTTATGCAGGGATAATTAATGTGCGAACCACATTGCAGTGCATCAGGTATCTGATTTTATGTTGGAAATATTCATGAAATATATTTTGGCCGTCATATGTATACGTGAGGAGCAAATATTCACGGCCTCTATTTTCATGGTCAAAAGAGGCGACGTCCATCGAGTGTGCGGTGTATATAATTGAACTGTTCATCATTCAGGCTCTTGAGTCTGAAAACCTAGGAAACAGGGGCGTGTAATGTTTTGCTTAGATGTGCTTTTAGACCCTTCAGATCCCTTGACACTCCCACAGTGGCTAAGCAGTTTCGTGAGACCTTGTCCTGTGGCTCCCACCAACCGTGTTAGGCGATTTACTTTTCCGAACAATTACGTCTACTGCATTTTAATCTTCTTTCCAACGTAATGTACAACTTCTAAAAACCCAACGAGAATAAGTTTTATGAATAGTATAAATTCGGATGTGGCCTTTGATCATATGCCTATTTTATTTCCCCGAAACAGTTGCTCCATGTGCGAATGTATGTTAGTTAAAAATGCACTTTAATGCACTGTCAAAACGACCATTTTTAAAGTGTCGCTGCAACAAATTTGTGGTTGGTTTTTTAAGCACATGCATGGTACTCACGAACCCAATGAAGACATTGTGAAATAAAGAAAACTATTTGACTAGACGGAGGTTCACTCCCTTTCTAGTTCGATTCCCACACAAGTTATTTTGGTAAGATTACGTAGTGTGGTATTGATTTTGTCCCCTAAAAAGACGAAGTACTACTCTTTTCATTTTAAAGAATTTTGCTCAATTATTCCTTGACTCTGCAAATGTTGGAGTTCGTCTGCTACAGCTGACCGGAGCGCAAGAGGAACGGCCGAGCTCCTTCCTCTAGCTCCAATTATACTGGGGGTCCCGCGTATCGAGGGATGTCCTGAACACATTAGAATGCCGTTGAAACACTGCCTCTACCTCTGGTGGTGCGGTCTGTTACTGTACCTGGTTGATTCCTTTCACTTGAATGTGGAGCGCGTCGAACCAATCCCTTCCCAAAAGACTGCAGCCAGATCCTTTCATCACTAGAAGCGGCAGGAGGTGATCTTTTGACTTGAAGTGGACCCGTGCTTGAAGCGACCCAAGAAGTTTTAGGCCTTCACCGCTCCAAGTGTAGAGGTTCATGTCGTCTTTCGTGAGCTTGGGTGTATTTTTGGGCCAAGTTGAGCGAATGTTTCTTGGCTGATCAACGAACATGCAGCGCGAGAGTCGACCTCGAGCTGAAGTGGCTTACCTTGAATCTGAAGGGAAACATGGAACTTCGGAACGCCCCCTTGCGTGTGTAGCTTGTTCAATTCGTAGCAGGAACTTCTAGAAGAGCACATTGGCTGGTCCACCACTTCAGTCGCTGCTACGTTGTGGTTAGCTTTCTTGTAAGCTGGTTTGCCTTGTTGCTTTTCCTTCGCAATGCATGCTTTTTCAATGTGTCCAAGCGTTTTGGTAGTAGCGACACTGTATTTTTTAATCGGCAGCCCTGTGGGTCATGCTGACCTGTGCACCGATAGCGCTGTCGATTGTTTCGTGGAGCAGCGTCTTTGTTTGCTGCCTCATTCTTGTTGTGTTGGTGTTTCGAGGCACTCTCTGCTTGAATGGCTATATCTAAGGCGCTTGAGATCGTCAAATATTTTTCTGTGAACAGGCGTTGCTGCAGAAGCTCGTCGTAGATGCCGCAGACAAACCTGTCACGCAACATCAAGTCCAACGGCAGTTTGGTGTCTCGTTGTGGCGTTGCTGGTTGTCCAGCCGTAGCCGCTGCACCGGATGCCTTCTTCTGACGTTGGTTGCTGCGATGCCGATTGCGGCGCCATCGCCGGTGTCACAAGCGTAGTTGCGGAAGACAGGATGCTGAAATTACAGTCACCCGCCAGATGTTTGAGGGCCGCAACGTAGCTCTTGATCGACTCGTCCGGTAGTTGGTCTCGCCGCTGAAACTTGTACCGGCTATACAGCTCTGACGGTCGAGGGTCGAAGTGAGCACCGAGGGTCGTCACAAGTTCCTCGAACTCGACATTTCCGGGTCCTCTGTGTGCCACCAACGCTCGTACAATCTCGCAAGTTTCGGGACCGCAGAGCGTGAGTAGGAATGCTCGCTGCTTGTCCATGGCGCTGATGCCATTCGCCACGAAGTAGAAACCCAGACGTTCAATCCACGATGCTCATGACTTGCCTGAAAAGGCTTCCATTTTGCCTTGAGTACACTCTCAACAAAAGGGTAGTCGTAGGGTACTACATTTGGGGTAGTCAGAAGCCGTCACAGACATCGCTACCCCCCTTAGTTATACTAACGACCCCATGGGTTGTCACGCGGCACGCAATCAGCAGGTAGTCACAGTGAGCACCCCCAAAAGCAACATGGCGGCTGGCAAGCGACAGTGGAGCAATACGAGTAAGGCCTAGCGAGCTGGACTGCTTTTTGCTAAAATACAATTCTCAAGTGCGTACGCCCGTTCGCTGCCTTCCGTGCGCACTTAAGCACTCCAAAACGCGCCTGAAAGCACCGACACCGCACCTTTTACGAGTAGGGGCGACGATGTGAGGGGGGGCATTCGAGGGGGTTTGTCCGCGACTTTCGCGCGGCCGGCGGCATTTACTTCGCGGCCAGAAAACATTCAAAGAGGGAATCGTATAGCGACACATGGAATGATGTCTTTATTGAACAGAGCATCTGCTTGCTGTGCTTGCCGCAAGTGATCCGGCGTTTTCGGTTGAAAGCGCCGAGGCGAAGCATCACCGGTTCAAGCGGCGTCGGTTCCGATCGTTCAACGCTCCTGCTCACCTGTTAGCATTCGTTATCCACTTTCAAGTCCCTGGTAATCCTCACCGCGTCTGTGCACGCACTTGGCGCTATTCACCGCACGGGAGGCCCATTCAACTGGCTACGGGACTGATCCCACTGGGACGAGAGGCCGAAACCGAACCCTCCGTAGGCTGCTCCGTGGAGCCATGGAACGTCTCCATGTTTTTCACTCCAATAAGTAGACACATAAACGCGCGACTCCTTCAATTGGGCGGCGACACGCGCCACCTAACGGACAGCGCTCAAACTAACAAAAAAGAAATCAGCAGTCTTTGCTTTCAGCGCCTCGCGAGACATGTACGTATGTACATTTTCCACACCACACTTCACAAATACGCGACATACAGACACCATAGGATTTTATACATGAACGCGTTCACAAACAGCACAAGGTACAACATCAGATATTGACACTCTCATTCCTATACACACGACTAGTCGACACCACCAGCTTATATACTGCTGTATTTTCTGTGACCGATTAGGATGGTGACTACTGTCATATTTTGCATAAATACGAAAAGACTGTGCAAGATTGACCCGTATATAAAATTTTCCTCTACTGCCCTCAGGAAACCGCTCGTATCTCTAATGTAATCCATTGCAAAAGTGAACTGCAGGTTATAAATAAATTTGAATAGTCGCTACACGTCACGTTTTGACCAGTTTCATTTTCTCGCTAGCCTAAACTTCAAGTATATGGAAGCCTGTTTAATTAATTGTATTAATTATCGAAACCAATTTCTGCAATCACAACTTTCTCAACACGCTGATGCATTTTCTTTTCTCTTTTTACATATCCGAATGACTTCAGCGGCGGTTGAGTACAGGTTGAGTACACTGAGCACACGCAGGTGATTATAGCGAAGCCCGTCCGCCGGTCCTCCCCGAAGCGTTGTTTCAGTTTTTCTTTACGATTGCATGCGATTGTGTAAACGTTCAACAAATATGGCGCCGGGGGCTAGAGTCGGTATGGTCCCCGCATCCTCCTCCATGAGAATTCATTTTTCATGCGAAGTGCTACTCTTGGTTGTAGTGACACTCAAGTCGCGAGTCACAATGGATATCCAGAAGGAACAAGAAAAGAACCTATCCTCCAGATAGCGGCGGCGGCATCGTGGCAGAAACGTTTGTATTCGTGTCATTTTACATAATCTACGCTGGTGATTTTAGAGTGTTTGAGGCCTGGAACGCCACAAGCGTTTCGACTTCGTGTGTGTATGTGGGCTCATGTTAGAGTTATTCCTGAGGCGTACTCTTTGTGTTTCTGTGTGTGGGTGTGTGGCTTTGTCGGATGAGCGGATATTTTCACTGGGTTCCGACAATTTATCGAACGGGTTAGGCCTAGGTTTTTTGAGCATTTCCTTGATCTGTGTAATTTTAAAAACATATCGCTCAGTTATTGAATCTCGGCGAGAATGATATCTGCTTCTATTATTGCAGCAGAAAAATGTGGTGAGATTTTTCTTTGCGTTACGATCGCGTAGTATTGAGGACGACGTTATGTCAGCACAGCTTCTGTCTTTTTTTCTGTTCTGTCCTGCAAGTCTCACATCTGGAAACTAAAAATAAATAAAGCTCCTGTCTACCAAAGGTCGCCTGTCTGCGTGCTGCTTTCCAGAGAACTACAATGCGACTGATGCTTTGGAGCCATGGCAAAAACAGTTGATGGCGGAGGAGAAGCGGCTCTCGCGATACCGACTGCCATTTTCATTGGGAGTAAGCTGCACTCGTCGTAGGTGCGTGCACGTGGTGTCGAAGCCGCAAATTACAGCCTTAGCTAAAGCACTTGACGTAAACGTTTGATTCGGCCCCATGTGTTCAATACGATGCTGATTATATGCGTGTGAGAATCGCAAATCACAATCCGAGAAAGAGCAGAAGCTACTGTTTCCTGGCTCGCGATGAGAAACCAGGCTTATTAAAATACCTTGGCATAGACTGTGGCTCCAAACATGTTCAAAAATGAAAATAATGAAATGAAAGTTAGGGGCCAAAAACCGGTCAAAGGTTAAAACAAAATGTGGGGGCGGTATAACAATAAAAGCCGTCGTCACACACTCTCTAAACAAAAGGGTATATTTTCCACTCCTTGTCCCATATACGACACCCCAGCACTTCAGTTCGACGTACTATCGCGGACAATATGAGCTGAAACAGCGCCCCGGCCTGTGCACGGTATTACCAGCGCCGCCTGTCGCATCACTCCGCAAACACGGCGCACCCTGACCCCGAGATAAATTCTCACTTGTGCTCACTCCGCCGCTGCGCTCTTCCGGCCGTCTGCTAGCGAAAATATTGGCCGACGGAACCACCATCACGATGCCTGTGCAGTGCAGCCCAATGTTCACGGTTTCAGCTATCATGCGTTTCAGGGCATTTCAAGAAAGCGCCGAAGTGAAAAATGCGTTGTCACGCTCGTATCTTCTCGAAGAGCGCTGCCTAACGCAGCTGTCTTAATTGGCCCGCAAAAGGAGCCGATCTGAATATCATCGAACATGTTTGGGGGCGCATCAAGCTAGCTATGTCCCGGCGTCCCCTCCACCGAGCCACTGCCGACGAATTGAGGGAAGCGGTGAGAGGTGAATGGGAGGTGGTTCGGGCCGAGCAAGACTTCTTGGCCGTGGACCGGTATTAACTTCTTTCGTAAGTTTTACTGCGCCTCAGGACCCCCTGAACCGGACCTCTGCATGTCGATTGGAACAAAGCTTGCTGCTACGATTTCAACGCACTGCTTGACTCCGTTAACCGGCGCATACTTTTGAGTGGTGCGTCCTTGATCCCGATCTTCTTGTATAGTGCAGTTGAACTTCCACGCCGACTATTAATCTTTTGTGTCTGACATTGTCCTCTGCGAATATTATTTCAATGAACTTTCAAGCTCCTTCTCCTGGCCAATATATGACTGTTAGTTGCACTAGGAATTTGTAAATAAAACACTGGTGTCTTGTCAGCACTTATTTTGTTTGAAACAAACACGTGGGCCCAGTAACAAGGACATTTTATTTTTGAACCTTTTCATACCAATCAATGTTACAAAACCTCCTCAACAACATGTATGGATACCGTTGTTTCTTTCTTTATACGGCTGTGCTCAATAAAAAAAAAAAAAGATAAAAAGTAAATACATTGAAGCCGGCCTAAATCACGAATACAAATTTTGGCCTTTATTTTACGATGTCCTACTTTGTGAATGCACTTCGTAAAAAAATAAAAAATAAACTTACAATGTTCCTTGATATGATTAAAAAAAAGATAATCGCAGCTGCAATTTAAGATACTTCGACATTTTTTTTTCACCAGTCAGTTTTTTTTTTTCGTGGTTCTACACGATAGAATGAAGTAAATCAATTCCAAAAGAGGGCCGACAAGTGTAATCTCCTGACGCCCCCCCCCCCCCCCCCCCCAATGCCGCCCCACCACACACATGATTACAATGTTTTTGCTCAAGCGCGTGTCTTTCAAATATGCGTTCTATGCACTCGCGCTCGCGCCAAGAGGGCAGTGCAGAATGGCCGCTTTCGGGCCCGTGCCTTCACCTGCAATGAACGCGAAAGACGTAAGCTAAATTGTCTAAGCTAAACTATCCACAAGAAATAGCACTTGTATGTTTGCCAACGCCTTATTTTTGGAAATTTACTTGGAATCTTTTATATAGGTAGAAGGAACGCGTAATAGGTTGTACCACTCGGCTATTAAGCCGCTCATGAAAGTTGGTACCGTTGGTTCGACGTCAGCGCGCAGTACGTCGAACGGAAGTTTTGGGGTCTCGTGTACGTGACAAGAAGTGTAAGAATGTACCCTTGTTTCTGATAGTGCAGGCGGCTCTTGCGTAAGGCGTGCTAGGCGATTGGTAAATATCCACGCTCAATAATGGCGGAAACAAGCTGCACGGCACGCGGCGCCAGAGTCGTCCTGCGTCCTGCGTGTTTCGAACCCCACTTCCGATAAAGAGCTTGCGCAATATTATTCGTTCGTATGTACGGCGCAAAAAGTGCCCGGGCTATCTCTACCAAATCTTTGATGTCGTCAATAATAAAGTGTCCCGATAGCGGTTGTTGAGTCGGCGTCGTACTTAATGCCGAGGTATTTTCGTTCAGTAAGCGCACCCTGGAAATAATGCGAAGACGTCTTGGGGAAAGACAAGGCAGAAAATGGCGTTATCTAAGTTGTATGAGACATTGAGCGTATCTAATGTAGTAAATAGTGATGTTTTTGTGCCGATAGTAGTGAGATGACATCGCCCGGGAGAAACCGGAGATAGCCTGGTCTACTTGCACGGTTTTATGACGGAAGGCAACGCGCATTCGATTTTCAGTTCCGACCACTGCATTAAACAAAGTTAATTACGTATACTCCGTTTCCTATTGAGTACCCATAAGTACTACCGCTGCCATCTCTACGATGAGAGGAGCGATTCAAGCATATCGCCAAAACTGTATCGCCAGGGCGCTCGTCGTTGTCTTTGCGCGCTTTCTATCAACGTTTAAACCAATCACGTACATTTTTGAATGCGGCGTGATCCTGCGATTATTTTTCTGCTTGTGATTGGTTTGCTGACAATGGTAGAGGCACGAAGCTGTTGATTTCGTTTATTCTATTACTCGAAGGAAGAAGTGAAGCGCTTAGCTTCTTGTGTGCTGCACTTAACAAAAACCCTTAAAACACGCACACGCACTAAACATTGTAACTCTAATTATCTTGTAAAAAAGGGTGAAAGAATGGTGTAAGTTAGGAAACACACCCTTTTTACATTGAGGGTGTGATAATGATTTACACCCCTTACACGCTTTTTTTACGCCCCAATAGTAGCAATGGTCTCTAAAACCGTCTAAAAAGGCTGTATGGGCGAATTTTACGCTTTTCATTCATAGCGTGGGATAGGGGCGTAATGATGACGCAGTCGAATACAGCCATTAGTTCATAGCCTTTCATATTTATCGTTTCGATGAAACTATTGCTGATATGCAGCGCTACAAACATCGAGAGTGATTAATCGCCACACAAAGTCACGTATGGTTAGGGAGTGCTACATAATCAGTTTTATATGTTCAATTTAGATTAAAAAAAAACAAAACATCTTCGCTTCCAAAATATGAACTAAGGGAAATATATAACCCAGGAAGCACACAGTATTGCGCCGATATTGGCCTTAAATCGGAAAGATTGTGCCGATACAATTTTGATCCAGCCGATATCTGTGAAGTGTCGGAAAGGTCCTGCCGCCGCCATTCTGGCACACCATACCCGTCGCCGTTTTGATTGAGTGTCTTGAGTGTTTTTCGTGAATCGGGTATGCCTGCCAGGCATTGCTATTTATATTTCTTGACCGCCTCAAAACCGACGTTGAAAAAGAAGAAAAAAGAGATTAAGCCAAATGGAATCTCCTTAATTTAGCTAGAGAAAGACATACGAAGAAGAAAGGGAGATTAGCTGAATTTTTTATCCCGTTCTACTTCGACTTCTGTCAAGCCTCCTCACGTTTTTTCCTATAATAAAAATAATATTCAAGAATCTAGAATAGAGAATAATATTTAGTAGGTGTCCAGGAACGACCATGCGGTCTTGGTATTGGCACACTGAAATTTGCACACTACAAAAAAGTGGGGAAAAAAAGAAATAAAAGAAACACATAAAAAACTCAAAGCATTGAGTAAACGATATGATACATATAACGCATGCTGACACAACAATACGATATACACAACAAGAAAGGAACGGAACACAGGGTCCGAACGCAGAGTAGAAGACTACCACAAACACGAATATACCTTATTAAAATAATATATAATAACATCACAATCACGACAGGTTCAGCGAGACTCATACAAAACTTTGAGAGATCTGACAAATTCAGTCACACAAAAATATCAAGATCACTAGCAATGCCATTATATGCCCGACACATACGAAACATGGCGTCCAACATTCAACGTCCGAGAAGAGTAAAAAGACGTTGTCAAACGGGTCCCTCTCCGAGGAACTCGTAAAGATATCTGTGAGAGCAGTTCTAAACTGTCGGCCATGCCATGAAGGACTTTGAAGAGAAAGAAACAGATCTGCTTTTTCTTGACGGTGATATAAGCTGTTTATATATAGGACGTCCAATACAATGTTACTCTTTGATAGAGATGTTTCTACGCGCAGATATTGATATCGATAAATATATAAAAATTTGTTTTCCACTCGCTCCAGCCTTAGGGTGGTAGTTTTACAACTACCATTCCATACAGTAGATGCGTGTTCAAGTTGAGACCTTGTCAAAGAGCGGTACAGGTTTACAAACGTTGCGGGTTTTTCAAATACTCTAGTCGTTCGACAAGCAACACCGAGCGCGCGCAAGGCACAGGTACTTGTACAAGCCACGTGGCAATCAAATCTTAAGGAGGAGTCAAAAAGCACTCCCAAGTCACGCACTTCACTAGAACGGCACAATACGTCTGAGCGAACACTGTAAGGCAAACACGTTGTTTGCGTTTTGCGACTATAGGACATGACCTTGGTTTTCGAGCTGTTTAGTATAGGAGACCGTTCAGCGAACACCATTTGCTGAATGAGTTTATGTCCTCATGTAGAAACTTGCAATCTGAGATATTTCTAATCTCCCTAAATATCTTAATATTGTAGCAGAAATCGGATTCAGTGATGGGGGTTTATTATTTACACGGGTATTGGAGATAGAACTCAAGATGACCGTCCGGTATATATTGCCGCTCGCTCAGTCTGCCCTTCTTCTTCTTCCCCCAGGACGGCGCGTCCCAGAAGACTCGTGCCGCTTCTCTTCGTCACAATATATCCCCTTCTCAGAGGTAGCCATCCTGGCGAGGGTGATGTTAGGGCTGGGAGATTGGCGAACTGTAGAGTTTAAGGCGGTTCACATGAGCTATTTCACGACCACGTCGGCGGCGATGAGTAGGTGGCGAAAGGGTCTCGATTTCATAGTTGACTTCTGAAGTCTGGCAGAGCACACGGTAGGGGCCGTGGTAGTTCGAAAGCAATTTCTCACAGAGACCGGGATGGCGTTGCGGTGTCCACAACAGAACAAGATCACCCGGTTTGTATGAAAGAGGTTTGGACGCGGCATCGTGGCGGCGTTTTTGTTGTCCTTGAAGGTCGGCAGTGCGTGTCCTTGCTATCTGACGGCATTGCTCAGCATGTTCTCGGATTTCGGTGAGTGGTGTGCATTCAGACTCCTCCGGCGAATAGGGTAACAGGCTATCGAGTATTGAAGAGACCTCCCTCCCATAAAGAAGAAAAAAAGGTGAAAATTGGGTAGTGTTTTGAACGGCGGTATTATAAGCAAAGGTTATGAAGGGAAGAACCTTGTCCCAATTTCGGTGATCAGGGGAAATATACATGGCAAGCATATCAGCGAGTGTTCGGTTGAAACGTTCGGTCATGCCGTTGGTCTGCGGATGATATGGTGACGGTGTTCGATGAATAACGCTGCAAGCTCTTAAAACCTCTTCCACAATTTTTGAAAGGAACACAGTTCCACGGTGTTAAGAATGGAACCTTCGGCAACCTTTTCCGAGTTTCAACGCTGCGGAAACGAGTCCCGAAACGAGTCCCGACGTGTCAGGACTGCCGGCCACCTGTCGAAGCCTGCCCAAAACGTGTCTCAACGCGTCCGTGACGTCAACGGGACGTGTGTGTGTGTGCGTGTGGGTTCGTGCGCTCCGGAAGGGGAGAGAGGCCTGGCCTAACTGCGGAGAACCATGGCTATGACTCATTTCTGGCTACGACGCGGCGGACTTTTCTGCTACGCACTCGGCGGTCGCACCTGCTGCCCTGGCGGAGAGTGAGGGAGAAAACGGACCCTATATAAGGCGGGGCGTGAGACGGCTCCAGGGGTTCTCTTGGATTTGACGACTGTATCGCAACCATGTAATTAAACCGTTCGTTACGTTACCAATTCTCCCACCTCCACTGGACCCCTGGGTTCTTCACTTCGGGGAATGGTCGTCGTCACGAGCCAGGAAGCCTCCGGACGTGCGGCCTAAGCCCCGCCTCGAACAACTGGTTGGCAGCGGTTGGGATCGGACCATGCGACATCGTGCTACATCCGTGGGTGAGCGTTTGGACTTTGCTTTGAGATTCGCCAGGCTTCAGATTATGGGTAATTAATTTTGAACTGCTGGGAATCCTTAGTGTTTGACTCGTGCGCTAGGTTTTGGTATAACCTCGCGACAAGTTTTAGAACAAAGCCAAAGCTAAAAAGCAGCGATCGTGGATCTAATGAGGTTACTGAGAACAGATTTACTCTGTTTATGTGAAGAATTGGGTGTGGAGGTGGAGCAAAAGATGAAGAAATCTGAGATCAGAAAAGCGATTTCAGAGAGCGCGGAAGCAGAGGAAATTAAAATTGCGTGGGAACTGCTTCAGAACGCTAAGAGTGAAGCTGCAGCAAGAGAGGAACGAGAGCGAGAACAGGCTGCAGCGAAAGAGGAACAGGCTGCAGCGAAAGAGGAACGAGACCAGGAGCGAGCGCTGAAAAGGCTAGAGCTCGAAATTGAACAACAGCGATTAAACTCGCAGAACAGTAGAGTTGGGGCTCCGGTACGAGCAAGTGAGACCGAGTCGTATCAAATGAAGAAGCTCATGCAGCCGTTTAAAGTTGGGGAAGACGTGGGCCTATTCTTAGTTAACTTTGAGAGGACATGTGAGAAGTTGAGCTTCGCCCCAGAAACGTGGCCGCAACGGCTTTTGACTCTGTTGCCCTGTGAGGCTGCAGAGGTTGTCGCGCGCCTTAGTGCTGGAGACGCGGACGACTACGACAAGGTGAAGTCCAGCCTTTTGAAGCGGTACCGCCTTTCTGCCGAGGCGTTCCGTCAAAGGTTTAGAAACGCATTCAAAAAGAGCAGCGAGGGCTACTCGGAATTCGCGTACGGGCTTAAAACCAACCTGATAGAATGGTTGAAGAGCGAGGAAGTGTACGAAAGCCGAGACAAGGTAGTCGAGTGTGTGTGCCTCGACCAGTTCTTTCGTAGCATTCCGCAGTCAGTCAAGCTCTGGGTGCAGGACAGGGTGGGAGTCGACTCTGTCGAAAGGGCCGCTGAGCTAGCCGAAGAGTACGCAACGCGTAGAAAGCTGAGCGGAGAGGAAAGCGAACCCGGCCGGAGCGATCAGCGCAAGACCTTCCGACAGGGGAACGGCTCGCGAGAAAACGGGCCCGAGAAGCCCGAAGCAGGACAAAAGGTCCCAGAAAAGAGCGCAGAACACTCGAACGGAGACGAGGCGCGGAAAAGCCCAACAGGGCAGTTCGAGGCAAGGAAGCCGTTCCTGTGCTACAACTGTCAGGAGCCGGGACACGCAGCGGCCAGATGTAAGAAACCGCGGGTTGTGTTCTCGTACGTGAACCGTAGTGACGGGGACCTGAAGCTTCTTCGTCCCTATCTTCACGAGCTCCATGTAAACGGAAAGCCGTGCAGGGTGCTTCGGGACAGTGCAGCGACGATGGGCGTTGTTCATCCGTCGTATGTAACGCCATCCGATTTTACTGGAAAGGTAGTTTGGATCAAGCAGCTGCTTGAAAAGCACAGTGTCTGTCTGCCTATGGCGACAGTAAGGATAACTGGCCCGTTCGGAGAGCTAGTGACAGAGGCGGCTGTCTCGCAAACAGTCCCGTTGGAATATCCTTATTTGTTTTCTAACCGGTCAGATTTCCTGCTGCGCGAAAGGGGTCAACAACTGGGAAAAGGGCTAGTTCAGTCGTGTACGAGGTCCAAATCGCGTCAGGTCGCCCCTTTGTCGACGAGGGATCCAGAGCCAGAGGCAGCTGACGGGGAGCAAGCACTCCCAGAGTTGGAGGCAGAAAACCGGGATGAGAGGGACCAGGTTGTAGAACAGCCTGACCTCATAGCACTAGAAAGCGTACGCCGTCCCAACGCGCCGGCGAAAAAGGCGGAGGAAGACGGGATCAGTGAAAGATCTCTCGTAGCTCCGGCGTCGCGTAACTTTGGTCCTCTGCTACGAGTAGACAGAGTGTCTTTGACAGTCGAGCAGAAGAGCGACCCTAGTGTGTCAGGGTTTCGCTGTACAGCTCAGGAGATTGCTAGGACCAATGTGACGGGGAATGAAAGAGGCGGATTGTTTTATCGGCGCTATAAGGACCACATTTTCACGTCTAGAAATCACGTGAAAATCGATCACTATGACTTCAGCGTAAGAAAAAGGAAAGGCAAATTTAACGGCAATGCCGATGGGTTGAGCAGATTTTTCTGACATCACGAAAAATAGTAGGGATGATCTCAGAGGTCTTCGTCATCCACGGGAATGAGGATCTAAGTGGGGGCACTTCGTTGAAACCCCAAAATGACCTCACAAATTGCGAAAAGTTTTTGTCTTTTGTCTTTTGTTCTAAGTGACCTCGTTGGAAAAATGAGTTTTTTTTTGGCGACAGGGGGTCTCGATACCCGGAATTGTACCAAATTTTGGTAATCCGTAATCCAGTCTGGCGGGTCTTTGGCGAATTCCGAGCGTTTGACTGCGGTGTGGCGTGGTGTTGTGGGGGACGTTTCCGCTGATGCCTCCGTTGAGAGGTTTGGGAGTTTGTTTGGTGCTTGCAGCGTCTTCTCAAGGCCTACTCCAAGCCCACCTCTTCAGGCCAGCGATTGTACCACCGGCCATTCGAGGTTTCCCTGGCCCCGGAGGGGCTGTTAAGAATGGAACCTTCGGCAACCTTTTCCGAGTTTCAACGCTGCGGAAACGAGTCCCGAAACGAGTCCCGACGTGTCAGGACTGCCGGCCACCTGTCGAAGCCTGCCCAAAACGTGTCTCAACGCGTCCGTGACGTCAACGGGACGTGTGTGTGTGTGCGTGTGGGTTCGTGCGCTCCGGAAGGGGAGAGAGGCCTGGCCTAACTGCGGAGAACCATGGCTATGACTCATTTCTGGCTACGACGCGGCGGACTTTTCTGCTACGCACTCGGCGGTCGCACCTGCTGCCCTGGCGGAGAGTGAGGGAGAAAACGGACCCTATATAAGGCGGGGCGTGAGACGGCTCCAGGGGTTCTCTTGGATTTGACGACTGTATCGCAACCATGTGATTAAACCGTTCGTTACGTTACCAATTCTCCCACCTCCACTGGACCCCTGGGTTCTTCACTTCGGGGAATGGTCGTCGTCACGAGCCAGGAAGCCTCCGGACGTGCGGCCTAAGCCCCGCCTCGAACAACGGTCGCTAAGGAGCTCTTTCGGCGCTCCATGACGGAGGACAATCTGGTTTAAGAAAAATTGGCGACATTTTCTGAAGTCCGCCGAAGGTAAAGCAGCGGTTTCGACATAACGGGTGAGGTGATCAATGGCGACGATGGTCCATCGGTTTCCAGAGGAGGATTTCGGAAGGGGACCAAAAAGATCTATCCCGACGCGCTGGAATGGTTGTTCTGGGCACGGTATGGGCTGGAGCAGACCTTGAGATGAATGGGAAGGCGACTTGCGACGTTGCCATTCGGGACATGATCTTACAAACTTTTGAACACTGCCATAAAGTCCTGGCCAGTAGTACCGCAGACGAACCCGAGTGTAGGTCTTAAGAAGTCCTCCATGAGCACATGTTGGATCGTTGTGAAGATGTTCTACAACCTCACGTCGTAATTGACGAGGGATAACAAGAAGCCAATGGAGACCTTCAGGTGAATAGTTGGGCCGGTAAAGGAGCCCATTCCGAATGCGAAAATGTTGGGACTGCCTTCGCAGTGACCGGTTTTGGGACGAGTCAGGGTCTCTCACAACTGCCACAACTTTTGATAGCCACAGATCTCTTGCTTGTTCGAGTTGCATGTCGACAATATTTAGTGCCGACAAGGTGAGAGGGTCTTCGTCGGTGTCAGATGGATCGGGTGCGTCAGAGCGCAGGAGACATCTTGAGAGACCGTCGGCGTCGCCATGTTTGCGGCCGGATTTATAGATAACCGCGAAGTCGTATTCTTGTAGGCGCAGCATCTATCGACCGAGGCGTCCAGTGAGATCTTTTAAAGACGATAGCCAGCAAAGGGCATGATGGTCGGTCACAACATTAAAGCGTCGAGCATAGAGGTATGGGCGAAACTTCGTGACTGCCCACACGACTGCCAAGCATTCTTTTTCGGTTACGGTGTAATTTTGTTCGGGTTTTGAGAGAGCCCTACTTGCATAGGCGACAACGTAGTTATCAAAGCCAGCTTTAGTCTGAGCGAGTACTGCTCTGACTCCAAAGCCGCTGGCATCAGTTCGGAGTTCTGTTGGAGCAGTGGGGTCGAAGTGTCGAAGTATTGGGGCGGATGTTAGAATTTCCTTGAGCTGATTGAAGGCAGCTTCACACTGAGATGTCCAAGAAGGCAGGTGGGACGATTTCTTCAAAAGGTCACGCAGGGGTGCTGCTATGGATGCGAAGCCACGCACAAAGCGTCGAAAATAGGAACAGAGTCCAAGGAAACTTCGCAGTTCTTTCTCCGTGGTTGGCTTTGGCATGTTGGAAACGGCCTGAATTTTCTCAGGATCCGGCTGAATGCCGTCTTTGGACACGAGGTGACCCAGAACTTTTATTTGCCGCACCGCAAATCGACACTTCTTGACATTTAGCTGGAGGCCGGCGTGGCTAAAACAGGACAACACGGTTGTTAATTGATGGAGGTGCTCCTCAAATGTCTTTGAAAATATAACTACGTCATCTAAATAACACAGACATATTTTCCATTTCAGGCCTCGCAACACGGCATCCATCATACGCTCAAACGTCGCGGGTGCGTTGCATAGGCCGAAAGGCATGACGTTGAACTCGTACAGTCCTTCCGAAGTAATTAAGGCGGTTTTGTCTCTGTCGTTGGAGGCCATGGGAATTTGCCAGTAGCCTGAACGGAGGTCTAGAGAAGAAAAATACTCGGCTCCCTGCAAGCTGTCAAGGGCATCGTCGATTCTGGGCATTGGATATACGTCTTTGCGCGTGATCTTGTCCAGCCGCCGGTAGTCAACGCAGAATCTTATGCTACCATCTTTCTTCTTGACGAGGACAACTGGGGAAGCCCACGGACTCGTAGATCGTGTGATGACACCTTTGTCTAGCATGTCGTTCACTTCGTCATCTATTATGCTTCGTTCAGACGCTGAGACACGATATGGACGTTGACGTAAGGGTTTCTCGTTGCCTGCATCAATGTGGTGGACTACAGACGTGGAACGGCCCAAAGTAGACTGTGGATGATCAAATATAGTGTTAAATTTACGCAAAACGGACAAAATTGAGTCTTTTTGAGACGAATCGAGGTGGCCATCTACAGTGGATAACAAGAACTCGTCTTCGTCATGTCGCTGCTGAACCAATGCACAACAATATGTAGGATAGGGAGTATCGAATGCGAAAACCTGGATGGCTTGAGATGGTTCGGCGTAGGCTACAACTTCACCGGCAGGGAGCATTATTGGGAGAGAAGACATATTGAGAGCCATATTAAATCCGTGGCCGTTGTCAAGGTTGAGCAAGGAAAAAGGAACAAAAATACCTGTCGTGCGAAAACAAACTGGAGATGGAGATGCCATTAGGACTAGCACTTCGAGTTTAGATGACTCAATCGGCAGAAACACGGAAGAAAATGCAGGAATTCTTGTGTCATCAGTTAGAAATAATTTGATCGTGTCGACAGCGTCATTTTCTTCAGGAAGCCGAATTTCAGCTAAGTCCACTTCTGCACGTTCACAGTCTATAAGGGCATTCGTTGCTTCCAAAAAGTCCCAGCTAAGAATCACGTCGTGAGAGCAGGAAGGAAGCACCACGAATTCGACACAGTAACATACTTCTTGAATCACAATGCGTGCTGTGCAGACACCGGTAGGGACAATGTTTTGCTCACCAACAGCTCTAAATGGACGTCCAACAAAAGGGGTAGTGACTTTCCTCAAGCGATTACAAAGGTCAGCCCGAATGACTGATACTGCAGCGCTGGTGTCAACTAATGCTTGAACGTGCAAACCATCAATTACAATATCAATCCTATTTAGTGTAATAGGGCGAGGACTTAAGCATGTAGAAGGATTTGCAGTTCTCGCCTCCTGAACTGCTCCTAGCAGTTTCCCTCTGGAGCGGGAGATGTCGTACGTGGGCGGAGGGGAGACAGCGAGCGTCGTCTCGGAGACGGAGATCTGCTGGGTCGTTGCTGCCGTTGGTAGTCAGAGTAATCTTGGAAAGCATCACTTCGACGACTACCAGCGAAGCCTGGTCGATAGTGAGCTTGTGGTGGGAGACCATAACTTTCAGTGTACCGACGTCGACAAAAACCGAGCGACGTGTCCAACCAGACCACACGAAAAGCAAATTGGTCGATTTTCCGGGGTCCTCCATATGTCGGCTCTACGTCCTTGCCAGCGAGGGGGAGGAAATGGTTGCTGGGGTTGGACGACAGGCATGGGGGGCGGACGCGCTGCCATTTCGGCGTACGTAGGCGCGAGCGGCATTCGCATGGTGGGCGGTATCGCAGAACAAGGGATAGCGGCTGTGACTTGCTCATGAATAAGCGCTCTGATTGAAGGTGAGGCGTAGGGCTCTGGGGAAGTGGCAGGCTTTCCTAGTTGGCGAGCCACTTCGTCGCGGACGATTTCCTGAATGAGGTATCGAAGGTCACCCAATTTCTCAGAAGGACTCTCCGCAGCGTTGTTCAAGCTAGCCAGCTCCACGGGAGGCTGCGGCTTGCGGCTGAGTTGCAAACGCTGGGTGCGCAGCTCAGAAAAGGTTTGGCAAATATCGATGGCTTCAATGACGGTCGCGGGAGCTCTGACGACAAGATTTTGAAATGCGTCTTCAGCAATTCCCTTCATGATGTTTTTCAGTTTTTCGTCTTCCGGCATCTGTGTGTCAACGCGCTTGTACAATTTGAGCACATCTTCAATGTAGCTGACGAAGCTTTCATCATTTTGTTGAACCCGTGATGCCAGGGTTCGTTTTGCTATCAGCTTTCGCTGGGCTGGCTTCCCAAATACTTCCTGAATTTTCGATTTGAACAGAGTCCAGGTTGCCAGCTCTGACTCGTGATTGGTGTACCATAATTTAGCGACGTCAGTCAAATAAAAAATAACGTTAGTGAGTTTCAGCACATCATCCCATTTGTTATGAAGGCTTACCCTTTCCACGGACTCCAACCAGTCATCAATGTCATCATCGCCGATCCCGCTGAAGAGTTTCGGGTCACGTTGGCGAAGGGCTCCGGCACACAGAATAGTCGTAGGTCCTTGGTTGGAGGTAGCCGATCTTGAAGCGTCCGAGGTTCCTTCGCCTGTCATTGCTGATGGTAGCCTCCGATTGCGGAGTTCCAGGGTTGGGAATTACACTTGCGAGTGAGGTCCGAGTTGGGGAAGCTCGCACTCTCCACCAATTGTAGCAGAAGTCGGATTCAGTGATGGGGGTTTATTATTTACACGGGTATTGGAGATAGAACTCAAGATGACCGTCCGGTATATATTGCCGCTCGCTCAGTCTGCCCTTCTTCTTCTTCCCCCAGGACGGCGCGTCCCAGAAGACTCGTGCCGCTTCTCTTCGTCACAATATCATCAGCATATTGCGTACAAGAAGAGTTTCCAATCTGCTTACACACATCGTTCACAAAAATAGAAAAAAGAAGCGGGCCCAGAACTGATCCCTGAGGTACCCCAGACGTGGAGGTGTACGTAAAAGAATACGCGCCGTTCGCACGAGCAACACATGTTCTATTAGACAAATAATTCTGAAACCAGTCGTGTAGCCCTCCACAGACACCAATACCACGAAGTTTTGATAAAAGAATGCCATGGTCAATCACGTCAAAGGCCTTACTCAGATCAAAGTAGACCACGTCAAGCTGGCCTCTGTGGCACACAGCTTTAGATGCAATGGGCATAAATGAAATCAAATTTGTTTTTGTCGAACGTCCTGATACAAATCCGTGTTGGCTGGAACTTAATACATTTTTTTAAAAGAATGGACAATGTTTTGTGGACTACCATTTCGAAAAGCTTCTAAAAATGTACCCAGCAGAGACACTGGCATGTAGTTTGACGCAGGGGTACAACTTCCAGACTTGTAGACTGGGACTACGACTGACTTCTTCCACATCTCAGGAAACACTCCTGCTCTTAGAGAGTTGTTAAAAATATCATAGAGGATGGGTGTGAAAATTTCTTGAAATGCTTTTAGAAGTGCTGCTGGAATACCGTCGTGACCTGAGGACATGGTAGTCCTCAGTTTTTGTTTTCATTCCTGAACCATTCCCTCATCCACAGGCAGGGAGGAAATGGATCCGTTCACACCAGGGGATGGCGGCTGTTGGTACCCACTCCTATTGTGTTTATATACAGAACTGAAATGACGCGCGAATATATTGCATACAGTGGACGTGGTCATTTTCTCTTCGTTGAGCATAATATCAGGATGAATCAATTTTCCGCCTCGAGAACGATCATGTCGGTAGAGTTTTCTTGGATTTCTTTCAATTCAGACTCCACTGTCTCCACATATATCTTATGATCAATCCTCTGATGTTGCTTACAAAGGCGTCTATAATGAATGAACACAGCCCCCCAGTTGAGACAACCAGTCTTTTTAAATTTACGGTGAGAGACGCTTCTTTTCTTCAGCAACTTTTTTTTTTAAATACAGAGAAAACCAGGAGGGAAATTTTGAATTGGTATGCTTCTTTAGAGGAATGTAATGATCCATTCCCTCCTGCACCGCCGTGGTGAATTGAATAACCTGACAATTGACGTCAGATAATTGCAGGATAGGGGTCCAGTCGAACGTGGAAAGGTGGTTATATAATCCCTAACAGTCCCCAGCAGCGAAGTTATGTAGTTTACCTAGATAAATGAGACTAGCAGCCGGTATACGGCTGACAGGTACATTCAAGGTTATAGCCACCTCAAGTGCAGGATGATATTTGCCTGTCGGTACTAAAGGAAATCCGCTCTTAGTAACAGAAACGTCATCAATGTCTGAAAAAAAAAGGTCAAGGATTGCGCCTTTACTATTTTTTACCCTGCTAGACTGATTCAGGCCCATGAAAGAGGCAAAGTCAACAAGATGATCGCCCTCCTTTGCACCGTAATAATTACTTGAAACAACACTGTGAGTTTCCCAGCATACACCTGGTACATTAAAATCGCCAATTACTAATAGTTTGCATTCACCCAGTTTGTCTACTACTTCCTCAATTCCAAGGAGATTATCATTGCACTCCTCAGGTTCAATGTACGGGGAAAATAAAAAGTACCTATCAGAACGCGTTCTTTATCACACTCCAGCTCTACCCAGACAGATTCCGAATATGTCTCAAGACCGGCGCGCCCGCTGCACTTCAAAGACCTATCAATTGCAATCAAGACACCGCCTTCCGTTTTTGTTCCGCGAGATAAATCACGATCACTGCGATGCACAAGAAAATCCGACAAAAAATACTCCCCAGACAGTATTCCTGCGCATAACCAGGTTTCCGTGATACAAAATATAGAAAAATCAGTACATATAGCTTAACAAAAGAATTCACTGGCCTTAGTCGGAGGAAGGGAAAGTTGTGATAGTAAATGTGCGTGCTAGTCATATGCAGGCAAGATAATATATACTTAATTTACTCATGTAATAATAATAATATAATGTAATAATAATAATTACTATTATTATTAATAACAATAAGAATAACGATAGAAATAAAATTTAATCAGAAGTGCAGATATGGCCAGATGAGTGTCGGGTCCGATCAAAGCCATCACGGTCTTGGGGGACCAGACCCTTCACTGAAAAATATAAACAGGAAGTTCGCACAGATCAACACCACGTGCAAAAAAACAAGCAAATCAATTACTGATGATCGAATTGACACGATGTAGTGGGAAAGTTAGTATCAGTGATCTTGTTGAAATAGTGAAGATGTAACTGTAGCACACTCAGTCTAGATCACCGTGTCGATCAAAAGCATTGAAGTCATAAAAAAGTTCACAATAAAAACACACACACACATGCATCAATATTTCTACAAGGATGCATGAATCGATTCGAAGGCAGAGTTCTTGAATCGGTGAGTCTTTATCTCAAATGCTGTTTGATATGTTCAGCAAAATATAAAAAAAAAACACTTATCAGTAGAAAGGAATTTGGTCAAGCAACAGATCGAAGGCAAGGAAACTTCATGCGGTAACTTCACTCGTCGTTCGGCATGTCCAGTAATAACAAATAAAAGAAGGTTCAGCACCTTAGTAGAAAAGGGGAAGAAAATAAAGATGAAAAAAACTAACCACATCGGAGAACATTTTTCTCAGAAATGTCTTCAACTTTTTGTTTGAAGTTATGATAAGCGGAGCAGACGGAAAGTCATTAAAAACTTTTGGCACATAAAAAGAAAGCTTGCTTTCCCTATAGTGAGTTCTCACTCGCGGAGAGTGAAAGCGCAGAGGAGATCTAAGTTTGCGAAATGGGCTTACCGAGACCTTAAACTCACTCTCCCATAAGTGTCGCCAAATTACCGTTTGAAGAAAAAGTGAGTGAAAACACGATAGCTTAAGCGAAGCAAACAAGCTCGCACTAGTTGGAACGTGTGTATTGTATGCTGCACGTTTTAGAATTCCTTTTAATGTACGATCAACTCGAGTCCCAGAGGGGTGGGCAGTTAAAAAATACGCTTATGCCATACCTTAGCGTACTATAGGCTAACGCGTGCATAATGTTCTTTTTAATTGACAAGAGTAGAAGTGATTAGATATTGTAAAGCAGACAAGAAACAGTTCTCTATCGTTTGCATATATATGACACGTGAGAGTTCCATGAGAGATCCTACTCAAAGTGAAGGCCTAAATACTTTATAGAGCTAACGTACTCAAAGGTCTACAATTAGAGCATGGGCAATATGAGTTCTGGAAAAATAGCTGGAAAGTCAAGCTTACATTTATCAAAGGGTTATAAAAGGATATCAGGTTCATTTATAAAGAATTCACATGATACTTGTTGGCGAAAAAGCAGTCCATTATTTTAACGACATCGGTCTGAAGCATTTGAATTGCGCGCTCGTACACTGGAAGTCGAGAAAATATAAGAGTATCATTTGCATATCGAGATATCTTAAAGATGTCATTGAAGTTCAAATATCATTTACATAGATGTTAGTATATAATGGAGAGAAATAGAGCCCTGTGGAACTCCGAAAGTTTTCATACCGATATTTATAAAGTATTAGGGGATATGGGTCATTGTTCATCTCGTTGGCATTGGTCATACGATTGATACGGTACATATGGTTTGTACGGTCCCTATCGTTTGTATGGTCCATGCGGTTGTTATGTATGATATTGTTTATAAAGTTTATATGGTTCCCTACCCGAAAAGGCGGCTTGAAATGGGTGCCGAACATCACGGCATGTAATGGAACGAAAAACAGTCCGGATTTCCAGACGCAGGAATATGAACCTTTCCAAGAAACACTCGACACCAAGAACAACAAACCGTTTTCAAGCACAGTCACTGGGCTTGAGGCTAGACTCTCACCGGCGTGCCTGCTAACCCTAACCGACTGGACTGTGATTTCGATTGGCGCAGCCTGCGTAGGCGCAGTCTCAAACACTGCTGGCGGCTAAATGCCCGTCTTTTCCCACTGTATTTTGTGTTTCATGGTGTATGCATTTCCCCGAGGACATTGAGAAAGCATTTTACCACATTCGAAAAACTGAAGAGCAAAAAAAAAAAAAAAGGAAAAAGCTGTAAACTATTTTTTGGGTACGCGCGCGACAGAAGGAATGTGACTGGAATATTAGTTGTCGCGTTTCTTTTTACGGCAAGTTTTGACGGCGCCGCCCGATTAGCCGCGTGTCAGACGACAACGCGCTTAGCTGTCGAAAATAATTTACAACAGAAGATAGCCAAAAGGCATGCATTTTTCAAGCTCACAAATAATGTGTTTACCGATGGACAGGACACGGAAATACAATTTAGCAAGTTTGAACATTCGAACAATATATTGTACGTACCACACAATGCAGCGTCCTTTGAAAATAAAATTATTTGATAAAAGTCTCAAATAACACTTTCATAGTCGACGACACTCATATCTCGATGATCGGACGGAATCAAAAATGACTTCGTTTTGGGGCACGTTTTGGGGAGAGCTTACTTTTTATCACACCAGCACCGAGGCAAAGGAACGGACGTGACTGACTAGAACCCAAACAACAATTTTTGGCTATGACTATGAAGGACTCTACGCGAATGATCTCTGGGAGAGGGGAGAACACCTGTCATTGTTCGCAAAATCATGTCGAGGGCCATTCGACGACCCTCCCTTCCTTCGTTTCCCGCGAATGTCGAGCACAAACACCTGAATGGCAGGCGCTTACCAGTCCTGTTTTTCACAGTGGAAGATATCTTAGAAAGGGTAGTCAGCATGCATCTGAACAAATAAGTGGAAACTTTCAAGAGGGGCCAGAAAATGTCGAATGCAAAACTGCAAAACAAAGGTAGAGAATCGCGCTGAGCGGGTTTCCACAGTCCAAGAGAGGGGCAGAAATTTACTTGCTTATACACCTTTCCAAGAAACGCTCCTAGGCCACCGCCATGTTGCTGATGCTGATGCGGCTGGTGCGACTCTCGCACCCTCTATCAGCTAGAAAGTTTTTGCCACTCTCTTGGACTATGAAGACCCGCTCAGCGCGATTCTCTACCTGCGTTTTTGCGGTTTTGCATTCGACGTTTTCTCGCCCCTCTTGAACGTTTCCACTTACTTTTTTATGCGCGCTGCGTACCCTTTCTGTGTTATCTTCCATTGTGAGAATTAAGGCTGGTAAGTGCGTGCCATTCAAGCTTTTCTGCTCGACATTCACGGGAAACGAAGAAGGTGAAGGACGTCGAACGACCCTTTACGCGATTTTGCGAACATTGTTCGCCCTCGTCCCAGTGATAATCCGCGTAGAATCCTCAGTCACCTTCAAAAATAGTTGTCCGAGTTGGGGTGGGAAACAAACGGGTCAGTCGCGTTCGTTCCTTTGCCTTGGAGCTTTTGTGAAAAAAGAAAACTCTCCCCAAAACGTGCACCAAAACGAAGTTATCTTGGATTCCGTCCGATCGTCAAGATGTGACTGTCGTCGACTGTGACTGTGTTATTTGCGATCTTTCTCGAATAAATTATTTTCAAATAACGCTGCCTCGTGTGGTACGTACAATATATTGCTCGAATGATTACACTTTCTAAATTGTATGTCCGTGTCCTGTCCATCGGTAAACACGTTATTTGTGAGCGTGAAAAATGTATGACTTTCGGCTCTCTTCTGTTGTAATTTATTTTTGACAGCTAAGCGCTGTCGTTTGACATGCGACGAATCGCGCGGTGCCGTCAAAACTTATCGTACAAAAAGACCCAAAAAACTATAACTATATATTCTAGTCGCATTCGTTCTGTCGCGCGCGTACCCAACAAAAATAGTTTATAGGTTTTTTATTGCTTTTTTTTCAAATATGATGCTATGCTTTCTCGATGACCACGGGAAAATACATGCACCATGAAACACAAAATACAGCGGGAAAAGATGAAAATTTAGCCTCCAGCAGTGTTTGAAACTGCGCCTACGCAGGCTGCGCCTATCGAAATCACAGTCCACTCGGTTAGGGTTAGCAGGGACGCCGGTGAGAGTGTAGCCTCAAACCCAGTGACTGGGCTCGAAAATAGTTTGCTGCCCCTGGGGTCGGGTGTTTCTTGGAAAGGTGTATAGTGGGCGTGAGATTTGCACCAGCCGCGTCAGCATCAACAACATGGCGGCGGCCTAGGAGCGTTTTTTGGAAAGGTGTATAGTCCAGACCAGTCCAGTCCTTAAACCAAGCCGGACCTAACCAGTCTGTAATTCAAGCCGCACCTAACCAGTACGTAAATCAAGCCGGAGTAACCAGGCCCGTAAACCAAAGCGGAACTGACCAGCCCGGAAACTACACCGAGCTTGGCCAGCTCAGAATTTAGGTGGATCTGGTTGACGCAGATCCGTCTCATCTCGAAAACTAAACAAGAATGGTTTTGAATATAATGCAATTACATGCAAAGGCTGGAATAGGATTGTGAGAAAACGACAAAAAATGGAACTACACTCAATATATACGAATATCGATCTATGCTCTTACTTTTAAATACACTACAGCAACAAAATACAAACATGGTGTTATTACCAAATAAGCAATATTTGTACAATAAATGACAAATTATATTTTCTGTGTAAATAACTTTCATGGAACTATTGGTTTACATTCCAAACTGCAGTGGGCTTTCAGTTTGTTTTGAGGATGTGCGCAACATTTAAAAATAAATAAATGTGTGTCAGGACGCATGCAACTGATGATGGGAGGCAAGCGTAAAATTTTACATTTCATTAATTCAAACAAACAGCGTTACACACAATTTATTCAAAGAAAAAATATAATTGTGTAATTTAGCAGAAATTATGGCAAAAGTTGTTCCATCAGGTTTTCCAGACGATATAAAATAATTAGAAAAGACTAAAGTAGAGGAAATGAAAGATATGAATCGAAAATCACAAAAAAAAAAGGTTTTGATACTGCATCAAAAGCGGCACAAAAAATGAAAGACGTTTACAAGTCCTTGTAACGCCGAATTAGAGCGCAGCTCTTTAGGAGGAGGAGGGGAAGGTACGGAGAGGAGGCTATGCCCCTCCTCCTCTCCCGCTCGCCTGCAATTTAGGGGAAAATTTTCCGCTAAATTTTGCGGAGAGTTTATTCCGCTAAATTTAGCGGGAAAATTATTCGCTAAATTTAGCGGGGAATTTTTTTGCTATATTTAGCGCGGAAATTTTTCTGCTTGAATTACCGGGGAAATTTTACCCTGCTAAATTTAGCAGAGAAAGTTTCTCGCTAAATTTAGCGGGGAATTTTTTCAGCTAAATTTAGTGGGGAAATTTTTCCGCTAAATTTAGCGGGGAACTTTTTCCGCTAAATTTAGCGGCGAACGTTTTCCGCTAAATTTAGCGGAGAAATCTTTTCCGCTACATTTAGCGGGGAACTTTTTCCGCTAAATTTGGCGGCAAATTTTTCCGCTAAATTTAGCGGGGAAATTTTTCTGCTAAGTTTAGCGGAGAAAACTTTCCGCTAAACTTAGCAGGAAAACTTTTCCGCTAAATTGAGCGGGGAAAATTTTGCGCTAAATTTAGCGGCGAAATTTACCCATAATGCGCCGCGTGGTTACGCCGACGGCGACGGCGACGCCGCTCAAGCCGGATACGAGCGCCAAAGAGCTGCGGTTTAAAAAAAAAAAAAAATAGAACAGACCGCCCAAGTCAATCCCTCGGGATATTGTGAAACTAAATAAACAATTGCATGAAACAATTTAATATTTCAGTTTGTTTATTTCTCTCCAAACAAGGGGAGGAAGGGAGGTAGAAAAAAAAGCGGCCATTTCAGTTTGACGAGGCCTCTACCTTCCTCTACAGTAGAGCACAAAACAATACATCTGCAAATGCACATGCAGAACCAAACAAATTCACAATAAACACTTGTAACAGATTTAACACGATTGAGAAAAGAATACTAGTAACATCAAAAAGGACTTCTTCAGATTTTGTTCCTCATTCATAAACGATATCGCTCTTTTTTTAATGTTTCACTTGAAAATTTGAAAGGAATACTGAAAGTTTACCTTTTCTTCAATTTTGTTTAACAGGGTGAACATTGGACAGATTACTGTGAAGGCATAGATTCATTTCAGTAATCTATGCATAGAGGCATAAATTACAGAAAAAAATTGTGCTGAATGAAAGAATAGTTTATGTACACAAGGCAAGAAAAACAAAATAAAAATAATACATATATCACATTACCAATGCGTCAGCAACATAATAAAACCTTAAAGGGGTACTGAACCGAAATCTGTACTTCGTAAAAAGACAGTACGAGGATTCAACGGGAAGCTAGAGACCCCAAAGAAATCAACTTTACAACAATGTCTCAAACGGATAGCTGTATTTCTGGAAAAAAAATGCAAATGAGCGAAGCTGGCAGGACCGTCTGACGTCACGCTACCGGTCTGACGTCACATTACGGGACTTCCTTCTAAGCTTGTCTGGGAGAGGAGGAGAAGGCCGAGCAGACGGCTAACGTGACGTCAGACAGCCTGCCCGCTTCGCTCAGTCACGTCTTTCATTTTCAAAAATACCGCAATACGTTCGAGATAATCTCCCGTTACAACGCTCCCTTGCCCTTTTGCGTACGTATCTCGTTTTAGATTCCCTTTAACAGCCGAATTCATAAACTGGCCTCGACTCAAACTCGACTCAAAACATCACTCGAGGCCCGTTTTGCGCTTCATAAACCGACCTCCACTCCAAACGCTCCTTGACTCTAGGAAATACTCGACTCTTTCCTCGAGAATTTCAAGGTAGCTCCGGCGCTTCCTCGAGCCGCTCCTCAACTTGAGTTTGGAGTGTCATGGGGACCGACGAGTCGTTCGCTAAGTTCGCGCACTTCATTCTAAGCGCAGAAGGGATCGTCTACGACGACGCAGGCGACAGCCAATCGAGACATGTGCCAATACTGTTTCTGGGATCGCCTAAGCCCGCTCGAACACCTCAGTGACCGCGAATTTCTTGTACGGTACCACTTCGCTAAGACCACCGTAGAGAGCATTCTGCCGTCTCTGCCGGGAGCGCGAATACACAGGGCCTGCAGCCCTCACCGATTCTGCAGCTCCTCGATGCTTTGAGCTTTTATGATGCCGGGACGTTACAAGTTGATACTGGAACCTTGTGAAAATTCCGCAGCGGACAGTGTGCCGGGTTGCGGAGCGAGTTTTCGGTTCCTCGCACAGACTCTCTTCACCCGCTCGGTCAAGTTCCCGGATGGCACGGCGAACTTTAACGCGTTCATGCGGGTCTGCTGCAAAATGAAGTTTCCAGGCGTGACTGGGTGCATTGATAGAGGAAGCCGGCGGTCTCGATGTGGAAGTGTTCTCGAAACAGAGAGGGATTCTTCTCCACCAACTTGCAGGTAAGTTCACTCCTGTTGTGTGTGTTGTTCGTAGTGCCAAATGTAATTAATCAAACTGTAGGCTTAGATGCGGTATCGCAGGTTTAAAATTTTACGTGTCCATATCAATCAAAACTTTATAAAAAAAACCTGCATTCTCCTACAGTTTAGACTTCCGAGCATACAGTACTCGCGCTTATCTGAAAACAAAAAAATGATGTCATTAAACGGTTGCTGGGTTTTGTGAGATCAAAAAAAAAAGTTAAAATAAAATGAACTCCCGATCGGGTTGACGGGCACAATGGTAGTAGCGGCCCGAGCGCACCCTAATTGTAAGAATGATCATGACCAAGGCAACATTTCCAGTGAATGTGGAATGACACGATGTGCTACAGCGCCGTGTCATCTCAAATGAAGCTTGTGATCGTTTCTTCCTGAAAAATGGAGACTTAATATAAAACTAGATTAAAATTGAAAACGACGAGCGAGTGTTTACTTTCTTCAGCAGGTCATGGCATGCACTAGCAATAAACATACACGTGAAAGCATTCATTTATTTGCGTTCACTAGGTTGTCTGTGCAATCGTTAACTGACAACAGTCCCAGGTGCAAACAGCTTTTGTGTCTGCATGCGTTTATGTCATGTACACCAAACTGGACGGCGAACGCCCATTGCTTGAGAACACTTGTTGTTCATTAAGGTTGATTTGTGTTTGTTTTTGGCATTCGTTGCTAAAATTAAACTACCGCTTCCGAGTCCACAAAAACTTACAATAATCTAGGAAACATACCCCGATACCGCACCATTCGCAGAGCGATAGCCTTCGACAAGCAGCAGGACTGTACCGAAAATACACCTAGTACCAATAGTCCATATAAAAGCGCATACCACCCGAACCGGACTGACGCCTGCAGCCATCTAAAAGATACTTTGTGAAGCGTAATATCCGGGGAGGGACATTCCGCTCATGATAGAATGCTGCGTGTCTGCATCTGAAGACCTTAGTCCTACACAGCCCTTTCTATCAAGAACACTGCTACAAGCATTTATTGGACATACACTACTAAACAAACCAGTCCGACACTTTCTATATGAATAATAATTGTGCTGTATTGTTCGTGTGTCGACTTGCAATACCGTAAGCACTAGTAGAAAAAAGTACGCTTACTGGTAGGTATCGAAAGACCCACTTCCTGACTAGGAATTCGGCGCATCGAGGCTAGGTTCGTTCCATGCCTCGACACGTGGTTGCAGCACGAGCCTGAACGGTCAGCTCTGATGATAACTGCTGGACCTGCAATGCAAAACTTGGCCCGCTGCAGAACGAGCCGTGCTTTCCAGCTCTTGTCGCTCCACCAGTCTCCCCCGGGGGAGCGATTTTAGAGCGCGCAACACTAGAGCGCCGACGTTAGAGCGCGCGACACGAGAGCGCTGCGACAGTAGCGAGCTTGACACTAGAGCGCATGTCACGAGAGCGCATGACCAGTTGAGCGCGCGACACGAGAGCCAGGATCAGTTGAGCGCGTGACACGAGAGCGCTCCCCAGTTGAGCGGACACCGCAAAATGTGCGATGTACCCGCGGCTCCACAGACAGAAGAAAATTGTGTGACTCATCGCATCGGAGCATTGGTGATTTTTGATTGATTAAATGTGCTTTTAATAAAACAATAAAAATAAAACGCGTACGACTTTTTTAAGAAATGAAGCCATTCTTCTGGGGTTCAACGAGAACATACACGATCAAAAAAGTGGCATCAACGTAAAGCAAAGTGCGGACAAGGGCGTTCTAAATATGAACCTAAACAAATCTTCGACCCGAGCTTCGAATGTTAAAGTTATATTGATTGCTAGATTTCAAAAGTGAGCTTTTCTTCGCACCCGTCCGTTTTCCGGTGATCTTCTTTCCGCTGCCCATTTTGAATAGGGTGGCGGAGACAAAAGGTGAATTAAACACCATACCGTGTCCCTTACCCCATACATGTTTCAAAGGGAGAAGCTTTGCTAGCAGAATCCAGACTGATTGAAATGCAAGATTTTTCATGGAGCAAAATGTTCATGGAATCTTTGAGACTACCTGTGCCTGCCGCACCGCGCTCTATCCCTCTGCTACGCTGGCGTCAACTCATATTTCGTTTTCATTGTCGGCACAGATTCCCAGATTAAGTGTTTAGTACAATTGTCATTTGTGACAATATGAATGGTTGGCATATGCCACTTGGCATAAGAGCTGCTTTCCCGAAATTGATCTTGACAGCCCCAGAATACGGGGAAGCATGCCACATGTTGCTTCTTTCCCTTTGAACGTTTTAAAATAAATAAAAATAAAAATGAGTGAGGTCGGTGGTGAAATTTATCAATTAAAATCAAAGAACTAACGAAGCTAGGTTAGCTGCAATGTTGTATTTTTTTGCGGAAACGGACGCTACAAATATTGATTTCCTTTCTGTTTTTCTGCTGTCCGCCTTTTGTAATACTTCTTAGTTTGTCACACGCAAAATTTTCGTCGACTCCTTCGCAATGCCTTTGCTGAATGCCGCGGCGTAAATCCCCGCCAATTTCAGATAAAACATGCGATGTCCGAACAAGTGGTCGTTCGAGTTGGGCCACCCGCGCTGGACTGCTTCTGCGCTCTCGTGACGGGCGCTCTGATGACACGCGCGCTAATGTCGCTGCCCTCTCGAGTCGCGCGCGCTAACGTCGCGGCACTCTCGTGTCGCTCGCGCTGACGTCGTGGCGCTTGACTGTCGGCGCTCTTATGTTGGCACTCTTGTGTCGTGCGCTCTAGTGTTGTACAGCCGTCTCCCCCCCCCCCCCCCCCCCCCTTGTGATGTCGAAGGCAGCCTCATCTCCCATCGACTCCATACCCCGCGGACACCTTAAACAGGTCACGGGTGCGGGCTCAACTCATTGCGTGCTGCTTCCAGTAGGCACTGAATGCAGAACAAGTCCTTTATTGCTTAGGTCTCCAAACGGTCAAGCCACTGGCAATGTTCAAGCTCAAAATGCATCAATGTAGAAACAAATTAACCTTACACTATAACCCCACACTTCCTAGTGTGAACAAAAAAAAAAATTCCGTCGTTTTCTCAGTTAGTCGGTCACCACAAATTATCGCAATATCTTTGTTCTACTCAGGTTCCAGCTGTACGACACCGTTTGAAACTATGATGGCAGTTGTTGTTCGGTGAAACTTCCAAAAGAAGCAAGACCAACTTGCCTTCTTTGTTGCGAAAACATTTTGTTTACTACAATACAATCTTTGTCATCACACAGAGTAGAGGGGTAGCAGGATACAAAAAGAGTGGAAAGCTTTAGGTAAATACCTTTCAAGAGTACTCACATTTTTGCCATGTCCAGACTCGAGACTTTCGAGTGACTTGTTCAGCGCACATTTGTTTGAAATAAACTTGAACTTGAGAATGTCTGAAATCATGTCTTGCATCTGTGACCACGCATGAAGAACTTTCGGTTAGAATAAATATTGCAATAGTGCAGCAATTTCTTGTAAGGACAAGTTCGGTTGATAGGCGGTCAAGGGTTTAGTCCTAGCAGTACCTAACAATACAAGCACGTGAGGCCTATCCACTCGAACTGATGGCATCGCACAATTACTGATTGCCAGAATGAATAAGTTGAGCACCATACCACGGTTTAGCTGGTACCGCTGTTCAATTAATATATCACTTTGTGGTCAGCTGCAAACTTGAGATCAATTGCTACGTCAGTACTGTAGTAGTGTGCCGTGAAATGGAAGTGAGAAATCTTGTCTAGTCTAGGTGGGGTTGACTTTACTCTGGGAGGCGGTTTAAGTCCATAGACGATTGTGAGGCTCAAACCCCTAGCGAGGGAATGAGACATGTCTGAACTCAAATGACAACTATGGAAAAACTGGCTGACCACAGCATTTAATGAACAAGGCAGCACGTGGAAAACATAATGATAATATAAACATTACATAAATAACAATGGCAAACTTTAGGAAACACCTTGCAATATATATTAAACACAGATTCCTACATTTCCGTCGGGGGGATCGGTTGTCCAATGTATTAAAGAATTACAACATGGAACACATGGAGTGAGAGCTCGCACAGCTGAACATAGGAATTCCGAATTCAACCCCCACTCTTGCCAGCATCGACCTGTACGACCATAGCACCGGCATGCGGTTGTGCATCACTACTTTGATATAACTTAAATACCCCAGGCTAGCCGTGGCAGGGCACTGGCTAAATATCTCGTCTATAGTAGTCATACCGGATACTCACTGGGGCTAAATTCTTATTGTCAAAAGACTTACAAATAACGTAATTAGAAGAGAAAAAATCGCTTACTTCCTCCAGTTTGAGATAATGGTTGAATGTTGGTGTAACTGCCCTTTTGCAAAATATGTTCGCTACAAATCGCCATGAAAGCAACAAGTTTAAAAAATATAGGTTTTGCTGAACGAGATTCGGTCAATACTTGTGACAACTTCAGGTCAGGGACAAAATGAAACAAGTTACGGTCTTTGAAGAAGCGTTCTTATAAAAAAAGAAAATTTAAAACAACGTAATGAACTAAAAAGAAATATGAAAATATATAAAAACAGCCTACTGCTGTGGCTGGGCCCCAAAAACAAGCGGTTGTGGGAGTTTGATTCGCTTGTCGAGCTGCAGCAGCTCAGGATCGAACCAGGTCGTTACGCTGCTGCTCGTGGAAAACATGGGCCTGCGGCTGCTGATAGGCAACCTGACACTGACGTAGCTGCAACTGCAGCAGCTGCAGCTCCTCCTTGCGCTGTTTCTTTTTGTTCACGGCGGCCACACGGGCGTCCTTCTCGGAAGCCAGCATCTGTTCAAAAGCATCGGTGTGGCCTCCAGTCGTCCTCACTTGGAGGACCACAGGCGGCGGATGAGGAGGTGAGTCGGGGACATGGTTAGTGACGGAACAACTGCCACCTCCATGAGTTTGTCCCAGTCCAGCGGCGGTGAGGCTAGCGGTGCAGGAATATATGGGCAAGCACAACACATTTACGCCGACCAATACAGGCATGGTGAAGACACTGGAGAGCTGGTAGAAACTGTCACAATGACCCCCCAACGGGAACGTTTAATTCCAACTGCTGGTAAACTGGAAAGTCTGTTATAGGGGCCCTGTTTTACAGCACTCTCAGTGCTGTGGCTGGTTTACAGTCGCATTATTGCAGTATTTTTCATCTCCATCCCATCGACCACGAATGTGTTTTTCTGAAATATAGGACAATGAGCCTCGCCACTGTGAAACAGACAAACTGAATCGAACTGGTGTAAAATATTTAAATGTAACCTGGGCTCTGCTTTGCGTCTATTGAAATTTGTTTTCACCTATAGCCGCGTTTACATGAATGTGACTTAAGCGCATGGCTCAAGTTGTCGTATTCAATGCACTCATGTAAACCGCATAATTTGCTAAAGAAGCGCATCGCATTCAAGCTGCTAGACGGAGGAGAATATAGACGCCGAATGGCATTCAAACAGCATAGAACCTATGCAAACTGAGGTCACATCGCATCTTGGAGCGGGGAGGATTATGGGAAAGAGCTCGCCGTAGGAGTCGCTGAAGAGCTGAGAACACTGCGTCGGCAGAAAATGGACACGGTCCCGTATGTTCACCCGCGAGAAGTAACACAAGGCTCTTCCTGTTATTGTAAGTGAGCTGAACATAGCTGAGCTGCTCAGTGAGGGTGGCCTTTACCCTGTGTCACGCCCGTTGGGGAGAGAAGAAGACAAAGGCCATGTGATTTGCGGGAATGAGAGAAAATATATATTATTTAAAGGAGTGGAAGAATTGGTGTAGGGAAAAAAGTTAACCGCCGGAAAGGAAAGACAGAAATAGCAGAAAAGAGAATACAATGAAGAAATCTCTGTACGCGTCTCAGCACTAATTAATGTTCGAACAAGTCATACACACATAATGTGAATCTTGGCTCACGAGTCCTCCGTGGCGTGTCCTCGTGAAGGCGGTAGCCTTCGCCTCGATGGTTGGAGGTCGTAGCGCAGACTTGGCTAGGAGCTGTACATGACAGCCCCACGTGTCGGAGTCCGGCGAAGGTTCCGTTGACCAGACCGCTGGACTCAGCGCCTCGCTGACCGTGGCAGCTGTTGAGCGATCTGCAGGCCGACCGGTGCGGTCCGTACTCAGCTTCTAATTGCCCGCTTGGTCGCACGCTCCCCACCTGGCCCTACTCATAATCTTATTTGTCTTCGATCGCGGCCGCGGCGCAATCATTGTCATGAGGATCATGACATTTCCCCAAACTTTCAAAAACTTAATTTCATGAAGATTTCTGCACGTGACGACGGCGTTGATACATGGTCGTGGTCGCCATACACGCGCCCACAGAATCACTTTCTTGCAGCACCCGCGCACGTGCTCGACCAGTATGCACTGATATCAAAAGAAATCGTTTTCTACGAAGTCCGCAATTCAATAATTAACAAAATACTTTTTTTATTCCTCAGACCCTTTTCAATCATTTCAAACATTGCCCGTACCACTAAAGAACTCACATTGAATTACTAAATTTGACAAAATCACGTTTACTAAAATACAAACCGAGATCCTTCTTCCTTTCTTGTAATAGCAAGAATCCTTTCCTGACACTATACAAAATGTACGTTCACTGGTCACATTACTTAATCTGTTCCAACGTTTCGCGTAGTAAAAAAAAGAAAATCGTCTTTAGATCTCAACGCGACCCTATTGGAAAAACCAGCATGAAAATCAAACTGGCCAAACTGGTAACTAAGCTGGTTTAACTGGCAGTCAAGTGGTAGTCAACTGGTTTAACTGGCAGTCAAGCTGGTTTAAACTACTAAGTGGTAGTCAAACTGGTTTAACTGGCAGTCAAGCTGGTTTAAGCTGGGCAAGCTAGAATTTAAGCTGGTCAGTCTGGTTTAAGTAAAAACCAACATGGTCTAACTAGAATCTGGTTTTAGATTCTATCTGGTGTAGCTGGGAGCCAGTCTGGTCCTAACTGATCAAACTGGTTTTCCATGGAGCCAATGTGGTCAAGCTGGGAGACAAGCTGGCCATGCTGGGAGACAAGCTGGTGAATCTGGTCGAACTAATAATCGTGGTGGTCAAGCTGGTCTTGCTGGGAGCGCCCACGCCAAGGTCGGCTAGAGATAGCCGAACTGGCATGGCTGGGAGCGCGCGCGCCAAGGTCGGCTTAGGCTGGAACGAGGCCACGTCCTGTTCTTTGTCCTCTCGTTTTCGGTAGACGATGGGGCGCGTCAGGCGCGCTGCAAGCTACCTTTGAGTGCGAGAAAAGAAAGAGAGAGAGAGAGAGAGAGAGAGAGTGGTAGGAACAACGAATTTGAGACGCGTTTGGCTATCTTAGGCAGATTTGCGAAGGGACGGCTGTGTGCGCGTTGTTTGGAGACTACTTGAACGACGGTGCAAGCGAAGCGGGTTTTGAGGAGACAGCGAGCGGCAGTCCGTTCAGTGCGGGAAGATGTCGGACGTCCCAACTGAGGCGTCGCTTCGTGTCTTCGAACGTGTGTGTGCTCGTGAATGACGGTGGTGCCGAGGAGTATCGCCAATGCCATTCAAGCCACACGGATTTCCTCGCCTCTGCCGACCACGCAAGAAACCGCTTCGCCCCCATCACTGGCGGGACCCAGGTTCGCTTTTCTCATCCGTGTGGAATTTGCTTTTGCTATTGCCTGTTTTTGGCGTGTGTCTAGTATTTTTCGTGTTGAAAGATAAGCAATCTGGTTTTATTAACATTGTTTGCTTTGCACCAAGAACCACTGTCTGTGCGTCGGTTAGAACTGTGCCAGCGCCAAGGATATGTAGCATCAGTGCTCTTGTGAAGCGGCCGAAAGTACGAAAATAATAAATTGGATGCCGAGTTGGCTTTTCTGAAGAGCTTGGTTTGTTTATCCTGTGTATTAATTTAAACAGGTTAAACTGGTTCGGAAGTCCACCAACATGACCAGTTTAACCAGCATGACCAACATGCCAAACTGGGCATGCTGGGGCAATAACCCAGCTTGAAGCTGGGACCAGATCAACCACCATGACCAGTATAACCAGATCAACCACCACAACCAGTATGACCAGATCAACCAACATGACCAACATGCCAAGCTGGGCATGCTGGGGCAATAACCCAGCTTGATGCTGGGACCAACTTAAGCTGGTTTTTTCAATAGGGGACTCATAACGTACGCTCCAAAATGATCAGATTCCTTGATATATTCTACGTGGAAGTTCCGATCTTGCAGCCCCAGACTCCATCGCATCACGCGACTGTTAGCATGCTTCGCCTTGTTCAAAAATTCCTACGGTCGGTTATCGGTCTGAATTCGAAATTTCCGGATATGTAGAAACAGCCAAAATCTTTTGACGGTCCATACAATTGCAAAGCATTCCTTTTCTATGGTGGCATAATTCCTCTCTGGTTTGCTGAGCCTGCTGCTAGCACATGCCACAGGGTGTAGAAAGCCTTCGCTTTTCTGCAGCAATACTGCACCCAAACACGCATCAGACGCATCTGTCCGCAAAACGAACTCCATTTCAGGATCTGGTGCCAGTAAGATAAGTGACCTCGACAAGCACCCCTTTAACTCCTCAAATGTCTGCACCCCACTCGACAAACACCCCACTCGACTTCATTTTGTGCTCCTTTCTTCGTGAGTTCCTCCAGTGGAGCAGCAAGATCTGCGTAATTTGGCACAAACTCGCGGTAGTATCCAGAAAATCCAAAAATTACCTGATTTGTCGTTTCGTCACTGGTCGCAGTGCATCTTGAATCTTTTAAAGGGTCTCGGCGTTGGGCGCGATCCGTCCTCCTCCTAGCTCGTGCCCGAGGAAGACCGTCTCGGTGAACCCCACCTCATACTTCTTTGGTCGCGCTGTGATGTTAGCGGCTTGCAGACGATCGAAAACTGTTCTCAAAGTTTCCATGTGCTGTGCCCATGAGTCTGACGCTATCAGGATGTCGTCAATATAGTGACGAGCGTCAGCGATTCCAACAAGCAGCCGAGGCAGTCTTAAGCCCGAACGGCATACACCTGAATTGGTATTGTCCACTTCCTGAAGAAACTGCAGTTTTCTTTTTGGCTGACTCCTCGAAAGGGATTTGCCAATATCCTTTCGATAAGTGCAACTTCGAAAAGAACCTCTTTCGTCCCACGTTGGCAAAGGTGACGTCAATGCTTGGGATTGGCTCCACGTCTACCATCAACACGTCATTCAATCTTCGATAATCCACGCAAAACCTGTTGGGCCCGTCTTTTTTTTTAACGATTACGACTGGTGCATTGTAGGGTGATGTACACCGCTCGATGACTTCCAGCTGTAGCATTTCCAAAATCTCCTCTATTACTACATCTCGGACCGCAAAGGGACACGCATATTGTCTCATCCGGACTGGTTCCTCAGTGGTCAGTTTCAGGTCACACGTAACCAAGTTGGTCTGGCCGATCGATCTGAAAACACCGACTGGTATTGTTCAATCAATCTCCATACCTCGTCCTTTTTTTTTGACATGTAGGTCCTCATTGACGACGCACTCTTGCCAAGACTGTTCTGCAGTGTTTCTTTCGAAAAGTGTCATCTCGCTGAAATCTTGTGTCGCTGCGCCGCAACTTGGCCGATTCATCCCGTACTCCTGCCTTTCTTCATATTATTTTAACATATTCACGTGGAATACTTTCTTTTTTTCCGCCAACATCAAGCTCGCAGTCAACTTCACTTCTCCTGCTTGAGACTCCAAAGGGTGTCTTCATTGCATGATCAGTTTATCGTGATCGCTTGGAAGCAAATTGAGAACCAATTCCCCTGGTCTCAGTTGGCAGTTGACACTCTTCTCGTCGTAGTATTTTTCGTACTTGCCCTTGGCTTCTTCCAAACAATGGTGAGCCAACTCGCATGTCCCTTCCAGTTTATTTCTTAGCTCTAGGACCATACCACCTTGAGGATGGCGAAAGGTCGACGTAACCTCCGCCCATAGAGGAACTCAAAAGGTGAGAACTATAGGCAAACAACAATGCCGGAAGGCACCTATCCCAGTCCTTGGGCCACTCCTGAGACATTCGTTTTATCATCTGTTTGATGGTCCCGTTCAATCTCTCCACAAGTTCATTCGCCATCGTGTGGTAAGGAGTGTTAAATAGACGCTTTATTGAAAGACGTTTGCTCACCTCCTTCATGAGATCCGAGTTGAAACAAAAGCCTGAGTCGCTAAGGACCTTTGATGGAATGCCGTACCTGGCAAACATTTCTGAAAGCGCTTCCGCCACTTGCCCTGTCCCAATGTTCCTCAAGGGAACAGCGTCCGGGTACCTTGTGGCCATGTCCACCATCGTCAAAATATATCAGTTGCCCGAACTTGATGATGGTTTAATTGGCGCGATGTTGTCGACTGCCACTCGCTTGAATGGTGTCTCGATTGTGGGCATGGTCCCCAGAGGTGCTTTGCGCACTCTTCCTTTTGGCACTTTCCGTTCGGCGACGTCGCACGAGCGAACATACCTCTTGATGTCGCTCTGAATTTCGGGTCAGAAGAACTCTTCTGTCGCCAATGCAAGCGTGTTTTCACACCTTGATGTTCAGACATAACGCCATCGTGTGCCATTGACAACACAGTTGGCCTGTATCTCGTTGGGAGCACTAATTGCGCAATGCTTCCCCCAGTGGCGAACACGCAGCTTCGAAAAAAGCAAGTTGTGTCGAACCACCATGTCATGTCTTGTGCGGCATCTGTGTTTCCTTATCACCTTTCCCACGTTGCACTTTTTCAGGGATTGGTCATTCCTCTGCTCGGTCGAAAGCTTCTCTGATGTCGTTTCGAGGATTGGAACCAGCGGTACGTTCAAGGGTGCCTGTCCTCTATCGCTACCGTTCTTCGTCTGTCCAAGCCCGGCGACGCTGGCATGTGGCTTTGTAGAGTGACAACTTGGGACGCGTCTTGATGACTCGGTTCTGTTCTTCTCGATTTTCTGCTCTTCCTTGTCATTGCAACCCACATGCTCGGTCCGCGGTGGCGTTTCGTTGCTCCTCTGTTGATCGCAATCCCAGGCTGGGTCCGGCTCGTGCGCTTCTCTTGCCTGAGGGATGTTGCAAAGAACTAAATAGTACAGTGGGTTGTCAATACACTCTGCGATAACATTTCCAGTGAAAAAAGGTGTATAAACAAAGGTCTCAGCCTCTGGTAAATATCTTACGGTTCGGTCAAGCAAAAATACAGGGCTCGATTTGCCAGAGTAGCACTCGACGGGGACTAGGTTTTTTTTTTACACAACTATGATATTACAGCCAGTTCCCCTACACAACCTTCGACTACAGGCATGTTCTCCACCAAGAACTTGGGTGCTCGTCCAACGGCCACATTTACAAATGGAGTCCTGCCTCCATTCTCCAAGGTAATGTAAGAATCATCCGGTTCCCCTTGCCTTTAGTCTGATGCTGCCCATAAGCAAGAAATTTGGGGCTTATCCCCAGACCTCAGGGCGCAACTTCCTGCTTTATGCCCCGGCTTCCCACAGTGCCAACACAAAGGTGACTTAGAGTATTTGCTTCGGCTCTGGCAGTTCTCTGCCTTGTGCCCTATCTTGTTACACAAGAAACATCGGAGAGTTCTCCTTATATCCTCCGTGAACTCGTTACAGGACGTCCTGATGCTGGTGTTAGACTCAGGTTCGTCTCCTTTCGCTTTTACATAACTCGGTTAAACTTGCGCCTCTAGAAATACGTCAGCCTATCCTGCCAGATTGTCTAGCGTCGGGCAGTCCCTCTCTTTCAAGAAAACGGTTAGCTTGCTGGAACATGTTGTAGTGAACTGTTCGATGAGCGTCGTCTCTGGTAGCGCTACAAAGCTCTTCTCAACTTCTGCGACTTCCAGTCATCTATCAAAATATCCGGTCAACCTCGCCGCAGACCGTCGTCTAGTTTCTCCGTCGCCCGGTTTCGCATCACGAAATTTCTCACGATAACCTTCTTTGGCATATCGGAACCTCTGTAGCAGCGCCAGCTTCACCTTGGTGTAATCCATCGCGCCCGCAGGAGTCATGCGGCTAACGATGCTCAATGCTTCTATGGTCAAACATAAACTCAGGGTAGTTGCCCACTTCTCTTGTGGCCATTCTCGACTTGTCGCCGTACGCTCAAATCTTTGCAAATAAGCGTCGAGGTCCTCTCGCTTCTCGTTGTATTGCGGAACAAGCTTATGAGGGCATGCCCGGTGACTTGGCCCAGCTGAAGTACCTCGATCCCGCTAGTCTCGTGCTTCGAGAGTTCTTCTTTCCTAAGCCGCGATCCGTAGCTCTAAAATCTCGCGTTATTTGTCTAGTCTGATGGCTTCGGCCTGTCATGCACGTACTACCGCTTGTTGTTCTTCTTTCGCCGGGTTACGCGCTAGTGCTCGCTCTTTTCAAACAATTCTTTTCTCGCTCGACCCAGTTCCTGAGCTCTTCCCCAACACACCCTAGCTCTCTTCCGGCGCAAACAGCTTCTCAGTTCCTACAAACCCGGAAGTAGCCAAGACAGTGCTCCCGCTCTCCTAAACAAGCGTGATCCAATAACCAGGCTAATATCCTGGCAGGCTCGCCAAATTGTCACGCCAGTTGGTGAAAGAGGAAGACAAAGACAATGACATTTGCGAAATGAGAAATAAGGTATCTTATTCAAAGGAGCGGACGAATCGGTATAAGAAAAATGATAAAAGATAACCGTCGGAAAAGAAAGAGTGAGTTAGCAGAAGAGAAAGTACAATAAATAAATCCCTCCACGCGTCTCAGTACTAATTAACGCTCGGTCAAGTCATAGACACATGAGGTGAAGCTCGACTCACGAGTCCTTCGCGGCGTGTCCTCATGAAGGCGGTTTTCTTCGCCTCGGTGACTGGAGGTCCTAGCGCAGACTTGGCTAGGACCTGTGCATGGCAGCCCCACGTGTCGGAGTCCGGCGAAGGTTCCGTCAACCAAACCGCTGGACTCAGCGCTTCACTAACCCTAGCAGCTGTTGAGCGATCTGCAGGCCGACCGGTGCGGTCCGTGCTCAGCTTCCGATTGCCCGCCCGGTCGCACGCTCCCCACCTCGTCCTCTTTGCAGTGTCCTTCGTCTTGATTTGCAGCCTCCTTCGTCTTGATTGTCATGATCCTCATTGTCATGAGGATCATGACAGTTATCAAAATTTTAAATTTTGTTAATGAGTACTTTAGCGGGGATTGTAGTTGAAAAAATGTTTCCAACTCGACCTTGGATGAACAATCGAAACATATTTTCAAGTTTTTAATTTCTTTAAAAATATCAAACAAGTGTTGTTTTTTTTACATTCTCTTTGTCATTATGGGGCTTTTACAGTCGGCGGTGTTCAGAAAACGTTAGTCTCCCCGAAAATTAAATAGTTACGATTAAACTTGCGACCATAGATTTAGGGATTAGTACCTTCATTAATTTATCAAAAAAAAAAAAACTATTGGCAGTGGTATTCCTTATATTATATCACTTTAGCCGTTTCACCGCAGGACCTGGTCGGACGACGAACATGATCATATGAAGGTGTTGGGGAAAACGTCCGCACTGTAGACTTGAAATTACTTCCTAGTTTTTAAAGTTGTCCAGTACCACTGTGTTGCTGTATGTATACCATAATATACAAAATTAAGCAAAAACTTTATATCACACCAATACAGCCGCGAGCACCCTGAAACCGAGACCAACCAAATTGAAGCCACCTTACGGCTGCGAGTGAATTGGCGCCCTCTATCCGCCAGTAAGGTAAGCCGCGAGAGGTAACTGTGAAAAGCCGGCGATCGGAATGACAAGTTCTACGCGTGCTCGACTGTCCTCAATATGGGGGCGCAAGCCCCCGCGGTTGTCGCTGCATGGGAAGTCAGCATCCACCTGAACTAGGTGCGCCCTGTCAGCTTCATTGCTGCAACGGACGCTCTGGCGAAAACCCCCGCCGGGGGGGAGGAGCCCTAGCTCTGGGGCTCCTCTCAGGAGAGGGGGGGACATAGGGTAGCCTTCCCCGCTGGAGAAGGGGAGCCTTTAGATCGTCTTAGTCACCCGATGGTCGAGGCGGCCTCTTCAAGGGGAAGGCTGACATAAAGGGTGGCGTCCTCTCGAGTCTTCCTGGGTACCTGGGTAGGGCGGGTTGGGGATGTGTGTCCCCTTCGCCCCTCCCGTTCTGGAGGGCCCTCGCACTGGGCCGCCAGGGGCCCTCGTACTGGGGTGCCCTCCGGGGGAGCCGAAAGATATAAAAGTAATCCCTGGCGGGAATGCTTGACGCATGGTTGCCTTGTGGGGCCGCTAACGCACGGTGAAGCACGCTCATGACCCAATAGCCGGGTCGGACGAGGGGTCGGGCTCTGATGGGCTCTCCCCCGTTGCCTTTGGCTTGGTCCCGGTTTTTTCTTTTGTCCCCAACTGGCTTTTTGCTAAAATTCGCACTTGATCCTAGGATCCAATTCATTTATATCAAATCGGCAGTAATATCGGTTGTGCCCTCGGGGCGGTACACTTTGAGGCAATTTTTGTTTTCAATCTTTTTGTAAGGCCTCGCCCTATCAAATGCCCTCAATATGAATTTATATTTCCCCTCTCTGTTTGCGACATGTTGGAAAAAATGAACACTCACTCCGGCAACCATGCCGTCCCGGAAGATACCTGCCCGGTCACTTGACAAGACTCTGAAGCCATGACCACGACCGGCTTGGTTCTGGTCGGAACGATACCATAACAAGAAGCCGTGTCGCTGGGTCTCTGGGACCTGGTCGCAGGCCGCGACGCCAGTGATCTCCCGCAGCTTGAGTTTACATTTTACGAGCAATATTATAAAACAATTGGGTCATAGTAAAGCCTAAACTCACGTGCAAAATAGGGAATTAACGATGAACTATGAACGAAATAACTCAATCTTCAAGCGGGCAACAAAGAGCAGAAACAATCAATGAACTCTCATTTCTACATCACAAAGAGGAGCCGTCAAGTTTCGCCGCTCCTTCTTTTGGGACTATCATAACCAGTTTTGTACACGTTGCTGTAAAATAGAATTGATTACACTAGTATTAATCTTTGTTAAAAAAAAATATTAAATTAGCTTAATTACTTGAAAACAAAATGTTCTTGGCCGCTGATTGAAATGTAACCGTTACTTGTCTGATTAGTTCACATTTTCAAAAACGACAGATATTTATGCAGGTTTAAAACGGGTCTTTCGTGCTGTCCCTTATTGCAGTAGAATAAGCGAATTCTTAACTCCTCATCTTCTTAATCAACGAAATTTGTTAAACTATCCTCCCGCCTGAGACGTGGTTTGAGGATGTCTGGGTTGATGACTTGCACAAATAGAGGGTACTATTACGAAGGGCAGAGAAACTTTGTAACGGTTACAAATCCTTTTAGTACATCCAAAAATAATCCAATGACTCGTGAGAATTACTTTGTAAGTAATTTATTTAAATGACTACAAAATGACTCCAAAAAGTAGTCAATTACAGGGAATTTGAATTTTGAAACGAGTACCATACTGGTCTGCACATCACTCAACTTGGCTATAAACCATCACATGACTATTCTTAGTTATTAAAATGGGGGCTTGCTTCATTAGAACAGTTCCTCTAAACAAGGGCGGAGTTCGGATACCCCGCAACTCTTAGTCCCGGATCGACGTTGGGCTATGACCTGGTCTTTGTTTTCATCGACGTTGCCGTAGTGAAGCCATGCTCTAGTGATTTTATGTTCCCAAGCCGCTTCGCATCTCCCCATTCAACATACCTCGACCTCGCTTTGCAAGGCGACTGATTGTTTGGGAAACAGTGACGTAAGGCGCACAAGCTGTGACCCTATACATAAAACTTCCCAACCCAGCACGGGTTCAGACCCGGAAGCACGCAATGTGGCGCAACAGCATTAAATATGGCAGCAACACGGCGCTGCCGCCGATCAAAAAGACAAAAAGAAATACATAACAATCAGAACTTGTTCTAGACAAAAACTGCTCAGAGGGCAAATGAGCTGGGGCATATTGTCAGAAAAGGAACAATCCATAGCCAGAAAATCTAGAACAAAAAGAAATACCTACTTTTTAACGATGTCATGTAGCTTCTAGTTGTAGCTTATAATCACTTGCCAGCTTTTCCGGTCGGGATGACGGCGTCAGGTACGACCCTATCATTTTTCTGCACCTGGATGTACTCTCTTTAAAGCAGACATATAGAAATAACCATGTGAACGCTCGCACACTTTTATAAGCACCATCTATTTTCTAATTGGCACCTAAGTTGATAGTGCTGAAAAACAAAAATAGAAACACCCAATTTCCACAGCGAGAGCAGCCTACTGGGTCAATCGTCGGGAAGAAAAGGGTGAAGCAATCAACGCAATAATTCATGTTCATGGTACGGGGTACACGGTGCGCACATATTATTTAGGGAAATATTAAAATAAACCGAATATGCATCATGCGAAGTATCATTCGCGAAATACTGCGCCGGAGCACAACACAGTGAGAAAGGTGCTCTTACACACGGACACTAAAGTCTTATTTAAATATCATCACACGTTGTAAATTCAGGTGCCAGTCGAAAGACGCAATAGGTTTTCCTTGAATGTCATGTCAGCTCTGGAATGTTCTATCCAACTCACCCGGAGTGTTTTAAAACCAGAGGCAGTTTTTCTGGTGACGGTCATCACAGCAACTTTACTGCCACGTGGAATAAGCGCAGGCGAGCCGCATGATGTGTTGACCTTGAAAACTTTCATTTCATCGGACTCATTCGGCCAGTTCTTGTGATCATTCAACCAAGAAAACAGGCCCCTGGACATATTTGTGCAGCCGCAATGCCTCGTACAAAACTCTACGATGTTTACGCCGTTCTTGAAACGTTTGTTATGTACAGTGACACTCTGGACTGACCGAAGAATTCAGTTTTACTCATGCAGTGGTGAACTCTGCAGCGCCTTTAGACAAAGTTACGTTCCGATATTATATTTTATATGTACTAAGGATTCTCATTTGGGATATTTAGTCGAAATGACGGAAAACAATTATTACATGAAAGCGTTAATAATGGCTGAAGGTGTTACAGGAAAACCCAGATCACGTGGTTCATACCGGAACGTTCCGCTATATCAACAATTTTATAGAGCCAGTGGAAAATTCAAAATAACGCTGTATAATGGCAGTGCACACATACAAGACGAGTTCGGAGTGCAGCCCATGGAAACCATGCTCAGCGATTTAAAAAATCTAACTCTTTGCGGCAAAGAAAGGTTGATGTCCTACTCGCTCTGGGAGAACTTGCCCTGAATGTGGAAATTATCAACGCGCACCTCTCCCAAAACAGTTGCCCCTTAATGGAAGCAAAATATTTGTATTTTGGGACAGAGAATATTATGGTGAGCACCCAGCCATCGAAGTTATAGTTGAACTACTGAAACATCGCTTATCTCATCTTCAACTCAGCAACTTCGATTTAAAATCGCGTGAGAGAATATCGAGTTCCTTAATAGCATTTGCCAAAGAACCCACAAGACCAGATGGAGACACCGAGGTCGTACAGTACATCACCTCTGTTGGTTTTTCATTTTTTGTTCCCAGACCGGAACGTGTTTTGAAAGAAGCTGTTCTCGTCTTGCCGTTTTCATGGGAAGTATGGATCGGGCTGCTAATATCCTTTGTGGTTTTTCTCCTGACCATTACCTTGATCAACAAGATTTTATACAAGAAGACGCAGGACACATTCACTTTTTTATCCCCTATTTTGGCATCGCTTCTGCAACAAGGTGTTCGTTTCCATAGCGTTCTTCTTGGGACTCAGTCGTGCCGACTAGTTGTTGGTCTCATCATGGTGACGCTTTTCATTATGTCCACAATTTTCAAAGGTCGGGTCACGTCACTTCTTAGTTCTTTGCGTTCCAGAGCGAGCCACTACAGTTCGTCTCATTAGTCGATATTCTGAGAAAAAACTATCGTATTTGTTTTGTCAATGACAATGGGATTGTCCTTTATGACTACGAGGGCCTTATCGACCTCTACGAATTTGACCGTTTCATCAGTGGAGGTTCAGTGTGCTTCATAACTGGTGACGGCGGAGACGATTCGAAAGCTATAAAGATTAACAACGACAAAAAGGACACCTTCTTAATTTCTATAGCAAGCCCGGTGCACTTCGAAGCTCTCAGACGAGAGCTTCTTGGAAAGGGTTACGTCGAAGCTCTTGATCTTGTGCTGACACACCTCACAGGACCCAAAATAAGGCGATCCTCTGCGTACCTGGACGACCTCAAGTTTACCCTGAGTCGTGGAGTTGAGACCGGACTCTATACGAGGTTTGAGTCACTGAGCAAATTCAAGACCGCATACCGTCGAGCGAACAAAGCTATGCCCGTTCCGGATGCAGTGCTCAACCTTAGCGACCTTAGACCTTTATTTCTGATCTGGTGCTTTGGAATAATCTTGTCGGTGCTTGTGCTGTTTAGTGAGCTTAACTTTTATCGTTCAGTGTGGAGCTGTTGTAGAAAGATCGTGTCTTCGTTATATCTAAAGATTCCTTTACTTTGTCGTGCATCTCAAAGGCAGGATGTTGAATGCGACGGACGAAGTGAAATATTTGCTACTTAATGTACCGCGCATTATGCAGGGATCAATCACGTGCGAACAACATCGAAATGTATCAGGTATCAGATTTTATGCTGTGAATATTCATGAAATATATTTTGGCTTTCATCTGTATACGTGAGGAGCAAATATTCACGGATACTATTTCCATGGTCAATGGAGGCGACGTCCATGGAGTGTACGGTGTATTTCGTTGAACAGTTCACCTTTCAGGCTCTTGACTCTGAAAACCTACGAAACAGGGGCGTGCAATATCTTGCTTACATGTGATCTTAGACCCTTCAGACTCCTTACACTCCCACAGTGGCTGAACTGTGTCGTGTGACCTTGTCATGTGGCTCCCTTCTACCGTGTTCGGCGATTTACATTTCTGAACAATTACGTCTACTACATTTTTAACCATGATTATAACGCAATGTACAAGGTCTCAAAACCCGACAAAAATAAGTTTCACTAATATTATAAACCTTAGATGCGGCCTTTGATTGCGTGCCTAATTTATTTTTCCTAGAATGATAGCTCCATGTGCTAATGTATGTTCGCTACGAATGCACGTTGATTGACTGTGAGAACCACCATTTTTAAAGCGTCGTTGCAACACATTCGTGGTTGGTTTTTGAAGCACACGCATGGTACTGCGGACTCTATGTATTCAATGTGAAATAAAGACAAATATTTGATTAAGCGGTGGTGCACTCCCTTTCGTGTTGGATTCTCACACAAGTAATTTTGGGAAGATTATGTAGATTGAAAACTTTATCTCTGTACCAGTTGTTCTCACGCTGCCCTACATAAACCTCCTCTACGCACCTTCCCAGCTGCAGCCTCGAATCTTGAGATTTAGAGTCCTTGTTCATAGTTTTGAAAGTGTACGTTTGCGTTGCCCAACTGCTCTGTGCTGTTGGGTTACTCCTTAGTGGGCTCTGGCAGCCTGACTAGGCGCAATGGAAGATACACGAAATATCGAAAAGACGTTAGGAAGTGTGCTCCCGCCGTAGCGTCCGACCTCGCGGGATAAAACAAAAGAGGTGCTCGCACCTTCCGATTAAGGAGTCTGCTTCCTGCCTGCGGTCATTGCACGCAAGCCACGATTGCATGCAATTGTGTGATCGTTCAACAAACATGGCGCCGGATGTTGCAGTCGGTTTGGTTCCCAAAACCTCCACCATCAGAAATAATTTTCTGTGCGACGCACTATTCTTGGTTGGTGTGACACTATTCGCGAGTCGCGATGAAAAACCTGAAGGAACAAGGAAAAAATCAGTACTGCAGATTGTGGCAGTGGCATCCTCTAGGATGCCACCGAGGTGGCAGAAACATATGTATTTGTGTCATTTTAATTTATGTTCGCTGGTGATTTTAGAGCGTTTACGGCCTGGAACATTGGAAACTTTTCGCGTTCATATGTGTCCTCATGTTCGAGTTATTCCTCGGGCGTATTTTTTGTGTTTGTGTGCGTGGGTTTGGGTGTGTGGCTGTGTCTGAGGAGCGAATATTTCCACTGGGTTCCGACATTTTAGCCAACGGGTAGTGCCTAGCTTTTATGAACTGTTACTCGATCTGTGAAAGTTTAAAAATACGTATCGCACAGTTGCTGGTTCTTGGCGAGGATGACATCTGCTTCAATTATTGCAGCAGAAGAATGTGGTGACATTTTTACTCGCTGTGAGAACCCGTATTTTTAGGACGACGTTATCTTACAACAGCTTGTGTCTTTTTTTTTTTTATTCTGCCCTGCAAATCTTATATCTGGAAATTAAAAATTAATAAAGCTCCTGGCTATCAAAGGTCGCCTGTCTGCTTACTGCTTTGCAGAGAACTACAATGCGACTGATGTTTTGGAGCCATGGCGAACACAGTTGATGGCAGCGGAAAACAGCTTTCGCGATACCGACTGTCATTTTCCTTGGGCAGTAGCCTGCACTATTCGTAGGTCTGTGTGGAAGTGCCGCCAATGACATCCACTGCTCAAGCACTTGACGTAAATGTCTCAATCGGCCACAAGTGTGACACACGATGCTGAATTTATGTGTGTGATAATTGCATTTCACAATCCGAGCAAGAGCAGAAGCTAGTGTTTCGTGACTTGCGATGAAAAACAAGGCTTATTAAAATATCTTGGCCATGCCTGTGGCCGGAAACATGCTCGAAATTGAAAATATTCAAATAAAAGTTAGGGGCCAAAAAACCGGTCAAAGGCAAAAACAAAAATTGCTAGCTTTATAAAAATAAAAACCGTCGTCACAGGCGGCTCTCGCGTAGGGCTTGCTAGGTGATTGGTAAATCTCCACACCCCAAAATGGCGGAAACACGCTGCACGCCACACGGCGCCAGCGTCGTCCGGCGTGCTGCGCGTTTCCAAGTCCACCTGCGATACAGAGCTTGTACTTAATTATTCGCTCGTATTTGAGGCACAAAAAAAAAACGTCCGGGGTACTTCTACAAAAGCTCCGACGTCGTCAATATTAAAGCGTCCCGATAGCGACTGTTGAGTCGGCGGAGATCTTAATGCCGCGGTATATTCGTTCAGTAAGCAGATCCTGTAAATACAACGTAGGCGTCTCGGGGAAAGACAAGGCAGGCAATGGCGTTATCTACGTTGTATCACACATTCAGCGTTACTAATGGGTCGACCAGATTAGTAAATAGTGATGTTTTTGTGCCAATCAAAGTGCGGTCGTGATATCGCCCGGGAGAAACCGGAGATAGCCTGGTCTTCCGTCTTGGATTCACGGCGGCAGGAAACGCGCGTGCGCTGTTCAGTTCTGACCACTGCATTAAAAAACATTAAACCTATATAGCCAGCCGGCAACAGCCAGGCGGCGCCGGCAGCGTGAGAGCCCACGGTTATACACTCTCTCGTTGTAACTTGGCAAAGGGTGAACGATAAGCCCCACGTTGCGTGCCAAAGGATTCGAAATGCGCGACGTATACGAGCGCGACGCACACATATTGGAGCATGACGCAGCGAAAAGCCATGATACTTCTTCAAAGTAAACGCCCACTCCGGTGATACGTAGTCACGTTCTGATTGGCCCACCAGGGCCGTAGCTTCCACTGTACTGGCACGTTACGCGATCACGGCTTCCTGGGATACCCAGTATTTCTTGCTTCAGACACTATGCTAAGCGGCGACACCAGAGTAAAAGCTCACGTTTGAACAATGCAGCCACCACTCCCAGGTGTACCCAATATTTCTTGCTTCAGTCGCTAGATTGCGCCAAACCAAACAGCATTGCAGGTTGCCTATACCCTGTTTTCTGTTAAGCACCATTAAGTACGTCCGCCACCATCGCTACGATGAGAGGAGCAATTCAAGCATATCACCGAAACTGTATCGCCAAGGCGCTCGTTGTCGCCTTTGCGCGCTTCCTATCAAGGTTTGAGCCAATAACGTACATTGAATGCGGCGAGATCTTGCGATTAATTTCTGCTCGTGATGGGTTGTTCGACAGTGGTAACAGCACGAAACAGTTCATTGTCGTTTCTTGTGTTACTGGAAGGAAGCAGTCATGTGCGTAGCTTCTTGGACGCTGCAGGTGACAAAAACCCCGTAAAACACGCACACACACTAAATATTGTGACTCTCGTAATCGTGTGAAAATAGTTAAGGAGGGTGTAAGTGAGGAAGCACACCCTTCTTACATTTAAGGTGTGCTGATGATTTACTCTATTAGATGCTCTTTTTTACGCCACACACTTATCGGTGGTTTTTGAAACCGTGTAAAACGGGTGCATGGGTAAGTTTTATGCCCTTCATTAACACGGTGTGATAGGGACATAATGGTGATGCAGTCAAATACTACCATGATTTCATAGCCATTCATATTTATCGTTTCAATGAAAGTTTTGTTGATATGCAGCGCTACAAACATCGAGTGTGATTAGTCGCCACAAAAAGTCACGTATGATTAGGGAGTGCTAGAGAATCAGTTTAATATGTTCAATTTAGATTTAAAATATAAACCAGGACGTGAAAATATACACCCCAGGCAGCACACAGTTTTGTGCCGACACCGCCTCAAATCGTAAAGATTCTGCCGATACCATTTTGATCCAGCCCGGGCCGATGCCATCGTGACACACCGTCCCCGTCGCCGTTTGGGTTGAGTGTCGTGAGTGTCTTTTGTGAATCGGCTATGCCTGCCAGGTATTGATATTTCTATTTTTTGACTACCTCCAAATCGACGTAGAAAAAACGAATAAGAGATTAAGTCAAACGGAATCTCCTTAATTTAGCCAGAGAAAGACATACGAAGAAGAAACGGAGATTAGCTGCATTTTCCATCTCCCTTCGACCTCGCCTTCTGTCAAATCTCCCCGGCTTCTTTATTTATAATAATAATAATAATAATAATAATAATAATAATAATAACAGCAATAATAATAAAAATAACAATAATAATAATAATAATAATAATAATAATAATAATAATAATAATAATACTATTTTGTATTCAGGAACATCCATAAATTCATACAGGAGTGCGGGGGCAATCAAAGCCAACAGTGGCTTGTGTGACGCCGCCCCCCCCCCCTAAAAAAAACAAAAAAAAACAAAACAGAGGTGGAATGTTCAAGAACACAGTCAGTAAAAAATTAGCACAAATAAAGCAGAGAACGGGAAAGAGAACGATGATAAAGCAGTTAGGAGTGTACAAAACATGAATCATATTTACACAAATACATATGCACTAAATATAAACATTGTTATGTAATATCTCCTCCAGAAAGATAAAGTTTCATACTTTTCTTCAGCTGGCTTAAAGAATTAGCCTGCAGAATTTCAGAGTGCAAATTGTTAAAGGTCTCAGGCACATAATATTCGCGCGTATTCCTACCGTATCGAGTACGGACAAAAGGAATTTTAAATTTTTCTTGAAAACGAAGGGAATGCGTAGGTACGTTTTCTCTTTTGAAATCATCAGACCAGAAGTAACGTTGGACAACAGTTCGAGTAAACAGACTTTTGAGACATGGAAATTGCAGAAAATTAAACAGGTCACTGTCATCAGGTATTTGCAAGCCATAAGATACACTTTTCAAACTATTTTTTAAAATGCTATCTATTTTACCATGCCACTGGGCAGAACAGTTGCCAAACACTGTAATCCCATACCTTAACACGCTATATGCAAGCGTGTGGGCGATTATTTTACGTACCGAAAAAGGCATTAGCGATTTGGTGTTATATAAAAGGCAACTTACAATCCTTAGCTTTGCACAAAGTGACATGAACTGAGCATTCCAAGTTAGGCCGCAGTCAAATAAAATTCCAAGGTACTTGACAGATTCAACATATTCCAATGAAACACACTTGCATGGTACACATTTTGAGTGATGTAAAACAAAAGGGAAATCCAGACGCACGTATTTAAGGGGATTATGGAAACAGATAAGTTTAGTCTTATTTACGTTAACGTCCATAAGGTTTCGCTGAAACCAGTCCATGACTGTAGTCGCAGCACACTGTAGTGAGCGGGCGGCATTTTTAAAATTAAGATGTCGAGTGACTATTACGGTATCGTCTGCATATTGATAAAGCTTTGCTTCAGAGAGAGATGTTGAAATATCATTAACAAACAGATTAAATAGAAGTGGAGACAGAATTGAGCCCTGGGGTACCCCTGCTCTTAATATTGTTCGCGGACTGCAGGACTCAGCTGCAATTACAAGCTGTGAGCGATTCATAAGGTAATTGGACAGAAAATAAAAAAACGGGCCACAAAAGCCGTAGCTATACAGCTTTCTCAAGAGGACTGAATGGCTGACCGTATCAAACGCTTTAGATACGTCTGAAAAAAGGGCACAGCTAACAAGATTTCTTTCAAAACCGGAAAAGAGTAAATCTGAAAAGTCGTCCAGCAGAGGTTGAGTTCCTTTTCCCCGAATAAAATCATACTGACTAGGTGAGAGTACATTATGCACGTCTAGAAAGGATGACATAACTTGGAATACGTGTTTTTCTAGGATTTGAACAATAATTGGTATATAGAAATTGGGCGGTAATTTTCAATCTTATTCGCTCCGCCTCCTTTGTAAAAGGGCCTTACAATAGCGGTTTTTAGTTCATCTGGAAGAACGCACCTCTCAATAAAGCCATTCAACATATCAAGCAATGCATGCTTGATAACCTCATAATTTCTGCGAAGATCAGAAACTCGGATGCCGTCAATGCCTGGAGATTTGGAGGACTTGAAACTAAACAGCAACGATTGAAGGTCGACATCATTCAGCGGTGGAAGAAAAGCAGAAGCTGTGACGACATTGTCGAAGGTGATGGAAGAATCTCTGCTTTTACCAGAAAAGGTTGCAAAAAAACTGTTGAAATCTCTTACAACAGTTGAGAGATTAGGACCGAAGTTTTTTTTTTTTTCAAAACGTTATCAACAGAACTTGTAGAAGGGTTGCCACGAAACTCATTGACGAGATGCCAAGTCTGTGTCATGTTCGAGCGAGACTCTGAAAATTGTTTATGAAAATACTTTCGCTTTGCCGAGCGAATCATAGCATTTACCATGTTTCTGCAAATTTGGAAGTTCGATTTAAGTACAGTATTACTAGGCGAACGCCTATATCGAGCCCACAAGTTATTCTTTTCCTCTATTGCCGCCAAAATGTCTGCATTCAACCAGTAGTGATTAGGCCGACGTCTTTTAACGCAGATTTCTTTTCTTGAGGAAACGTAAAACATATTAATGACATGAGCGAACTTTTGGTATATGTCCGTGGAACTAACTGATTGAAGAAAGCCATTCCAGTCGAAGGAAGAAACAAGACGATCAAATTTAGTGGTGTCAATAACAGATGTTCTATTGCCCAGTAAGCTATATTGCGGGGAAGGGTTAACATTGGACCACCGACATGAAATAAAGTAATGATCCGCAAGCTTCTGTGTGATAACTGCTGACTGGACTCTTTGTGAACAAGTTCGGAGATTGATATGGTCTATACATGAGACGACCAACCGACCTGAAAGAATTTCTTCACGGGTCGGAGCATTTATCAAGCTGCTAATCCCGTTACCAGAAAGAGTGTTGAGGTAAGTGCATACTGAAGACTTTGAAGGGGTCAAAATGTCGATGTGAAATTTGCCGAGAATGCATAATTGATCGTAAGTGGACAACTGCCGAAGAGCACCATCTAGTTCATCCAAAAAATCGCGTACGTGTTCTGATGGAGGCCTATATATTTCTAAAAAAACATATCGAGCTAAGTTCATTTGTGATATTGAGCGCAATACATTCGGCGTGATTGAACGTTACCGTTAGGTTATTGACGGACCAGTTATCACGAACATAGACTGCAATCCCACCCCTCTGCCACATGGCCGAGTGGTAAACGTGCTGTTATAGCCTGACATAGAAAACTGACTTGTCATTTCTGCTGCAATATTAATTTTGGAGAGAACAAAAACGTCAACTGAAGTGTAGATATTTCTACATATTACATTAAATTCATTCCAATGCTTTCGAAGGCTCCTAATATTAACATGAACTACAGTGCAGGATGAGTCTAGAGAGTCTTAAAAAGAATTACGAAGTCTGTGAAAATCTGACACTCGAGCAAAATCCATTAGGGGCCTATACAATGCTGTCGATATCCGTTATCTGGTTGACACGAATGAGGTCAGAACCCTCGCTCCTCTTGGCAAATATTTTTCTCCTTTTCACCCATACGAATTTGTAGCCTTGAGCCTTGCCTTTCTGTCTTGCTAGCCAAAACAGCTCCTTGTTCGCTTGGGTCAGGTTATCGTTGAAGTAGAGCCGTGGGATGCCCCCCGTTTGACTCAGCAAACGAAGGGCACCACGCTCAGCCGCCCATCATCATCATCATCATCCTTACATCATCACCACCATCATCATCACCATCATCACCATCATAATAATAATAATAATAATAATAATAATAATAATAATAATAATAATAATTTATTTGCAACATTCACATTACAGTGAAAAATCGGGTCAGTCAAAGCCTAAATGGCTTGTGGGACTGGAACCCTTCAAACTCACAATCAGCATGTTAAGAAAAGCGCAAAAAAAAAAACAGAAAAGAAAGAAGAGAAAAAAACACACACACACCCCTAACCCACGTATCTAGCACTCTGGTCTTCTACACACCCATGACTACCTACACTGAATCGACCATAAAAGAACGGAGCCATCTTTTAACCTTAGTTTTAGAGTTGAAGGAGAAAACACATTCAGGAAGATCATTGAAAATATCCGGAACATAGTAATCACGGGTTCTCATCCCATACCTCGTGAAGCAACCAGGCCGTTAAAAACAGGTTGTTTTCCTTAGCGTGCGAGACGGATCGTGCAAAATCTAAAACCGATTCGTCCAAAAATAACGAAGTATCACTGTTTGTCGGAGTAGAGAAGAAAAATTTGGCATCTCAAGGTCACTGAAAATGTTCTTGCTGTTTGTGAAAATTGAATTGTACGCCACACTTTTCAAAACACTTTTCAACAGGGTGTTCACTTTAGCATGCCACTGTCCACTACTGTGCGCAAACACCGTAATCCCGTACCTAAGTACACTGTATGCCAGGACATAAACCAAAATTTTTCGAACATGAAAAGTGGTTTATTAGTGGTCTCCACCCACTTAACAGGGACACAAGTACAAGGGTCGCACAATATACCATGAAGGAAAAACGGCTTGTCTACGTAATCGTGTTTCAGCGGATTTCAAAAACACATCAATTTTGTTTTAGCCACATTCACTTTTAAAAGATTCCCAGAGTACCAATCCATTGCTTTATTAGCATTGACTTGTAAAATGTCTAGGGCGCTCGCAAAATCGATATGCCGAGATATCAGCAGAGTGTCGTCAGCATACTGGTAGCAGGTAACACTCTCGATGGCAGAGGGAAGATCGCTGACGTAGATATTAAATAACAACGGTGACAACACAGAGCCTTGGGGAACGCCTACTTTCAGATAGCGCACAGCGCTCAACTCATGCCCCACCAGCACCCGCTGCGAGCGACCGGAAAGAAGATTAGACAACATATAAAAAAAAGGGCCCCTAAAACCCTCCTTGAAAAGCTTACGCAACAGGACGGAGTGGTTCACGGTGTCGAAGGCCTTTGACATATCCAAGAAAAGAGCGCAGCAAAACATATTATCATCAAAAGCGGAGTTTATATAATCGGCAACGTCATCTAACAACAATTGCGTGCCTCTACCTGACACAAAACCATATTGCGTCTCCGGTACAATTGGCTGCTTATCTAAAAAAACTGGTCATCATCGAAACAAGATGCTTTTCTAATAATGTCCTACAACATGCAGAATAGATATGGGGCGGTAATTACAAATTACAGTTAGTTTGCCACCCTTTAGCACTGGCCTAACAATAGCCGTTTTTAACACTTCCGGAACCGCACGCTGCTGAATGAAGCCGTTGATCATATAAAGAAGTACACATTTTAAAGATTCAAAATTCCTTTGAAGGAAACCTACACTAATATCGTCAACGCCAGGTGATCTAGACCCCTTAATACTAAACACGGCCGACCGTAAACCTTCTTCGTCTATGTCACAAAGGAAGGCAGAGGCGCTGACTGTCTCTTTCAAGGTTACATCCTGAATGCAGTCAACCGGAGATTGCTCTGAAGAAGTAGAGAAGAAATTGCTAAAATTTTGAACTGTCTCTATGTTGTTGTCCGCGAAATTCTTGAGCAAGACATCATCGAGCGAGCGTTGGCAATGGTGGCCTCGGAGCTCATTGACAAGTGACCAAGTCTTTGCAATATTGAAACGGTTTTCGGAAAATTGTGTATGAAAATGAATTCGCTTAGCAGAGTGTACCATTGCGTTTACTCTGTTTCTAGCCGCACGGATTTCAGCACGCAGGACGACATTTCTCGGCGCTCGCTTACAACGCGCCCATAACCTTTCGTTATTTGTGATTGCAATCAAGATGCCTGTGCTTAACCAAACCCGGTCTGTTCTTCGTTTGTTAAATGTTACTGTTCTCTGAGCTCTAAATTTAAAAGAGTTATGCACATCCACGAATTTAAAGTAAACATTCGAAGACGAGGCTGATTCGAGAAGAGAGCTCCAATCATAGGACGAAACCAGACTGTCCAAAATCTTGTTATCAGTGATTTGAACTGTCTGTCGATCGGCAACCGGACTTGCCTTAACATCCTGCCAGACTAGTTGGCACCCGACAAAGTAATGGTCAGCCAGTTTTTCGGAAATTACCGCCGATGTCACCAGTGCGTCTAGAGTTCTGAGCATGATATGGTCGATACAGGAAGACTCCAGCCTACTGGCCACCACTTCTTCTCTGGTAGGTGCGCTGACAGTACAGTAGACTCCCTTTAAGACTAACACGAAGGAACCTTGAAAATTTGTTCGACTTATCAGATGTTCGCCTTAACAGGAAGTGCCCTAATTATCATGCTGGGCATGTCTACATTGCTATTGACCAATAAACACAGAATAAAATGGCCTACAATGAAGAGATACTTAAAAAGGAACATTTATTTGGTTTACCATGCCAAAAAAAAAGAAAAAAAATAATGTTTTACACACCACTGGTTGGGGAACCGATCCATTCGGTGATTTGTCACTGCCGCCTCCTCTGTGCAAATCGGTGTCTAGCGATGAAAGACGACATGTGGCCCATGTTCCTGAGAAAACATGGGCCACATGTCATAATTCAGCCTTAATCACTGTCATCACGTCCATCAGACTCCTTGTCCGACGCCTCCTCCCAAAGGCAGTAGTCTTCAGTGCCGTCGAGCGCATTTGAAATCCCGCACTTCTTGAAAGAGCGAGCGACGAGCGTGCGCCGACGCAGTGAAAACCCGGCGCGGCGCATAAAGCGAGTAACCCAATGTCGGCTTGCCAAAGTTCTCACGCAGCAGCTCGATTTTTATGACGAGGTGCCGTTCACGCGGCTGTTTTATAAAGTTACGGCGAGGTGCCGTTCCCGTTGCTCTTTTACAAAGTCGCCGAGACTTGCCTCGACGTCCGCGAATACGCCATTCTTTGGGCTCCTAAAGCTTCTTCTCGTTCCGTTAGTCGCGAACAGAGCTTGCTTTTCTCGTCTCCATCCGCGAATGCTGCCCTCATTTACGACGAATTGTCGTCCGGCAGCACTGTTTCCGATGTGTTCCGTAACCAAAAGAACTTTTCTTTTGTAGGCGACCGACGATTATTTTCGCGCCGACGCCATTGCCGAGCCTGACTGTGTACGAATGGTGGCGCCTTGGACGTTGTGAGTTTAATTATGATGATAGCTGTTTTAAGGGCAATATTGCTTCGAAACCGAAACTACGTCAAACAGCGTTAGATCGCGCCTCATCGAAGCTGAAAACTAAAAAAAAAAAAAAGACTCGTATTATATGCGGGTTTTTACGGTACATCTGACATACACCTCGGCCGGCGCAATGCGCGGCGTCGCCGTCGGTGCAGTGCAATCGCGAAGGGGACCTATGAAAATTCGACTTATCCAAAATGCGCGCGCAAAGCGGTTCGTGTTAAACGATGTTTTTTTGTATTGCGTCTATGGGAAACCAACCAAATGTTCTTACTTTGTTCGGCATATCCGAGAATTCCGCTTAAGCGAGTTCGCCTTAACGGGAGTCTACTGTACTTTCAATACCCGCGGTAGCTAGAGTATTTAGGTAGTCACAAACCTCGGTTTTATGATCCTTCAACAGATCTATGTTGATATCTCCTACGATAAAAAACAAACCCTGACTCCAGCTCTCCGTCAGGACCGCCGTAAGCTCTTGAAGAAATTGCCTGACACTCCTAGAAGGAGGTCTATAGCAGGCAAAGAGACCAACTAAATGCGAAGTGTTCTCTATTTTTAAGCAAATACATTCTGCATAACTAAGCGTGACATCCATCTCGTTACGGACCACTCACTTTTAACATAAACAACAATTCCCCCTCCCAACGAAAACGGACGGGAGTACCACAGGGGGCTATATCCGGACAGCTGAAACAGATCCCTGAGTTCTTCTGGGACGTTAGACTCCGTCAACACGAACACATCAATACGAGACAATACTTCATTAACTAGTACCTTGAAAAGTTCCCAGTGTTTCCTTAAACTCCTGATATTAACGTGGACAACTGAAAACGTTTGGAAAGGGGTAACAATGAGCCTTTTAAATTCTGCGAAATTATCACACTTTCCGAAAGATACAGCCATAAATTAGCAGATTTTATCCGGATCCTGAATAGCGTCTAGCAAATTTTCTCTAGATCCGGAACAGAGTTGAATCGAATGGTGTCCATGTTTTCGGCTTTCTTAGCGTACATTTTTCCATACTTCACCCAAACAAACTTGTATTTATTGGCCTTCCCCTTGACCATCGTCTTCCAGAACAGCTCTCTGCCCACTCGAGACAAGTGCTCGTTAAAGAAGACCTTGGAGAGAGCGTCGGAGGAGGGCAGCGCTCTCAGCCGGCTACGGCAGTCCATCCATCTTTCTCTAACGTCTATGGACGCGAATATAACCAGGATGGGAGCAGTGACACCCTTCTTAGACGGCAGGCGACATAGTTCACTGACATCAGCTTGCTGCAAGGGTGGTAGTTCAAGTCTCTCTGCAAGGTTATTGACAACGAGACCCACATTTTCGATTTGGCTGGACGGTATGCCGTTAATTTCTAGAGTAGACATGCACAGCAAAGTCTGCATATCATTTAAGTCGCTCTGCAGTTGATGGATGGTGTTCGACTGCTCTAGAACAACTTCCTTGGTAGCCTCAAGCTCGCCACCAAGTTGTTCAATCCTTGCTTTGTTGTCCGTGACCGTTTGTAACACTGTGTCATACTGAGAGGTACAGAAATCAACCGAGGTCTGGAGTTCGTTAACCTGAACTTTAAGCTCTGCCATTGCAGGCTTTAGGGACAGCAGTTCATCTACCTTGGCTGGTAGTGGAAGCAGCTTTTCGACACTTGCCTTAATAGACAACAACATGTCTAGCTTCCTGTTCACCTCGTCTTGAGCAGTAGAACCCCCACTCGTGGCTTGCGACGCTTCTGCACTACAGACCGAATGAGATCTCGCGTCTTTATGGCGACAAGTTTTGCACTGCCACTTCTCCCGCTTCCCCGAGCCCATAGATTTGAACGTGTTATCCGAAATTCCAGCACACGTTCCGATATGATAAGAGTGATTACATTCCATGCAAGTCAGGAACCTCCCATCGGAAGGAACTGGCTCTAAACAGGCTAGGCAGTCCATTGCAGCCCTGAAGCGGAACAACAACAATCCGGTATTGTTAAAAGATCACTCTCTCACCTGCGCTTGAATTGGAAATCCCGACAAGCAGCATTTAACTTTCGGCAGCACAAGTGAACGTCCTTTGTAGTGCTAGAACACATTCGAGAACAGTCGAGTTCTTCACAGAATGGCTTCAGTAGGCCTGCGGCGGACGGGAGGCGTGACGAAATGCGGAGCACACCAGAGGCAGCTCAACGCGCGTATTGCCGCACACGATGAAAACGTAGAACCAGCTACCCGTGCTGTCGATGGCTCACCGGCGAGTGTTCTGGAGGGCGCTGCCCGGTTAATACCGCTTCAACATTTGCGCTTGGACGCCGCGGCACTGGTACGGCTGCGATGAACGATGGCAGGCGCAGCGGACGGAAATATAAAAATAATAATAATCAATAAATCAATCAATCAATCATTTTATTGCAGCTTTCAATTGAATACATGTGAATGCGGGTCCGTCAAAAGCCAATAGCGGCTTGTGGGGTCTGGAAACCGGCAGCGGCGTAAAATAACAGAAATATTATAAAGCACAGTCTAATACGCAAGATGATACAGTTCAGAACAACATTCCAGTTATTGGAGAAAACAGAATGAATCAAAACACATGTAGGATATTGTCACATAACAACCAATGAGAGAAAACCAAAAAAACACCACAAAAGAAACCCGATGCCGAAGTTGCAGGTTACATCAAAACTGATGAAAAGCCATTGAAAACATCAAGGAACTGTCTTACTTTAGCAAGATAAAACAAAGTAAAACTAAATTTTGAATTTGTTGTTCATAATATACAGAACAGACGAACGAAGGAAGCTGAAAAATGGGACGAGAAGATTTAAACTCATGACACAGGAAATGTCGCTTTAGCATATTGTCCTTAAAGCTTTTTTTAACTGTCGCTTTGAATCAATATCTGAAAACAAATCTGATAAACTGTTAAACAGATCAGGGACATAAAATGAGTGATGACGTTTTCCATACTTCGCATAAACACGCGGAATGACGAAACGTTCACCTTCTCTCAGATTGCGTTCTAGACCACGGGGTGTCTTAAGGAACTTAACCAGTAATGTTTGCTAATTACACATCTTTTAAAGAGGGCTGAAAAACGAGTTAGACACAAAGACTCAAACAACTCATCACTTGGCTTTGAGAGAGAGGTGTACGCTACTCCCTTCAGAATACGTTCTTAAAATAGTACCAATCTTGCTGTGCCAGAGCATAGAACAGTTGGCATAAACAGTAATTCAATAGCGCAATAAACCGTAAGCCAGTGCGTTGACTATCATCTTTCGAATTGGAAAAGGTAGAAACGTCTTAGTAGAATATAACAAGCATGAGACACTTCGCAATCTTTTGGCAATGTAACTGAGATGAGAGTCCCAAGACAAATCACTATCAAAATAAAATCCTAGATACTTGATTGTTTGATTGAACTCAAGCGGAGTACATGTGCACTGCGCGCACTTCGACGAATGGAACACAAAAGGAATGACTGGGCATTTCCGCTTTAAGGGATTGTTGAAACGCATTAGTTGTGTTTTATGAATGTTTACTTGAATACAGTTTGCTTCAAACCAGTCTAAAACCCGAGTGGCATTGTATCGTAATAAAAAAATTGCATTTGATAGATCTATATGGCGTGATAGTAATAACGTATCGTCCGCGTACTGGTAGATTTCACATCCAGCAACAGTTTTAGCGAGGTCATTCACGTACAGATTGAACAATAATGGTGCCAAAACAGATCCTTGAGGTACTCCGGCTTTCAAAATGACGGTAATACTACGAGCGTTACTAAGTGAAACATATTGCGTACGACATGATAATAAATCTTTAAGAATATGAAAAAATGGTCCCCTAAAACCATAGTCGTAAATTTTTTTCAGTAGTATTTTATGACTAATAGAGTCGAATGCTTTGGAGACGTCTAGGAAGAGTGCGCAGGCAAACTTATTTTTGTCGAGAGTTGTGTTTAATGTGTCCACGAGTTCCTCAAGGAGCGATTGAGTGCCACGCCCCGTCATAAAGCCGTATTGGGATGGGGATAACAAACTAAACTTTTCAAGAAACGCGGTCATTGTATTTAATATATGCTTTTCAAGTGCCAAGGACAGGCACGGAAGAATAGATATGGGCCTATAACTTTCGACGTCATCACGCTTACCGCCCTTGTAAAGTGGCCTAACGATTGCATTTTTGAAACCAACAGGGATAACTCCGGCGCTTATACACCCGTTCAGTATGTACAATAAAACATTGCCCAAGGCCTCAAAATTGCGCCGAATATCGCCAATCGCGGATACTGTGCGAGCCTGGTGCTTTATTTGGCTTGAAATTAAGGAATATCGTACGTAGGTCATCCATAGTCATGGTCGGCAGAAATGCAGATGCTGAACATGAACGTTCCAGAATAATGGGTGAAATGGCTTCATCCTGCGATACGCCCGAAACCGAAGCGAAGAAGCTATTAAAACTGTCAGCAATCGATGTCATATCAGATTTAAAATGTTTTTTTTTTTATTGTGTCATCAATAAAACCAGCAGAGCATCCTTTTACTTCATTTATGAGGACCCAAGTCTTAGAAGCGTCGAAACGAGAGCGATAAAACTTTTCGTGGAAATGCTGACGTTTTGTGGAACGGATAAGGGCATTGACACGATTCCTTTAACTTTGATATTGCAATCTGAATTCTTTATTATCTGGAAAACGACGACACCGTGCCAATAAAACATCTTTCTCTTTGATGGCTGTAAGGACGTCAGTTGTTACCCACGGCCGATTCTTTCTTCGTTTTTTTATAATAATGGTTTTTGTGCTCATGGTCTTAAAGTTTGAAAGAATATCGACCAGCTTTGAGTAGGCATCCTGATAGTTGCAATTTTCAATGAGCATATCCCAGTTATAGGCAGAAATTAGTCTATCGAAGTGACGTGAATCAATGACTGTTACTTGTGAATGTTCTACTGGTTCAGAAATGGCATCAAAGCTGAGACGACAGGCAACAAAATAGTGGTCTGCCAACTTTTGTGTAATAACGGTGGATCTATTAGGAGCACCTAAGTTTCTAATATTGATATGATCTAAACAGGAGATAACTAAATTATCAGATAAATACTCCTCCCTGGTAGGTGCCTGAATTGTACTTTCAATACCATAGTTTGAAAGGATATTTAAATAATCACAAACGCTAGATTTCGAAGGTTTAAGAAGGTCGATGTTGATGTCACCTACAATACAGAGTTCATCAGTAGGCGCTATATTTTTTTTAATTCATGTCTAACTCATCTAAAAAATTACGTACGCTTTCTGAGGGCGGTCTATAAAGTGCTAAAAGAGATACTACAAAGCTGTTATTACAAAGTTTTAACGAGAGACACTCTGCATAGTCGAATGAAATTTGTAATGTAACTGTTGACCATGTATTTTTAACATAAACCGCTATTCCCCCACCTCTAGAATCGTTACGAGTTAGAAAAAAAGTCTCAAAACCAGGTAAAGAAAATTGGCCTAGCGCGACTCCCACGTCCCGAACGTTTATTTCTGTTAGAACGAAAACATCGAAACCGGTCTCAAGTGCACCAACAATGAGCTGGAATTTGTCCCAATATTTTTTAATGCTTCTGATATTCACGCGAAGGACCGTAAGCGCGCCAGCACTAGGAGGAAAGGTGTCGAGAAACGAAGAAAAATTGGAATTTATTACAGCACTCTCCATTTCTAGATTATTATTTCTAGATCCCTAGCGCTAGCGATACGCACCGGTGAAGAGCTCTCGTCCTTCTTAGAAAAATAGTACCGTTCTAAACCCATACAAATCGGTAAGATTTTTCTCTGCCCTTGGTTCGAGCTTGCCAGAAGAGTTCTTTGTTTGACCAAGTTAGGTTGTCGTTAAGGTATATTTTATGTTGGTGTTCGGATCGAGAGAGCGTGACTAACTTCTTGCGAGCACCCATCCATAGTTCTTTTACTGAGACTGACGCGAATTGAAACAGAGATCGGGGCTTCCCCTTTGTGCCGCGAACGCAGGCGGTGGCAGGCTACCACATCGGCAGGGGTATGGCTCCCGATAACCAGTTTCTCTGCGAGGTCCTGCATGGTGGCCCTCCGATCTTCGTTTCTCGTGAACGGAATACCGTGAATCTCTATGTTGCATCTTCTACTGTATTGTTCGGTTGAATTTATGTTCGCATGGAGCTGTTCAATCATGGCGGTTTGATCTGTCACCGTGTTCTGAAGTACACCGACTTCGGATCGAAGTAATGTCACTTCCTTATCGTTTGCAGTGACGAGTTCCATCATTGATTCATACTTCTTGACCGATTCTTGTAGGCCCTTTATCGTTTCCTTCATAGACTCTACGGATAGCTTCAAAGAAAGAAGGTCTTCACTTTAGCGGGAAGGTCGCAGAGCCGATCTACATTAGCCTTCAAGGAGTACAGCAGCTCAAGTTTTCTGTTTATTTGTTCTAGTTGCGCGGAAACGGAACCTGCGTCGGGTGGTGATACCGCCTCGACTCCCGCTTCAAGGCTTAACCTACTTTCGCGATTTCTGCATGTGCGGCAGTTCCATTTCTCGCGCTTTGCGATTCCCATTGACTTAAAAGTTCTCTCTGATATGCCCGAGCAGGCGTCAAGATGGTAAACATGAGAACATGAAGAGCAATTCATAAACACTCCATCACTCGGTACAAGTTTGAAACATGCAATACACTCGTTGTCAGCCATGACTAGTTTAGAACAAAATTTAAATGGACACACACGTTCAAAAGTGAAAACAAAATTCGCGAATGCACTTGTTGCAGTCGGCGGCAGGAATAGACGCTAGCAAGACTTAAAGATACAGATTCTCACCTGTCGAGGAAGGCAAAGTTAGTTGTACGATGGTGACGGGCCGCCGACTGCGCCGAAGAGAGCCGTGGGATCAGCTGTCATAGGCATCGAGTCCAGTTGTCCGGATGACGGATGCGATCAACCACGTGGCTTGGCGCCGGTAGATGAGTGCTGCGTCTGTATCCTCAGCCGGCGATCGGCAGCGATGACACACGCCCGGCAGCAAAATGCCTGGGCAGCAGAACCGCCCACCCTGCCGAGGAAGGCAAAGTTAGTTGTACGATGGTGACGGGCCGCCGACTGCGCCGAAGAGAGCCGTGGATCAGCAGTTGTCCGGATGACGGATGCGATCAACCACGTGGCTTGGCGCCGGTCGACGAGTGCTGCGTCATGTATCCTCAGCCGGCGATCGGCAGCGATGACACACGCCCGGCAGCAAAATGCCTGGGCAGCAGAACCGCCCACCCTGCCGAGGAAGGCAAAGTTAGTTGTACGATGGTGACGGGCCGCCGACTGCGCCGAAGAGAGCCGTGGATCAGCAGTTGTCCGGATGACGGATGCGATCAACCACGTGGCTTGGCGCCGGTCGACGAGTGCTGCGTCAGTATCCTCAGCCGGCGATCGGCAGCGATGACACACGCCCGGCAGCAAAATGCCTGGGCAGCAGAACCGCCCACCCTGCCGAGGAGGCAAAGTTAGTTGTACGATGGTGACGGGTCGCAGACTGCGCCTAAGAGAGCCGTGGATCAGCAGTTGTCCGGATGACGGATGCGATCAACCACGTGGCTTGGCGCCGGTCAGACGAGTGCTGCGTCAGTATCCTCAGCCGGCGATCGGCAGCGATGACACACGCCCGGCAGCAAAATGCTGGCGACCGCCCACCCGCCGAGAGGCAAACGCGACTGCCCGAGTGAGCCGGATCGCGTGTCAGGATCTGCGATCAACCACGTGGCTGGCGCGGTGACGATGCTCGTCGGATGGCGATCGCGCGTAACACGCCGCAGCAAAAATCACGAAAGAGAAGAAACACGTAGGAAAAAAGCAACACGAAAAGCGTTAAGCGAAAACAAAGTAAAAGGGAAAAAAATAAAAAAAGGCGAAACTAAGTTAAAATTAACTTAGCTAATTACAGTTCAAGCTCGAAGCATGCAGACACAGCAAAGAGATGCTAGATGGAATCAAAGTTGGTGCACTTGAGTTCCTTCTTCAGTTGTTTCAATGATGTAATGTCAATGAAAGTGTCAGGAAGGGCGTTGAACAAACACGGAACGTAGTAATCCCGAGTGTATTTACCGTATCTGGTCGAACAAATTGGCACTACAAAGCGAGGAACGCGACGAAGTATTCGTTGAGAATGAAATGGTGTTTTAAACTCATTTTTCCAAAAGCTACGGAGCACTACCGTTTGTATAAAAAGAGAACGCAGATTAGGCAATTGAAGACTTCGAAAAATATCACTTTTGCTGGAAAAATTAGAATTATATGCAACGCTTGTCAAGATTCCTTTCAATAAAGAATCAACTTTGGACTGCCATCGACCGGAACAGTTGCCAAACACCGTAACACCGTATCGAAGGATACTGTAAGCAAGCGCATGGACGATTATTATTCTGATACCGACTGGCATAAAAAATTTAGTATTATAAAGCATACAAGACACGATTCGTAATTTGCTACAAATATATGACATATGGGTGTTCCAAGACATATCAAAATCGAAATGTACACCTAAGTATTTCACGTGATCGACAGACTCTATTGATACACAGTTGCATTGAGCACAACTTGAAGGGTGAAGCAAAAACTTTACTTGAGCCTGGCGTCTTTTAAGAGGGTTGTGAAAACATGCCAGCTTTGTTTTAGAGCGGTTTATGTCTAGGAGGTTATCGCCGAACCAATCCATTATATGAGAGGCGTTTATTTCGAGTGTGTGGAGTGAGTCAGAGAAATTAATATGACGTGACACAAGGAGAGTGTCATCGGCATATTGGTACATTTTACACCCGCCGAAGACGAGCAGTGGATCAGCGTTGTCGGATGACGGATGCGATCAAACCCGTGGCTGCGCAGGTCGGACGATGCTACGTCAGTATACTCAGCCGGCGATCGGCAGCGATCCACACGGCCCGGCAGCAAAATGACTGGGAAACCGCCCACCCTGCGAGGAAGGCAAGTTAGTTGTACGATGGTGACGGGTCGCCGACTGCGCCGAAGAGAGCCGTGGATCAGCAGTTGTCCGGATGACGGATGCGATCAACCACGTGGCTTGGCGCCGGTCAACGAGTGCTGCGTCAGTATCCTCAGCCGGCGATCGGCAGCGATGACACACGCCCGGCAGCAAAATGCCTGGGCAGCAGAACCGCCCACCCTGCCGAGGAAGGCAAAGTTAGTTGTACGATGGTGACTGGCCGCCGACTGCGCCGAAGAGAGCCGTGGATCAGCAGTTGTCCGGATGACGGATGCGATCAACCACGTGGCTTGGCGCCGGTCAACGAGTGCTGCGTCAGTATCCTCAGCCGGCGATCGGCAGCGATGACACACGCCCGGCAGCAAAATGCCTGGGCAGCAGAACCGCCCACCCTGCCGAGGAGGGCAAAGTTAGTTGTACGATGGTGACGGGTCGCCGACTGCGCCGAAGAGAGCCGTGGATCAGCAGTTGTCCGGATGACGGATGCGATCAGCCACGTGGCTTGGCGCCGGTCGACGAGTGCTACGTCAGTATCCTCAGCCGGCGATCGGCAGCGATGACACACGCCCGGCAGCAAAATGCCTGGGCAGCAGAACCGCCCACCCTGCCGAGGAAGGCAAAGTTAGTTGTACGATGGTGACGGGCCGCCGACTGCGCCGAAGAGAGCCGTGGATCAGCAGTTGTCCGGATGACGGATGCGATCAACCACGTAGCTTGGCGCCGGTAGACGAGTGCTGCGTCAGTATCATCAGCCGGCAATCGGCAGCGATGACACACGCCCGGCAGCAAAATGCCTGGGCAGCAGAACCGCCCACCCTGCCGAAGAAGGCAAAGTTAGTTGTAGGATGGTGACGGGCCGCCGACTGCCAATAATAATAATAATAATAATAATACATACATAAAAATACATTTTTTTATTTTCACACACATTGGAATTCAAGTATTAGATACGGGCATATCAAAGCCTGCAAAGGGCTTGTATGATGACGCCCATAAAAAAAATCAAAAGACCGTTATCGTGATTCCACAATGTAAGACAGAAAGTCGAACTATAAAACACAAAAAGCACAAAGCAAAAAAAAAAAAACAAGAAAAAAAAGCACATGTGGCGTTAAAAAAATCACGAAAGAGAAAAAACACGTAGGAAAAAAGCAACACGAAAAGCGTTAAGCGAAAACAAAGTAAAAGGGAAAAAAAATAAAAAAGGCGAAACTAAGTTAAAATTAACTTAGCTAATTACAGTTCAAGCTCGAAGCATGCAGACACAGCAAAGAGATGCTAGATGGAATCAAAGTTGGTGCACTTGAGTTCCTTCTTCAGTTGTTTCAATGATGTAATGTCAATAAAAGTGTCAGGAAGGGCGTTGAACAAACACGGAACGTAGTAATCCCGAGTGTATTTACCGTATCTGGTCGAACAAATTGGCACTACAAAGCGAGGAACGCGACGAAGTATTCGGGGAGACTGAAATGGTGTTTTAAACTCATTTTTCCAAAAGCTACGGAGCACTACCGTTTGTATAAAAAGAGAACGCAGATTAGGCAATTGAAGACTTCGAAAAATATCACTGTTGCTGGAAAAATTAGAATTATATGCAACGCTTGTCAGGATTCCTTTCAATAAAGAATTAACTTTGGACTGCCATCGACCGGAACAGTTGCCAAACACCGTAACACCGTATCGAAGGATACTGTAAGCAAGCGCATGGACGATTATTATTCTGATACCGACTGGCATAAAAAATTTAGTATTATAAAGCATACAAGACACGATTCGTAATTTGCTACAAATATATGACATATGGGTGTTCCAAGACATATCAAAATCGAAATGTACACCTAAGTATTTCACGTGATCGACAGACTCTATTGATACACAGTTGCATTGAGCACAACTTGAAGGGTGAAGCAAAAACTTTACTTGAGCCTGGCGTCTTTTAAGAGGGTTGTGAAAACATGCCAGCTTTGTTTTAGAGCGGTTTATGTCTAGGAGGTTATCGCCGAACCAATCCATTATATGAGAGGCGTTTATTTCGAGTGTGTGGAGTGAGTCAGAGAAATTAATATGACGTGACACAAGGAGAGTGTCATCGGCATATTGGTACATTTTACACCCGTTGATGACCTGGGCCATGTCGTTCACAAAAATATTGAAAAGTAGAGGAGAAAGAACAGAACCCTGAGGAACTCCCGCCAGTAAAGAAAGCCGAGAACTTTTAAAGTTTCCAATTAGGACAAACTGGGACCTTTTAGAAAGAATGTTTTCCAGTAAAGAATAAAATGGGCCGCGAAAACCAAGGCGATATAATTTTGCTAGGAGCAACTGATGGCTGACAGTGTCGAAAGCCTTGGACACATCAAGAAAAAGAGCACATGCAAACATATTACTTTCGAATGTTGAATATATATAATCAGAAAAATCATCAAGGGCCGGTTGCGTGCCTTTCCCAGTAATGAATCCGTATTGAGTAGATGAAAATATTTCGTTCTTATCTAAAAAACTGCTCATCGTCAGAAAGAGGTGTTTCTCGAGAATTTGTCCTAAAATAGGTAGAATCGAAATAGGGCGATAATTTGCAACATTGGATCGTTCTCCTCCTTTGAAAAGTGGCCGCACAATAGCAGCCTTGAGCTCATCAGGTATGCTGCCAGACGTAATGAAGCCGTTCAGCATAGCGAGCAGAACGTTCTTAATATATGTGAAATTTCTCTGAAGATCTTACGCTCGAATACCATCAATACCGGGAGATTTGCTGGCTTTGAAACTAAATAAAAGGGAGTGCAGATCCTTCTCGTCCAAGCAAGGAAGGAAAGCTGACGCCAAAACTTCATTCTTTAGTGTGCATGAGTTCACAGCAGTGGTTCTTGGCACGCCAGAGTATTTTGCAATGAAATCGTTAAAGTCGTTTGCTAATTTTGAGGTAAGTGACCCGAAATTTCGTTCGAGGGTTTGGTCAATAGAATTTCCACAACCAGTGCCCCGGAATTGATTAATAAGTGACCATGTTTTGGCTGATCTAAATCTGAATTGTTCGAATTGTGATTTTAAAAACTGTCTCTTTGCAGAACGAATGACAGCGTTTACTTTATTTCTTAACTGTTTGAATTCATTTTGTAAATCTGTGTTGTGTGGAGATCGGCGACACCGACTCCACAGGACCTCTTTCTCTTTAATCATCTTAAGTATATTATTGTTTAGCCATTCATGGTGAGGTCTCCGCTTTTTCAATGTAACAGTTCTACTGGCAGCAGCAGTAAGCGAGCGAAAAACTTAGACAAAGCTTGAGTATAGATCAGTGTTATTAACTGTACCTAAAAAGGTCTGCCAGTCATGAGAGGCAACTGACTTGTCGAAAACAACATTATCAATAACTTGGGCTTGTCTTGAACTTTCGCATTTAGAGTTTGACGCCACTGCGTGTGTTAGTTGACACCCCACGAAGTAGTGATCTGCTAATGTTTCCTGAATCACAGCAGATTCCACAGAGGTACCTGGTGCTCGTATTAAAATATGGTCAATGCAGGAAGTGACTAACTTTGTTCCTAAAATTTCTTCTCGGGTTGGAGCATCAACAACGCATTCTAAGCCAAAGTTTGACAAAATGTTAAGATAGTCGCATACGATGGAATTGGCTGCATTCATTGTGTCTATATTAAAGTCACCCACCAAACAAAGTTGCTGTATGGAAGATAATGTGGAGAGAGTTGCCTGCAGCTCATTTAGAAACATTCGAACATTTTCTGAAGGAGGCCTGTAGAAACATAACAGAAAAAGTGAGAAGGTGGAATTGTCAAGTTTGATAGATAAATTTCAACGTGATAAAAATCTAGATTAAGGGGAGAAACTTGCCACATTTGATGTACAAAAACCGCTATGCCTCCGCCACTACGATTTGAACGCGTGAAACAAAAGTTGTTGTAGTCTTTCAGAGTGAATTGATAAAGCAAAGAGTCCGATACATTCATTTCCGTAAGTATAAATGCATCGACATGAAACGTAATATTTTGTACCATTATGAGAAAATGATCCCAATATTTTTGAAGGCTCCGGATATTAACATGCAAACATGTAAAAGTCGCACCTTTTGGTTTATCTAGCAACGTTTGAAAAGACGAAAAATTATTACACTGGGAAAAGGTGGCTCTCATAGCTTAAACGATTTTCGCAATATCCCCTACGGAGTTGATCCGAAGGACAGGTGAGCCTTCACTCTTTCTTGCATAGATGTGTGCATGTTTTACCCAGATATACTTGTAATGGCTTTCTTTTCCCTTGTTCCTCGCCATCCAGAAAAGCTCACGGTTGGAACGAGTGAGATTGTCATTAAAGAATAGCTTGGGCTGACTGCCGACGTTGCTGAGCTCTCTTAGTCGCCCACGGCATCTCATCCATTGCTCCTTGAGGGCAACTGATGCAAACCTGACCAGTATCAATGGAGCAGTGTTTGGTTTGTCTGCCTTCTTCGGGGGTTGACGGTGGACGGAGAGAACATCCGATGGCGTAAACTGTGTCAGGCCGATGTTAGAGGCTAGGTCACAGAGAATCATGTTCAAGTTTTCTTTTGACGTGGAAGGCATGCCCTGGATTTCCATGTTAGGTAGGCGATGTTGTTGCTCGGCGTCATTCAGTTCTGCCTGAAGCAGGTGAATAGCATTTGCCTGCTCCTTTACTGTGTTTTGGAGTGACTGGACGTCCGCCCCAAGGTCCTTGGTTACTTTGTTTTGCGCAGTGATTTCAGTGAAAACCGAGTCGTACTGAGCACTCAGGAAGACAACGGAGTCCTGGACCTCTTGGACGGTCGTCCGGAGCAACTCAACTGTGGGTTTTAAGGCCAACAAGGCATCGACCTTCGCTGGAAGCGTGAGAAGTGAATCAACGCTCTGTTTTAACGACAGCAGCACGTCTAGCTTTTCGTTGACGGATGCTAGCTGGGCGGAGAAAGAATGAGGTTCATCCTGAGATGTAGCCTCCACGTTTCCAGCGCCCGTGCGGCTGTCCCTGCTGCGACAGGTCTTGCAGCGCCACTTTTCTCGTTTAGCTGCTCCCATCGTCGTAAAGGTAGCCTCGGCAATCCCGGCACATTGACCCAAGTGAAGAGAACTATGGCACTCCATGCACTTCATACATCTACCATCCGTCGGCACACACACACCACACACGCCGCAGGCAGGAGGTGGGGACATAATGAAGAACGGGAGACCCAGTTGACAAGAGATAACGAGGAGGAAGAAGATGCAAAGGTTGGAATATGAAAGTACGGGCTCACCGGAAGAAACCTGAAGGCACAGAACTACACATGCAGAAACCACAACACATACATTGATGAAGGCGCCGATGATGATGCGTAGAAGTCTGGTTGAAGAGGAAATCAGCGGAGAGCTGTATGTGCTTTAGTCCGCAAGTGGTCTCGCGAGGATGAGACCGACCATCGGCATAATAGTGGTGAACTTGCAGTCGACTGAGTAGTCGCACCAGACGATCTCCCCACCTGGTGTAGATGGAAGATTGTCGCCAGGAGCCTCAATTCGACGAAGCCATAGAGAGCCGAGGCAAATATTTAAGAGCGGTAAAATGGCCTTCCGAACCTTGAGACTTCTTCTTCCAATGAAGAAGAAGAAATAATAATAATAATAATAATAATAATAATAATAATAATAATAATAATAATAATAATAATAATAATAATAATAATAATAATCTTTATTAACTATTTCTTAGAGTCAGGATCAAGTTCAAGGTCTTGTCAAAGCCTCATGGGCTTGTGGGACTAGACCCAGCAGTATTAGGAAGCATAGTGAAAATGTGCAGATTGTCACGTACACGCACCAAACGCACGCGCACATACACACGAATCATACACCGATGATGTCTTTTCCTCAAGGCACATGTTCACATTTCTGTCGGTCTTGAATGAGCGGGAAAACACACAGTCTCATCAGAAGAAGAATCGCGCAAGTACGCACATGCGCAGTAATCAAGAAGACAATAGACGTCGTTGTCACTTCGGAAGGAGGAGCGAACTGTCAGAGGCCAGTTTACTTCCTCACAACAGAAAAAAAAAAGACAAGAAAAAAGAAATCACCTTTACACAATTGCTTAAGAAAAAAGAAAGAAAAGGTTTTCATGCTTTTCAGAAGGAAAAAGAGAAAAAAAATATTTAGTCACAATTACTCATAAAATGTTTTACACGATTACTTTTAATAAGAAAAAAAAAAGCTTTTCATGATTTTTATACTTTTCGTTAAGAAAAGAAATAAAAATATTCCTAGTCAGATACCATATTTCTACCAATCACGTTCTCAGTGATAATAATAATAATAATAATAATAAATTTATTCCAGCATTTGATTTTTTTTTTCATTATATTAGACTCGGGTCTGTCGAAGCCAGGGTTGGCTTGTGTGACACGACCCTGCAATGATGTTAGCCAATGTGAAGGTAGACGAGCGTTCTTGGTATAGCTAATAGCAGTCAGTATAGAAGTTCAAAATAGTTCACAAATGGCAGTCAGTATAGATATTTGAAATAATTCACAAATGGTAAAAATAAGAAACACAGAGATGATTTCTATAACTACACTATACCATCCTTCATGAAAAAGTAATATTTAAACACATATATAAGTCAATGTACACTTTCAAAAGTAAAATAATAATAATAATAATAATAATAATAATAATAATAATAATAATAATAATAATAATAATAATAATAATAATAATAATAATAATAATAATAATAATAATAATAATAATAATAATAATAATAATAATAATAATAATAATAATAAATGGTTTATTTCGGATGCGACGAAGTATGATTCGGGTCTGCCGAAGCCAGAATATGCTTGTGTGGCTAAACCACCCGTAGTAAAGTTGTAAATCAATTAATTTCAACATTGTGAAGAGTGCATCAGCACATAAAACACACACACACACCCACACACACACATGTTTTAAGAAAAAATAACATTGAAGCATTAGTAAAGTTAGTGTCCAGAGTTGTTGGTATGTGGATAGTCACATTACATGAAGAACACACACACACACATCAAAATATTTAAAAAAAAATGAAGCACAGGTCATGTCAAGTTGCCATAGTACTTGAGTTGTATTAAAGATCACATCACTCGCCTAAAAAAAATCTTTAGAGCGCAATTTAACACGCCCAGAAGATGAATCTGGTTCGTGCAGGCACACTTGATTTAAAATAGGTCTCGTAGGGCTTGTTTCAACTAATAATAATAATAATAATAATAATAATAATAATAATAATAATAATAATAATAATAATAAATAATAATAATAATAATAATAATCAATCAATCAATCAATCAATGTTTTTATTAAAGTGCCCAGGAACAACCTTGCGGTCTTGGTACGGGTGCACTCAGGAAACATAAAAAAAAAAACATAACACTACACACAACAAACAAACAGTAAACAATAAAAACACTTAAAACAGATCGCATATGTCGCATAAACTCTCTACGGTATACCACCACGATAGTGAGAGAAAAGAAAAGCGAGAGTATAAAATTTGGTTCTGAGCAACTTAATCAAGTGCAAAAAAAAAAAAAAAAAATGGTAAGCAAAATTTAGGTGAGGACCTTTAGTGCTCTGATGAACTCCTGTGTGTTATTGTTAAATATATCAATAGTGCCTGTAAAAGAGGAATTGTAGGTGTGCCCAATCCTTGACACGGGGTCGTGAAGATTAGGTATGCGAGCATTGTGGAAGGATGCATTTTGCCGTGTAGTTATTACGGGAATTTTCAAACGTACATTTGAGATCAATGATGTGCAGTCAGTGGTGCCATGAACAAGTTTGTACAGAAATAGGATATCGGCATGTTCCCTCCTACGCCGCAGGGTGGGCAATGCCAAGCTATGTTGGATTGGGACTGCTGGGTCATCGCTTAAGGTAGACGCATTGCGCGACGAGAAACGATGTCTGTAGATACATAAAAACTTATTCTGAACACGTTCGATCCTAGCCGAGTTTGTCGCGCAGATTCCATTCCATACAACAGAGGCATACTCGACGTGTGGTCTACATAAAGCACTGTACAGTGTGACAAAAGTACTAGGGTTATTAAACTCTTTAGTAATGCGGCACGTAATACCAAGCGTGCGTAAAGCTGAGCTCACAATGTGGTCAACATGACGCGAAAAGCGTAATGTACTATCAAATACAACTCCAAGGTCTTTGATTTCATTCACACGTGCCAAAAGAACTGACTGAATGTCATAAGAGAATAAAATATTATGTGTCTTTCGAGTGTAGGACATGACTTTAGTTTTAGAACTATTTAGTTTTAGGGCATTCTGATTGCACCAGTTTTCGAAAGCATATACATCATTTTGTAGCAAAACACAGTCGCGTTCGTCTCGTACCTCTATAAACATCTTAATGTCATCTGCATATTGTAGAAAGGAGGAGTGACGGATCACAGCCGAAACATCATTAACAAAAACTGAAAACAGAAGAGGTCCGAGAACGGAGCCCTGAGGCACACCCGTTGTCGCCTCATAAGTAGCAGAAGAATTATCATTCGAGCTAACAAAGCACTTCCGGCCACGCAAGTAACTTTTGAGCAATGAAAGCAATGAGTTGTGAATATCTAGCTTTGACAGTTTAGCTAGTAACATCTCATGATTAACAACGTCAAACGCTTTACTCAAGTCAAAGTAAATCACATCAAGCTGGCCTCTGTTAGCGACGGCGTGAGCAGCGGTTGACATAAAACAGGTGAGATTGGTTGTGGTCGAGCGACCCGCCATAAAACCATGTTGGTTAGGGATAAGATAACGCTTGAGATTGAATGACAATATTTTGTGTAGTGCCACTTCGAGGAGCTTCGAAAATGTGCAAAGAAGAGATATAGGTCTGTAGTTCGACACATTTGTTTTTGGACCGGACTTATGCACAGGTACAACAAGTGCCGTTTTCCACATGGCGGGAAAGACCTCATTCTTTATGCAGTTGTTAAAAATATGTACGAGAACAGGAATAAATATGGCACTGTATGCCTTCAAGAGGACCGACGGGATACCATCATGGCCGGAAGACAATGATGGTTTCATTTTTTTTACACACTCACGCAGTAGCTCCTCGTCAAAGAGTGCAATACAGGATGCATTCCCAGAGACAGCTGGCGCGGCAGTAGTTGAAGGGGTTGGATGATGCTTAAAAACGGACTGGAAGTGGCGTGCAAAAATTTCACAAACATCTGTCGTCGAGTTTCCCTGTGAGTCCAGCAGGGTGATCTCTCCTCTACCTTTTGTCTGGGACCGAGAGCGAACATACTTCCAGAATTCTTTTGGATTTTTAGTTAGCTGAAACTCGACGGAATCAGTGTACGCCTGACGATCACGTTTAAAAACTTCCTTGCAGAGAGACCTAAAGCGCCCAAATTCTGATTTTAATTCGGGGGTATCGTTCTTTTTAAACTTTCGATGAGCGCGCAATTTCTTATTCATTAGAGTACGTAATTCGTGCGAGAACCAGAATGGAAACTTTGAACCTGATGTTTTACGTAACGGGATGAATTGATTCATTCCTTCACGAACGATTCGAGTGAAATCGCGAACCTGTTGATCAACGTCAGAGCACTGAATGATTGAGGACCAATCGTAATTGGAGAAATAATCGTACAAACTAAGATAATCTCCAGCGGAAAAATTATGTCTATTCCCTTCAGGAAGTCTCCGTGAACAACGTCTCATGCCCCGTCGGACAGGTATACTAATATCCAATGGGGGGTGATATCCGTCGGGGGGAACCAAGCCTGACGCACCCGCAGTTACATCTATGCAGTCAAGATCTGAGAAGCAAAGATCAAGCATGTTGCCCTGGGTGTTCGGGATACAGTTATATTGTTTTAAGTTCGTAAATGATGCGAAATTAAGCGAGAGATTAGATTTTTGAATAATATAGTAATGTTTTGAGGACGCAGAGGCAGTTTCCCAACATATGTTGGGGACATTAAAATCGCCAAGAACCATAAATTTAAATTTTTCAAGGGCGTTGGTTGTGCGCTCAATGCCTAGTAGACATTGACTGAAATCATCAGGAGAGGTGTCAGGGGGCAAGTAATAAGCACCCAGAAGGATACCCTCGCCATTCGCACATTGTAGCTCTACCCACACTGACTCAAATGATGTCTCGAGATCTGGACGCCTAACACATTGCAATGACGCATCGATTGCTATCAGCACCCCACCCCCCGTCTTTTTGAATGTAGAGAATGCGCGATCACGTCGAAATACTGTAAAATTAGGTGGGAAGAGATCAGATGAAGAAATATTCGAACAAAGCCAGGTCTCGGTTAGCACAATAATAGATGCATGAGTTAGGGTTACGTTAGAAAAAAATTCATTAGCTTTCGTGCGGAGACCTCGGACATTCTGATAATAAATGTCTAGTTTAGGTATCTGTTTCGGTATTATTGGAGAGAGGTGTTTGGGATACCGCTTGATAGGTGCGGCTGTCAGTCAGCTGGCCTGTGAACTCCTTGAAGAGGCTTCCCTCTGGCCAGAGGAGGGGATCAAAAAGTTTCTCCATTTCGTCATCCGCAGCCGTCACGTGGAAGGACGAGTAGCCCTCATGCCGTGTCTTGAGCCGGGTGCACACGAGCTCGCGAACAGGGCCCCTTCTCTGGATGTGAGCCTGAAGGCCTGCAGGATCACAAGATGGGCCGAGACGCGTCACAAACACAGCGCGTTGGTGACGTGGACGAGGGGGTGGCAGTGCCACAGGTATACAGCTGGTTGCCGCACTTCCCCTCAACAACGGACGCCTTGCCGTGTTGAACTTGTGCCCCGCCCCGCGGAACCCAGCCCCGTTAAAGTTCGATGGGGCCTGACGGCGTGGGTGCCCCGAAGGTTGGACAGGTTCAGCGAGGTCGGTGCGCGACTCGTTCAAGGTCGCAGAGAGACCGTCGACCGGCGCGCTCGAAGAGGCCTCCCCTGCGAGAAGAGGGGTGCCTCCTCCTCCTCGCGCCGAAGAAAGCGGATGATGGGGGCTCGTCACCGCGGCGTAGGAAAATGGCAGCTGTCTTCCGCCGGCCGGCCCCATTTGGCACCGAGTCTCGCGCACAGCTCTGAGTTCCGTTCGCAAAGACTGTATGGCACTCGCCTGCAGCTGGGAAGACTGCCTGTACTCGCGGCGAAGCTGCGCGTTCTCGTCCCGAAGAGCAGCAACCTCGTCCGTGAGGAAGGAGATCCCCTCGAGGGAGTCGAGGAGGAGGGCCCGTAAGGATTCCATGTCTGCGTTGGTACCGCCGGGGGAGGAGGAAGCTGGCCCCTCCGGACGGTTGGAAGCGGTCGGGGAGGGCGGTGCGGAGTGGTGGCTGAGCGATGCTTCGTCGAGGCCGGCCTGGCTATCGCCATTAGGCCTAGCATCCCCGCTGATCTTTTCGCAACTCTTGCAGATAAAGGAGCTCACCCCAGATTGAAGAAAGGTGGTTTCATTCTCCGGCCAACAGATGCACTTGGTGTGCGCACGTAACTGGCACCCAGAACAGCGTAGAAACCGCTGTCTTCCGTAGAAGCAGCGGGAGCAGATACTACATGCGTCCGAGCTGGGCGCCATCTTGATGATGGCGCCCAGCTCGGACGCATAATAATAATAATAATAATAATAATAATAATAATAATAATAATAATAATAATAATAATCAATCAATCAATCAATCAATGTTTATTAAAGTGTCCAGGAACAACCAATCGGCCTTAGTGCTGGCACACTAAAAAAAATGAGCAAAAACACACATACATACACACATACACACGTATTCAGAAGGAGAACGTAGTTCACCAGTCTGAGAATACAAATATTAACAAGTATAAAAGACACTCAAATCAACAAGGGAAATCAAAAGCACAAAACAGAGACATCACCAGCTGTGAGAGCAAAAAGCAAATACTTGGATAACGTACTGACAAACATCAACGCTTCAACTGATCAGCAAGAGGAAGTTTTGTACAGCATTTCTGAACTTGCTCCCGCATGAGTTAAAAATATCAATTGTGTCAGAGTAGCGGTTATAACATTCAGCCGATCTTTGGATCGGGTTTAAGTGGCTAAAATGTCGAGCTATATAAAAAGATGATTGTAGCCGTGTAGGCACACGTGGAACTCTAAGGCTCACTTCGGACAGAAGGCTGGGAGAGTTAATCGAGCCGTGCAGGGTCTTAAACAAAAACAACAAATCTGCCTTCACCCGACGCTGCTGCAGGCTCAACAAGTTGACGAGTTGCGAGTTACACCCACCGTTCAAACAAGGATCACCTTTCTCAAGGTAACGATATTTAAAGATAGAAATAAATTTGTTTTGGACGCGCTCGACAAATAAACTGTTAGTTTTGGAAATGCCGTTCCAAACAACCGAGGCGTACTCTAGCTGGGATCTAACTAGGGAACGATACAGCGTAAAAAAAGCGGACGGGCCTTTGAATTCCTTCGTTATGCGAGACACGGCACCTAACGTGCGCAAGGCCGATTGAACCACTCTGGTAACGTGAGTGTCAAATCTCAGGGTTGAATCAAAGACAACTCCAAGGTCTCTCAGTTCACTTACACGTGAAAGCAGTTCGCCATGATAACTATATGTAAAAAATATATCATGGGTCTTGCGAGAATATGTCATTACTTTTGTTTTAGAATGATTCGAACGGAGGTCATTGTCTAAACACCAACGACCGAAGGAATCTGCGTCATTCTGAAGCGCGATGCAATCCTCTAAGGTCGATATTTTTTTGTAAAGTTTTATATCATCAGCGTACTGCAGAAATGAAGAATTTAATATAACTTGAGAGACATCATTTACAAAAATATTAAAAAGGAGGGGGCCCAAGACAGATCCCTGAGGAACTCCAGAGCTTGCCTTGTACAAGGACGAGGTAGTATTGTTGACGCGGACGTAGGCTTGCCTATCAGACAATAGCTTTTTAACAAATTGTATACCGAACCACATACTCCGTACGAGGAAAGCTTGTGTAAGAGGATGTTGTGGTTGACTACGTCGAATGCCTTACTCAGGTCGAAATAAAAAACGTCAAGCTGACCTCTATTACAAACTACTTCAGAGGCAGCAGACGTAAAAGATACGAGATTGGTGGATGTCGATCTGCCGGACATGAAGCCATGTTGATTAGGAATGACTATACTACGAAACTTGAAGGAGAGGAATTGATGGATTACCATTTCAAAGAGTTTGGAAAAAGAAGAGAGAAGAGAAATCGGTCTGTAATTAAGAACATCACCACTATTTCCAGATTTCAGGACCGGAACAACCACTGCCAGTTTCCAGTCGTCAGGGAATATCCCTGACGTCAAGGAGTTATTGAAAATTGTGCACAGTATAGGCGTAAGTAATTCATGATAACCCTTAACAATTGCAGCGGGTATCCCGTCATGACCTGCAGACAATGTGGGTTTCATTTTATTAATACATAGCCTAACACATTCCTCATCGACAACTACAGAACCTAACGAGTCACCAACTCCGTCCGAGTGAGGCAATATAGTTGAGGAGCAATTATTATTATTATTGTAGACTGACGCAAAGTGATCCGCAAACAACTCAGACATGCCCTTCGCACTGTCGCTATGCGGATTCAAGACGATTTCGGACTCAATATTCTTCCCCAAGCGCGATTTAGCGTACCTCCAAAATTTCTTAGGATTATTAACAAGATCTGATTCTACCGAGTCGCAATGCGCCTGGCGATCACGGTTTAAAATTTTCTTACATCGCTTTCTGCAAATTTTAAATTCAACTTCCCACTTTGGAAGACCACTTTTCTTAAACCTCCTGTGCAAAAAATCTTTCCGTTTTAAAAGCTTTCTGAGTTCACGAGGAGAACCAGTTAGGGAAGCGAGATTTTTTAGACGTTTTAAGAGGGATATATATGTTCATGGCCTCCTGAACAACAGTTGTGAGAAGATATACTTGGTCGTTGACATCAGACGACTCCAAGATAGAAGCCCAGTCAACACCCGACAGATGGTGATACATTCCAGTGTAGTCCCCCGCTGAATACTTATACGATGTGTGTGGGGAAGGACCATTAGAGGGACTGAGGACCGGAGGATCAAAACAGAAAGAACTACATCAAGAGCAGGGTGATATCTATCCTCAGGAACCATAGAAAGTTCACTTCGAGCAACACGTATACCGTCCGTGTTTGAAAAGCATAAATCTAAAACATTACCTTGGTCGTTTAGAATGTTATTGTGCTGTCTAAGATCTAAAAAGGAAGTAAAGTTGAGGAGATAGTTGCACTTTTGTTTACAATAAAAGTTGTCAGTAAGGACATTGAACTGTGTCCAGTTAATACCTGGAGCGTTAAAATCCCCCAAGATTAAGATATTGCTTCCCTGTGAATCATTCATTGTATTTTCAATGTCAGCGAGACATCTTTGGAAATCATCTGGTGTCGTCTGAGGAGGAAGGTAAAACAGACCTATTAAAATACGTTCTCTCCTAGAACACTCAATTTCCACCCAGAGAGACTCGGGAAATCTTTCCAAATCCTCACGTCTTCGTGAACTAATGCTGTTTGTTAACCGCGACCAATACACCGCCTCCGACTCGGCCCCGGGAAGAGAAATCACGATCGCTGACGGTAACATCAAAACCAGGCGGAAAGTAGTCGGAGGAACCAACACTAGGACATAACCAAGTTTCCGTTAAGCAAACAATTGAGTAATTAGAGAGAGTAATAGTTGGCAAAGAAACAGTCAGCTTTCGTCCGCAGGCCACGGACATTCTGGTAGAACAAATCGATGTTACTCATCTTTGTACTTAGTGTTGGGCTTGTAGGGCTTCTTCAGACGAGTGAAGGAGTTCTTGACGAAGTGCGCCTCTGAAAGGTTTAAAAAGACAATCCTTCGGCCACAAAGCAGGGTCAGAGAGTTTCTCAAAGTCTTCGGCAGCTACAGAGACGTGAAAGGAGGCGTAGGTATTGTAGCGAGTCTTCAGTCGGTGGCACTTCAAGTTTTCTACATCGAGTGAACACAGATGCCCAACGATGTCCGTAGAGGTGGTGACCGGATCCAGCTTGGTCACAAACAATGCCCTCCGACGGGAAGATGAGGGGGCAACGCTCAGCTTGCATGCCACGGACGCTCCGGCTTGCGCAGGGATTCGAGTCTTCGGGCTGATCGGGTTGGGCTTAACAGGCAGTGTATCATCTTCCGACGCCACGCTCACCAGCGCAGAGACCCGTTCCTGCGGGCTCATGGGGTTCGGCGTACCAGGCAGCGCATCATCTTTCGTCGTCCCGTTCACTGGTGCACGTGCAGACTTTGCAGAGAGAGCCGAGGCAGGAGGGAAGCGCAGGGCCGCAGCAAATGTTTTCCCTCCACAGGGCCCTGCCTGAACTTCAGCATCAATTCTTGCACGCTTGCCAAGCACGTCGCGTAAGCTGCGAACTTCCGCCCGCAGGCAGGCGATGGAGCCTGCCTGGAGTTCCGCCTGCTGTCTCTGCTCACGACGGAGACGCGCG
>JABSTQ010010067.1:0-231459 GCA_013358835.2 Ixodes persulcatus
AGCCAGCGTACACGGGTTTGTTCAAGTGTAGGGTTCTCTGGGAAAACTGAAAGATCACCACGGTCGGGCTGATTGCCGCAAACTGTCTGAGGTTAGGCTTCTGCAGGTTTTTCAGCACTTCGTCCTCGCTCACGCTAATGACAACGTTATTGTACTGACGTGGGTTTTCGATTGTCTTACCGTAAATTGAATTCATAATGAGCTTAGATAGGTTCTTTGAAAGGCATTTGTCGCCTGTTTTCGGAGGTTGTGGTTAAAGTCGATGAAATCTTTAAGGAATGCACTCTGCGAAAACTTCAGAACGCGATGAATGACCTTTAGTTTTAAGCCCAAATCCAGATACAGCTTGAGATTTCGGTAGTGGATAATGTAATTGCGTTTCGGGTAAAAGGTGAGAAGCAGCTTTCGCTCAGACTCTCGCTGGGGTAGGCGAAATTTTTTGACGAGCGCTTTTTGATAGGGTGAGAGCCATTCGAGCGGAACTCCTCGTTTCTCGGGAGCCAGGGGAAAGTCCGCGAGTGAATCGTGTAGTTCCCGAGGATAGTCGAGGTCCACCTCTAAAATGTAACCCTCGGGCGCGTCGTCGGGAACCTGCTGGAAGTGGAGAGCGTCGATTTCCTCGCGGTCTAGCCAGCGAAAATCTGCGCATGGAAGGTGTTGTCGCATGGTGGATGCGTATAGGCCGTTCACGTCGAGGTCTAAAATGTGAGAAACCTCCGTGTTCGGATCGAAACATGCGGTTCCTGGCACGTTAGCCCTCGTGTTACGAATGGCACATTGAACGATTCCTCCTCGCAGACCCGCTTCGATGAAAAGATACGCATCCACGTCGTCGAGCAGCTTCAGTTTTACCCCAGTCTGTTTAAGTGCGCAGGCGAGACTGAGCGCGGGGAGGGAAACGTAGTGTAACGAATCGAGCTCGTATGCGTCTAAAGTCCATTTCCTGAAATTTTGGAACACGTCGGCGAGAAGCAGGCAGTCGAGTTGCTGGTAGCAGTAACTGTATTCTCCTAGGCTTTTGAAATTAAATGTTTGAAAAACGGTTTGGGCGTGACGGTAGTCCTCCTCTGAAATTTGGCTGTTGTTGAGCTTGTTGTAAAACGACTCGCGCGACGGTAGCTCCGGCTCCCGGTAAGTCTCGAAACTGGTCACGTAGTCGTAGGGAAATACGCCTTTCCGCGCCAGAAGCTCAACGTGCTGCGGAAAAGCCTGCTCTAGACAGCACAGGTTTTCTAGTCACTTGGAAAGGAGGTCCTGAACGAGCGCGTCCAAGCTGGCGGGGAGAAAGGCCAGACTGTCGAGAAACCGCAGGTTACCCACGTCGAGTCTCTTAAATTGTTGGCAGCTAGTGGCGAGCACTTTAATAACCTTAGACTCGAATATGTCGAGTTTCGGTAGTATAAATGCCAGGTCATACGAATGGTTGTGCGCGAGCACTGGAATGACTTTTTTGTTTACTCTCAGATTTAAAATGCATCCCTGACACAACGACTGCCTGTACGATCCGCTGAAGTGATCGTGATCCCTGACTTTTCTCTTTCGATTTCCGAACGATTCGCCACAAATCGCGCAGTGAGAGGCCGACGCGTGAGCCTCTTCGTTCACGCTCACCATTGGCACTTCCTCGCTTCGAATCCATTCGCAAATGAGCTTTGACAATTGATTAAGGATGGAAATGAACTTTTCCACGCAGTCCTCGCCTCGGTACAAAAACTGCTCGACGGTGCGCGAGTCCGTGGATTGGATTACGAGAATGCAAAACGAACTGGGGACGTGCTTCTCGGAAGCCTGACCCATGTTTTCCGCTTCCAGAATGGCCTCGAAATCATAGACGCAAAAGTAGGGAAAAGGTTCCATCGTGTGTGGGCTCAGGAAATAAAGCGCGTCCCCCTTTGCAGGACACATTGTTCGGACTGCCTTCTTTTCTTTACACAGCGATAAATGACTTCCCAGCGCAGTGCGAAAGCGAAAGCCCATCATACACCTTTTACAGCGAAAGCGGTGACTGCGGCTGTTCGCGAAAAGTCCGGAAAAGTTGGTGATTAGAACAAAGTGATCGTCTATTAGGAGCAAATCCACGTGCTTCTCCCGCTCGCTATCGTTGACTTTGAGTGGGTAGACGAACCTTTGTTCCCGATCGTAACCGTACACGTTCACGGACACGGAGTTTTTTCTCTCGAAAGCCTGCTCGTCTCCGAAAACCAGCTCTGGGGAAACACAAAAACGTAGTAGACGACGTGAAACTCTTTGTCGAACATTTCTCTTCTAAATCTCAACAATTTGCGAATATACGTACTTTTGCCCGATTTAGAGGATCCAATCATCGTGGTTTACGCCAGCGTTTGGAAACGAAAGTTGTCCAGGCTCAAAGACATGTCGGTGACCATGCATGCTACGCTCGTAGACGAGTGAAAAGAAGGTATCGCAGAAACGTTTCTAAGTACTCGCGCGAAGCACATTCCCGCGCGGCGGGAGAGTCACGCGGCTTTTGCTTCACGAGAAATGCTCACACGTGTCGCAACAGTGCGGTTTATAGCAAAGCCCGAACGTATACCCAAATCACAATGTTTACCCAACGAAGGATATCCGATAAAAAGAAAAAGCGGATGCTCCCCAAGCGCGGAGCTGACCGCGCGATACAAGTACGTGCCTAACAGGAACACTCGCGCGGCTTTTGCTTCACGATAAATGCTCACACGCGTCGCAACAGTGCGGTTTATAGCGACGCCCGAACGTATCCTCAAATCACAATGTTTACCCAAGTACGTACCTAACAGGAACAAGTCTAGACATGTTTGGACGTGTCTCGAGAGCTCGGAATGTGATTTTTTTATATGCAAATTAAATACGTTGTGTTGACAATCAGCTCGTTCGCTTTTGTTTTTCAGTCTCGTGTTTTTTTTTTTCTTTTCATATATAGTGACGCACTTGTTGATCTCACAGCGAGTCGTCATTTCGCAATCCGCTTGGTATAAATGTCGAGGGTTCATCCGCTTGTCTCCGTTCACTGCTTTCTCTCCGCGGAAGAAAAGGTAATGCGAGAAAAAGCTTTGCAGGTCTGTCGTGTACTAACGTAATTATTTTCAGACCTGTCATCTCACCTCGAGCCATCGGCGCCGCCCTCTCCGCGGTCAATTCAAAATGGACGGGATCCTGAACAAGCTGTCTTCACTGCGAGCGTCGTCATCCTCTGTCTTCGTAAGCATGAGCACCATTCCGTGTAATGTTAAGATACCCGTGCTGGATGTGAGGCGAATGGACACCCGTTACGGACCATCAGTTTGTGTTACTCTCCAACTTGAGAGCGACGTCGTAAAAGTATTTTACCGAAACGATTCGCCGAGCTCAACGAGGAAGACATCCAGAAGATGAAGGCAGTGACCGGACTATTAATGAAAAAAACCATCTGTGACGAGCGGTCACCCGTTGTTACCTTCTCATGCTCAGACTAAAAACTTGTGAGTCACGCGGAACAATTAAAAAAAAGGTGACCTGCCACTTGTGGGATGCGCGAGAGCGGCAGCAGTACTCCCACGCGGAGTCGTTACAAGTTCACCTGGCCCAGGTTCACAATATCCCGCCGCAAGTTTGCCTTCCCTTCATCAACTCGCTGTGCGCCTTTCGAAACTTTACCGCGCGGTATGATATGAATTTGCACGAGCGCGACGACGAGTCTCACGATGTATCCACGCTTTGTCGGCTTCAGTCCGACGCAATGGCCAATGTTTTTAGGCTTTATGAAATGCCATTGCGTTTTTTCATCAAAATAACCATGGAAATGACTCGTCTCAACGGCGACGACGAATTCGAATTCAGCGTGCACTACTTTCATTCTTTTGTGCACACGGTCTGGGCCGAAGGTAGCCTTCGCGATGCTCTACAGACAGCATGCGCCGAGATCTCTGCTCGCCTCGAACAGTATCAAGAACGAAGATCCGGACTCGTCGTTGTCGCCATTCAGACCTGCACCATCACCGTTGGACGTTTCATTCCGCCCACGGTCGGTTGTGCGAGTTTTGTGTTACCCGGGGAACTCCCAAGCAGACAGTGCCTAGTGAATGTGACCGAGCAACTCACTGACTCGGAAAGAAACATGTGCTTTGTGTTTTCTGTGCTCGCCGGCCTCCATCCGGCGCCCTCTAATCGATCGAGAGCTTCTTGCTACCGAGAACATTTTGCCAAGTATTGGTTCCCAACCAGCTATCCAGTGACGTTTCCGCAAGACGTGCAGGCTTTCGAGAGAAAACACGCCGTGTCCGTGAACGTGTACGGTTACGATCGGGAACAAAGGTTCGTCTACCCACTCAAAGTCAACGATAGCGAGCGGGAGAAGCACGTGGATTTGCTCCTAATAGACGATCACTTTGTTCTAATCACCAACTTTGCCGGACTTTTCGCGAACAGCCGCAGTCACCGCTTTCGCTGTGAAAGGTGTATGATGAGCTTTCGCTTTCGCACTGCGCTGGGAAGTCATTTATCGCTGTGTAAAGAAAAGAAGGCAGTCCGAACAGTGTGTCCTGCAAAGGGGGACGCGCTGTATTTTCGGAGCCCACACACGATGGAACCTTTTCCCTACTTTTGCGTCTTTGATTTCGAGGCAATTCTGGAAGCGGAAAACATGGGTCAGGCTTACGAGAAGCACGTCCCCAGTTCGTTTTGCATTCTCGTAATCCAATCCACGGACTCGCGCATCGTCGAGCAGTTTTTGTACCGAGGCGAGGACTGCGTGGAAAAGTTCATTTCCATCCTTATTCAATTGTCAAAGCTCATTGGCGAATGCATTCGAAGCGAGGAAGTGCCAAAGGTGAGCGTGAACAAAGACGCTCACGCGTCGGCCTCTCACTGCGCGATTTGTGGCGAATCGTTCGGAAATCGAAAGAGAAAAGTCAGGGATCACGATCACTTCAGCGGATCGTACAGGCAGTCGTTTTGTCAGGGATGCAATTTAAATCTGAGAGTAAACAAAAAAGTAATTCCAGTGCTCGCGCACAACCATTCGTATGACCTGGCCTTTATACTACCGAAACTCGACATATTCGAGTCTAAGGATATTAAAGTGCTCGCCACTAGTTGCACACAATTTAAGAGACTCGACGTGGGTAACCTGCGGTTTCTCGACAGTCTGGCCTTTCTCCCCGCCAGCTTGGACGCGCTCGTTCAGGACCTCCGTTCCAAGGGACTACGAAACCTGTGCTGTCTAGAGCAGGCTTTTCCGCAGCACGTTGAGCTTCTGGCGCGGAAAGGCGTATTTCCCTACGACTACGTGACCAGTTTCGAGACTTACCGGGAGCCCGAGCTACCGTCGCGCGAGTCGTTTTACAACAAGCTAAACGACAGCCAAATTTCAGAGGAGGACTACCGTCACGCCCAAACCAATTTTTAAACATTTAATTTCAAAAGCCTAGGAGAATACAGTGACTGCTACCTGCAATTCGACTGCCTGCTTCTCGCCGACGTGTTCCCAAATTTCAGGAAATGGACTTTAGACGCGTACGAGCTCGATCCGTTACACTACGTTTCCCTCCCCGCGCTCAGTCTCGCCTGCGAACTTAAACAGACTGGGGTAAAACTGGAGCTGCTCGACGACGTGGATGCGTATCTTTTCATCGAAGCGGGTCTGCGAGGAGGAATTGTTCAATGTGCCATTCGTAACACGAGGGCTAACGTGCCAGGAACCGCATGTTTCGATCCGAACACGGAGGTTTCTCACATTTTAGACCTCTACGTGAACGGCATGTACGCATCCACCATGCGACAACACCTTCCATGCGCAGATTTTCGCTGGCTAGACCGCGAGGAAATCGACGCTCTCCACTTCCAGCAGGTTCCCGACGACGCGCCCGAGGGTTACATTTTAGAGGTGGACCTCGACTATCCTCGGGAACTACACGATTCACACGCGGACTTTCCCCTGGCTCCCGAGAAACGAGGAGTCCCGCTCGAATGGCTCTCACCCTATCAAAAAGCGCTCGTCGAAAAATTTCACCTATCCCAGCGAGAGTCTGAGCGAAAGCTGCTTCTCAGCTTTTACCCGAAACGCAATTACATTATCCACTACCGATATTTCAAGCTGTATCTGGAGTTGGGCTTAAAACTAAAGGTCATTCATCGCGTTCTGAAGTTTTCGCAGAGAGCATTCCTTAAAGATTTCATCGACTTTAACCACAACCTCCGACAACAGGTGACAAATGCCTTTCAAAAGAACCTATCTAAGCTCATTATGAATTCAATTTATGGTAAGATAATCGAAAACCCACGTCAGTACAATAACGTTGTCATTAGCGTGAGCGAGGACGAAGTGCTGAAAAACCTGCAGAAGCCTAACCTCAGACAGTTTGTGGCAATCAGCCCGACCGTGGTGATCTTTCAGTTTTCCCAGAGAACCCTACACTTGAACAAACCCGTGTACGCTGGCTTCTCTATCCTTGAGATGTCCAAACTGGTCATGTACGAATTTTTCTACAAGCAGGTCAGGCGCCTTTTCCCCGACGCCCGCGCAGCGTACAGCGACACAGACTCGTTCATTCTCCAAATCACCGACCCGGATGTAGACTCTAAGCTCGCAACCCTTGCCGAAACTCACCTGGATACTTCGGGCTACCCAGCCGATCACCCCTTGTTCTCTCCCGCAAACAAAATTAAACTAGGAGTGCTCAAAAACGAGCTCCCAAAAGATCACAATCTTGGATTTGTTTGTTTAAAACCCAAACTCTATTCGATGGAACTAGCCTCTAGAGAGCACTACGTGAGGGGGAAAGGAGTGAAAAGGTGCGAGTCCCGTAAGCTAACCTACGAGCTGTACGTTCAAACTCTCGAGCAACAAACTCTGCACAAAATCACGCAGCGGACTATCGCACGTAAGTTGTGCGAGAACAAGACTCTTGCCGTGGAGAAGATAGGACTCAACCCGTTCGACAACAAGCGCTTCATCGACTCTGACGGCGTTTCAACTCTTTCTTTCGGACATTGGAGCCTTTTGTGAAGTGCTTTTTTTTCAATTCAAGCTGATGTATTTGTGTGTGTGTGTGTGTGTGTACAGAGGGTATTGTCAAGAGCCATTTTTATGTAGCGCGAGGTTTTTTTTTGTTTTTCACCAAGTGTTTGATATTTGTATAAAGAGCTGTTGCGCGCGCGCCATCTGTTTCTTCGTGTTTTGAAAATCTCTTAGATATATGCAAATTGAATAAAAAAGATAAAGATCCATCCTCGCTTTGTGTCCTTTTTTTAGGCTTAATTTCAGAATCAGGTTACAAGGCAGGAGAGCTTTAAAGCGGGAGAAGGCAATTGCTTGCGCACGCTTATGAAAATGTGTGTATTTAACCGTATTACAAAAGCCAAGGGTCAGGAAACCACGTAATCTGAATTGCATACACACACTGACGACAAAGACGAGTTAAGCGCTATCGGAGGTAGAGTGTCGGGCTGCTGTGCACGAGGTAGCGATGTCGATTCCCAGCCCCCCGGTGCCTTTTTTAGCGAATAAAAGGCATTTACCGCGAAGCGATTCAAATAATGTCATGTGACCGCAGCGCAGCGCCCTCTTTCGGACGCAGCTCGAACCCTGTGACATCACGTGGTTGTTATCATAAATTGCACACACACTTACACGAACAACTAAGACGAGTTAAGCGCTCTGGGAAGCAATGTGCTTGTAGCTCAGGGGGTAGAGTGTCGGGCTGGTGTGCACGAAGTAGCTTGTTCGATCCCCGCCGCCGCTGAGCCTTTTTTATCGAATAAAAGGGGCATTTACCGCCCAGCGATTCAAATTCAAAACACGTGATCGCCATGTGACCGGAGCGCAGCGCCCTCTTTCGGATGCAGCACAAACCCTGTGCGACATCACGTGAGCGCCCTCTGTCGGACGCAGCTCGAACCCTGTGACATCACACGTGAGACGCCCTGAGCGCCGCAATTCAAGTCCTATAGCGCCCTCTGTCGGACGAAGCTCGACCCTGTGACATCACGTGGTTGTTATCAGATGATGGCCGCAGCTGTCAACATCTGGTCAACCACGCTTGTGGTTTGAGGTCTGAGGTTTGAGGTACTTGACCTCACACCTGTACCGCGTACCTCGAGGGGCGGGACCCGGGCGAGCTCCGATTGGTCACTGGCCAACGCCCATGCCCTGTCATTGGTCCCTGGGATGGGAGAGAGGGAAGAGGCCCCGCCCTTCGGCTCTGTGATTGGTCGGGGCTGGCCCCGCCCCCTTGGGGGCTTTGATTGACAGGTGTGTGAGCTGGTACATGTTTTCTACTACTGTGAACGTCTGTATTTTTTAAATTTTTGACCCAAGCAGACGGAGTTCCGTCAGACCTGTTTTCGTTTAAAACCTGCAATTCTATACATTGATTTTTGCAGTAAGGCGTCCTGTATGGGATTATTTAGAAGAATACCATTTATTTTCTCTCTTTCCGCACATTTCGTGTATTTGCCTTCAGATCTGTAATGTGAGCACACAGTCCTTTTTGGCGTAGCCCGCGACCCGGTGTTTCACACTGCCAAACTGCGAACAGAAAAGCGTGTTCCGCAGACTCAACAGATGGCGTACTCTCGAGCACCATCCTTTCATATCCGTCTGAAGCGGCTATGTGAACTTCATACAGTCAAAATTATTAATGACAATAAAAAATATTTTCTTGCTACCTGAAGACTTGACAACATAAATTAAGGGCCGATCACCCTAAAGACATACATCATAAGTAAATGCACCCCGCAATTATCTGATATATGCGCTGCAAATTTTTTCCGGCGCTTTTATCCTCGATAGAAGTGATTTCGGAGAACCTTAAACAAATCTTTTCGTTCGAAACTGATTTAAATAACATATGTCTTCCTGACGCATATTCAACTTCTCAAACATGTAGAAGTCTGTTTCTCCTTTTGTGTGATGAACAAGGGTTTTATGTGTCTGTGGGCTGGACCAGAGCCGTTTATTGAGAGAGTTTGGCCATACATTGGTTTGAATAGGTGAGCATCTCGGGGCCAACCACAGGCCGCGAAACAGCCCCTTGCGGTGGTCGTGTGATCTAAATATGTGACACGACTATACTTCGTTTCATCTTATGTGCGAGCGAAGGCAAAGCTGGAAGCGCGAGCACGGAAGCTCCGTGCGTTCAGGCTTTGCTCGAGCGCGCGAGCTGGGGAGAAATGCAAAAAGCGCTGGTCTCGCGCTTCTAGCTTTGGCTTCGCTCGCAGATTAAGTGAAACGAAGTATAATTTGAGCCGTGCCGAGCGGACCTCCGCGTCTCAAGACGCTCGCGCACTCCACCCTTTGGACTGTTTTCTTTCAGCCAGTCTCAGGACGCTGTTCTAGCAGTGCAGACAAAGGCATGGGCACGAGCGCGTGGCTTTGGAAAGTGCCTCCTATGCTCGAGGTCTCGTACAAACAAAAGCGTTTCGCTGAGCTAGGCTCACGCGCCTGTGCCTTTGTCTTCAATGCAGACATTTGTGAGATGGAGTAGAGGTCTCCTGATTGGTCTACGCTGTGTCACAAATTTAGTTTACGCTCTAAGCGTGGGGGGAATATTCGGCGCTGGCGGCGGCCTTTGCTCCGCCTATTGGCCAAACTCTCCCAATACACGGCTCTGGGCTGGACGACAACAAAGTACACAGTGGCTGCGTGGCGGAACTATGACGATTGCGCACGCAGACCGTCAGAGAGTGACCAATTAAGTACCTGTAATGTCGAGCAAAGTATGAAGTACTACTTTGTTCTATTTAAAAAAAATATAAAAAATAGCAAGGGTCATGTTTATTTGTAAATTGAATTGACCGATATCTTGACAAGAATAAACCTCAAACCAAGCTATGTCAAAATTGTTCACTTTGGTACGCGCTATTTTAGGCCAGATCCGATCTGAGTACAAAGGTCCCTCTTTTCTGCATGATTATTTGCATGCATAACGGTCCTGAGTGTAAAGAATATTGGTCAGGAAAGTAAGCGTTGTTATTGCCGCTCAGTGTTTCTATAAAAGGTAGATGAAAGGGACTGTCCTAAAACTGTTTTGGTATTTTGAAAATAATATTGCTTTTAGCTCAGTTGATTCGTTATCATATATAACGTAAAACGTATTTTGTAAGTTAGATTTCAGGGTATATATAGCGAGGACGTGCTAATTTCATGATTTTATGCGCTGTAATTAATTCCTAAGTTCTAGAGCACAGCAGGAGTCTACTTTTAATATTTCGACGCAAAGTTGTAGCATTAACGCGTATTTTAGGCGATCTCCAAACTGATATATTTTAGAGTCAGATAAAATATATGCGACTGAGGTAAAAAAAATAGATGCTGAGTCATAGATGTTAATCTAGCTTTCTTTTACGGTTTCATTTAAATTAAATAACGCAATTTATTTTTCTACCTGAAAATAAAAGTGGATTCTACGAATGATAAAAAGCTAGATACTCGTTTCAGTGTTGAAATAGTGCCTATTGCCAAAGAAACGCGGAAAATATATTCTCAGTTTTGCGGTTCAAACCGGTTCGAACCGTTATTTTTTGCTCCCCGGAACTGAACCGGAGCTGAACCGAAATCTGCGAACCCGAACCGGAACCGAACCGATAAACATTTCGGTTCGACACCCTGTCTGGGCCAATTAATGTGGTGTGGTGGCCATTGTAGTGTAAATATAATTGAGTATATGAAAGGTTGGTTGGAAAATTTCAGCCATTTTAGAACCCTATTTTGAGGCGAAACAGTGAATTTTTTAATCGAAGTGTGAAAGTAAATATTGTTCAGACTTCTCTTAATTGAAGTACATAAAAACCTTGGAAGGACAAATACAAACAAGTTCTACCTTTTTAATTAGAAACAATGAAGAGCTTTGGGTAAAAATAATTAAGCGTAATGACCCAGATACAGGAAGTATGTGGTATCTGCATCACCGTGCTGAATTTTCGTGTTTTGAAGTAAACTTTACTCCTTAATAGGAAGGATTCGCTCACCAAATTTGTCCTCCATGCTTCTTTTTTTCTATCACAGTTGAGTAATTATATTTTAAAATTTGTTTGCACTAGTTATTCTTCAAAGGTTTTATTGTGTTGAATGAGAGTCATGCAGCCACTGTTTTACTTCAGGTTATGGGTAACCTGGTCAGCAGCTGCTGACCAAATTACCCACATCTTATTCGGTCATCTCCACCTCAGGGTGGTCAAGAGCAATAAGTAACACAAAGTATAATGATACGGGGTCACAGGCAGCGACAATGACAGCCAATCAATAAATATGTCTAGTTCAGCCTATGTGCTGTATCATTCTGCCTGGCAGACAGCAGCAAGGAAATACAAGATTTTCACGGTAAAACCGAACCCTGTTTTTTGCGCAACAAAAATTATCTAGACATCGCAGAGAGTTCAAACTGCGTCAGAACGTCGCCCCAGCTGTTCAAGCAAGATGCCAAAGTTTCAACACTTGCCATTTCCAGAATAAAACGTTAGAAGTGAAAAACTGTTTTCATCTATGAGAGCATGCCGTCCGTGAGAAGCAGCAGACCAAATGCCGCTCTTTGCGACCACAACTAACAGATGGCGCCACTTGTCCTCGAGGCTTCCAGCGCTCTCTCGTGTGTCTAACCTGAGCGACTGGCGGAAAAGTTACAATACCTGAAAAAAAGTATTGTATCCCTGTCCCCAACTGTGTCGGTTGTTTATAGAAGGAAACAAAACTAAATAAAAAAAAACCTAGGATTGTAGTCACTTGGTTTTTTTTTTAATGAAAAGCCATCCCGATAAATACCAAAGCAGACATCATCTGCTTCTGTCTTCCCGAATGCCAACAGTCATTTACACGCACTTGCATTGATTGTTTATGTTCAGTTTTATTTTTATCCGGCAGTTAACTCGTGAAGAACATAGTCTGGTCGTACCGTGGTACGCCGAACTGGGGGGCTTTCGAAAGGTCAAGTGCAAGTTCTTCTTGGAGTTCGGCTTAAGGCCACCTCCCAAGTCGGTGATCTGGACGTGGGCCCGGTGCTCTGCAGAAGAAAGTAGCATTAAGAACTCAGCGCACATCTTCCTCGTTCCTCCTAAACAGGAAGGGGGGGGGGGGGGGGGGAGCGGGGTTCCTTCGCCATCATCGGTGCCTTCGAGGTAAATCCCCATTTGTATTTGCGAAGAGCCGCACCTTAGTTCGGTGTATCCAAGCCCACCATGCGCAAAGCTACCCGCGAGATGCGCCCGTACAAGCTTTGCCTAAATCATGAGTTGTTGTCTGGTGACTACAAGAAGTAACTCGACTTTTGCCGGGATGTGCTCCTCAGGATTGCTCAAGATACATCACACATGCAGTTTTTGCTGTTTAGTGATGAGGCAGCATTTCACTTGGACGGGCAGGTCAACACAGAGAACTGCCGCTGTTGGACTTTGACGAATCCTCACTGTACGCTCAAGAGGACTTTACAGTCTCTGAAAGTAACATTGTAGTGTGGAATCTGAAAGGAGGGCGTCATTCGGCACTTTTTTTCTACGACAACGTGTCTGTAGACACCTACCTGCAGGTGATGCAGGATCAGTTTCTTTTCGAGTTGGAAGCACCGCACTTGCAACGGGACCTGTAAATTTTTATGCAAGATGGGGTGCCACTCCACTGGGCGACAAGTGTAAGGCACTGGCTTTACACCATCTTCTCAGGGCGCAGGAAGGGCCGGGGATCGCCGAACATTCCATGGCCGTACTGATCGCCATACCTCACAATATGCGACTTTTTCGTTTGGGTGTGTGTGAAGTCCCAGGTGTACAAGGGCCAGCATTCTCACACTCGACGCTTTAAAGCAACGCATCGAGGCAGAGTTCGCTCTCATCATGAATAAGATGCGAACTGTTGCATTCAGAGAGTGCGAGACCAGGCTTGACATCTGCACTTGGCGCCTAGGAGGCCATGTCGAAGCCCTAGTTTCGACTGAAGTAGAGCCGTAGAGCCCTGCCTAGGACTGATGTGACAACAGTCTACGGAACAAACACCTTCTCTTCAAGTGTACGCTTTATTTAATTTAATACCCAGACAAACGCCCTTTCAGGGCTGTCAAATGCTCTCGTCACAGAGCCTGGCCACCCCTGTCGCGGCTGCTCTCGTTTCTCTGGATCCTCATGCAAAGAAGATTCTTTGTGTGCGCCCATTTTTCTCTTCAGGTATCGCTCCCTTTGTTACCCTCATCTTATGCAGTCAGGGGTCTCACACCATGTTCAGTCTATAAATCAGTAAAAGGCTCGTGTCAAACGAAACTGCCGAGCCAGCTGGTGAAGCAACAAAACGTCTTTATTCAGGATAAACAAAGGCATTACAGTAAACTCTCACTTGAGCGAGTGTCGGTTTAACAAATATTCCAGAATAACGAACCTTAAGAAGGTTAACGAAGTTCAGTTCAATGAAGTTTTGTGCTCTGCAGTGCTGGCGTAGCTGATGCCCGCCACCCCGCCGCTGGCATCGGCTATTATAACTGGCGTTTACAACGCCGCCGAGGCAAAGCGGCGGTGCGGTAGACAGAAACGGAACCACATAGTGTGTCTGTTTTTTTTTTTGTCATCGGTTCTGTTCGGCCATCTTAGTTTTGGGTAACAACGGCAGGACGGCAGTTTGTGCGCCCACTTTCATAATGAGTACGACGAAACGAAAGCCGTTGTCTCTCAAACAAGCTCAAAATACTTCAGCATCTGGACAACGGTCGAAGGCAAGTGGACGTTGCGAAGGACTATGGGATTCCACCGTCGACGTTCTCAACGATAGTGAAGCAAAAATCGAAGCTTGAAGGAGAGACTGCACTTAATCCCAACAGGCCAATGCACGATGCCGTTGCAGTATTGCTTCGCCATAGCAGCAAGCTGTCCCAGAGGAGGTGCAAAAAAAAATAGACTCTCTGGACAGCTTTGGTACTTCATGCGCTATAATAGCGCTCATGCAAGTGAAAATCGGAGATTTTTTTTTTTCGAAATGAGAAAGGCAGCAACGTAACTGTTATGCACTTTGTATATATCGATGTACATGACTCCATAAATTCTATTTCACACTTCTGACTCGATGCATGCTGTGCCCTATGCGGTTCCATATTCCAGTGAATATATACAGTGTAGTGAACTTCCAGTTAAGTGTACTATTTCCTTGGGTCCCTTTAAGTTCGCTCAAGTGAGAGTTTACTCTATACAAATACACAATTTAGAGAGCCTAACCTGGGATAAAAAAAAGTCCCACAACGACCTGGAATTGTACCCAAACCGAGCGAACCATGTGAAAAATGATACGACGTTACTGTGTTGCAAACCGCCAGACCGAAACCGAAACTAATTAAGTACCCTTGGCAGATGGAGGCACCATCTGTGAGATGCTGTCACAGACAGCGGCATTCTGCCGGCTGCTCCTTCCAGGACGGCGTCCTCTCATAGTCAAAATCAGTTTTCCACTTCTAACTTTTTTATTTTTATAATGGTAAGTGTTGAAACTTTGGCATCTCGCTTGAACGGCTTGGGCTATGTTCTGACGGAGTTTGAGCTCCCTCCGATTTCTAGTTTATTTTTGCAATGCGAAAAAGAGGGTTCGGTTTTGCATGGACCTCCTGTACGATAGGCTATTGCACCCTCCTTTTTGTTAAAAGTCGTAGTTTAAGTGTTGTTTTACTTATTACATCGTGTGTCTCTATCCTTGATATAAACGGCAGTGCAGTCTGAATTTTTGTGCTAGTTGCCACCCTGACCAGGCTGAAGCTGGCATAATCGGCAAGCATCGTAACTGGAGTTTAGTGAAATGACAGCATATATTGACTACTGTGTGAATGTTCGTGCTTCGTGGCAGTCATACGATAATAGTTTTTAGAGGACACCTGCCTTGACGTTACTTGTGTTGATGGAAGGTTGACCTATTATTTTAGCAAGAACTATTATTTATTTTTATTAATTTCGGAGCTCGTGGGCCATTACAGGGAGTAACTTTGTACAGCATCATTGTCTAGTGGCTATACCATATTTGCTGTTGTGCTTCCTGTGTGAGTATAATGCCTTATTTGCATTGCATTTCAAATCTTATTTTTAATTACTTCGATAATACCTAGTAGCTGGAATTTGATGTCAGCTTCTGCCACATCGACCCATGACCTTTGATTGTGTGCCAAACACACCACTAAATAAAAATCGCTTCATTATTATGTTTGGTTCCTTTATTGCATAGGATATGGGAATCCAAGAAATTACATTCTTCAACTGTGTAATCTACTATTCACAATTTTGAATTATGTTAACAATTTTATTAACCTCCAAGTCACTCATTAACTGTTCAATTATGTAAATAAATGTAAACTGTTAACCGGTTGCAAGTTTGTAATTAATGCACAGTCCCACCCTTCATTACTGTTTGTGTATAATATCAGCAAATGTTGTGTGAACATACAGTTTATTTCGTAACAACCTTTTTATGTCTGACCCATTATATTCAATGTTTTCTAGATAAGTTCAAAGTTATATAAGAGAGTGCTCATCTTCAAGTTAAGCCATACTACTGGATGTACACTTGTGTGTGACTGATACATATGTTCCCAGCAAAATCAAAGGATACATTTAAGAGGAGCAAACCATATGCTTTGCTGTTTGTTTTGTCTTATTTTAGGTGCATGGGTGTTTACGTCTAAAAGTGTTATATTGAAATTTGCTGCAGGACTGGTTTGCCTGACTCAGCTTGTTTGTCTGGCAGCTTGCAACTTATGGGAACCTGAGGAACTGCATCACAAGAGTAAAAGAGACGTCCACCCAGCACTTCTTCGAGGATGGCTTTTGAAGAAGGGAGAACTGCATCTAAAGTGAATGCCGTTGCAGGTGGGTCATTACAGTGAACCCCTAGAGTTAAGCACTTGTTCCTCCTGGTGGTGTGGGAGGCAGGTTCCGATCCGATGGTCTGGAGTGTGGTGGCACGAACGTCGCTGAGTAAGAGGTATACTCACTGCTTGCAGAGAACTATGTGCATTTATTTACACTCTAGTTACAAGTCCCAACTTGGGAGACCATCCTGCCTCGTCTACAGACTCGACTCCAGTCCCCATTTTCTCTCAATCCAACCCTAAGTCCAAAACCACCAAAATCCTCTCTGAACTTCATTTGTAGGGCCGTAGGGGCCTCCTTTCTCCTCAGGAACCGACCAATCTCTTCAAATGCCACCACTGACACGTGGTACACTGTTCTCCAATGGTCGGCGAGCTGTCAGCCTGGTGGTCTAACCGCCAAACCCAAATTCCTTGTAGAATCGTCCTTTGCATTTTTCCCAGTCTGGCTGGCGCCAACCGCTAAATTATTGCATCGGGCGAAAAACGACAATTTTACACTAAACAGCAAAACTCTCTATACACAGGCACACGTGGTTAACAGCCACAAGCAGCTGCAAGAACGGGCTGTCCCAGGGATCTGTCCGAGCAAACTCCCGAAACCCGAGACATTTCTTGACGACCGTGGGGGAACCGCTCCGACCTCTCGGCCGCAAACGCTCTGCCTCCCCAACGCCGACGCCAACATAGAAAGCTAAAAAAAAAATGCCGACGCAACTTTGAAAAGTTCTAACAAAAGAAAACACCTTAATTAATAAGCATGATTTCTATATACCTGACTCCTAGCACAGATAATCCCCAAAAAAATATTAACAAATGGGTTAGAAACAAAGAATGGAAATATCAACAAAGAGGTGGAGGTTAACACACCATAGCACTGTGTTGTATCTGTCTCTTCTCTTGTGTCCTATGCACAGTTTTTATGTTTTTGTCTTAAATGATCGTTTAAGACTAGTGAACAAAAGTATGCTCTCAATCATTCATACGAATTAACTGTGTGCTCGCGATTAAATCACGAACACTGTTTATGCTTGTGCCTAGAAATGTAACTCGTACAGTAACCTATTGAAAGGACACTGATAGGGTATTTATGCTTGTTGAGGTTTTTGTTAGAACATGACTTAAGAGATTCCAACTACACAGAACATAATTTGCTGACCCAAATTTGTTTTCTCTCTGCTCGAAAACAGCCAGTCAATAATTGGTTGCTTGCAATCGCGCTCACTCTCTTTTCCATGGTCATGTGCGGTTTGAACTATGTGTACCAAATATATTCAGAATCATGCATCATCTAAGGCACACATGCCATATTAAAAAGAGAAAAATAAGAATATGAATCCTATTTTGTGGTCTCCAAAAGCCTGCAAAAACGCTGATCAAAAAAACAAATTCTGCACAGATCACAGGAAGTACTTGCACATATCATTTTCATTATAGCGACGCACCGCGGGCTGGACGATACGATGGTGACGCACGATGCTCGAACGTTGCGACGGATGTGGGGCCTCTACTTCGGAACGGTCGTTTGTGATACCGGCCAATTCATCTTCAAGTGCAGACGTCGAGCGTAAGGGTTATAAGTGCGAAACAATCGCACGACCAACGGTGCACGCAGATTCGTCTTCGTCGTCTGCTTCACACACCGGAGACGCAGAGGACACAAAGTGTGGTCGGGTGTCGCCACATTATTTCCGGCCATGAGCTTCAGTGCTTGTCTTTCAGTTTCGGTTTCGAACAGCAGATTTGTTTGGCTTTATTAAATGTATACGTGGCTCTGTAGTAAAATATTTTGTGGCTAGTCTCTTGACATAATATTAAATCGTCTGGCAAAAAAAATGAAAACAATATACACATTTTTAGGGCGTGTTAGTGTCCCTTTAATGAACAAAAACCGAGGTGCAAGCTGGCACATGTTAACCAAGGTGAATTTAGCCAATAAATTAGTAGGGATTCTGGAAGGATGATGCAAACACAAAAGTCTCAAACTCAGCTACGTTTTAATGGGCTAAAGATAAAGAGGCAACCCACAAGAGGGAGACACAAAGACACTCTTTACAAATAATATTTTTCTGCTTACAACCACTCTACAAAGGGAATTCGTTCCCGGATAATGCATCCTTTTACTGTACAGAACCCCTAAGATCCCCAAGACAACAAACAAAACGAAGCAACCTACGAACCTCTGAGGAAATATGGTTGAGGGAACAATAGCTTAAGTTCTCAACCTAGGAGGTACAAAAACATCATATACAAGGTCAAGTTTCCAAAAAAACATATGGACATCGAACTTGTTTCTAATGAAAAAATATAGGTAAAAAACAGGGGCATAGCCAGGATTGTTTTTCTTTTTAGGGGGGGGGGGGGGCTGAGGTGGCTGGGATGTCTATCACTTGGGGTGCGGAGAGGGGTAGGGGGGGCCAAAATCCTTGTATATATTATAGGGTCGGCTGGATTTCTAGGGGGGGGGGGCTGAAGCCCCATAAGCCCCCCCCCCCCCCCCCCGGCTACGCCATTGTACGCCTGCTCCACTCGGAGGCGAAACACAGGAAAGGCTTCGTCAACACATTTCTATGCTTTATTATTATTATTATTATTCATTCCTTCTGTATATGCTTGTAGTCATTCTCTTCAGTCAAAAATATTTCAGCAGGATCCCATAAGGGCACACAATTATTACATTTGATCAAGTTTTTTTTTTGCAGAATTTTGTTGCAAAGATTGTATAAAAACAGGGATCTGTATTGGAAACTGTGAAAACATTTGAGGGAATATGAAGTGCGGCAAAGTAGGAAATTGCTATAGGATAACTACATTTACCAAGCAGATTTGTACACTATTCTCTGCACAGGCCTATATAAAAAAACGGCACACATAAAGCATTGGTGAAGTTTAAAGCGAATAGTAATATTGGCCGAATATTTTCTATTAGAAGAATATAGAATAGTTTCTCAAAGCCTTTTACTACCGTTCTATCGCGCTTGAACAAAATTCAGCTGAACTCGTGAAGGTTGTTCCCAGCCTTCCACTTGTCACTTTTGAGCTCAGGTAGATTTAATTTAACTATATCTATGAACTGTGGCCTCTGAAAGTCAGATGCCTACGTTCGGGTGGCATGTAAATGACAGATTTCACATAAAATTAAATCTAAAGGGACGCCCAGCTATCCTAATCGAGGGAATTTATAAATCTGCTTGCTATATCAAAATATTCTTTCTTTCATCTGGAATTTAATCTCTTTAGAAACATAAAAGAAGCACAAATAATGGAAGCAGATTGTCTGGACAGTGCTGCTTGCGTAATTGGGATGGGTTAGTCCCATCGAGTGTGCTTCTCACCAAGAACCCGTATTCTGCGGAAAAGCAATGACCGCGACTTTCGCGTGGTTTGCTTTCCCGCAGTACACAAGTGCTCGATGAGAAGCGCACTCAACGGGGCTAACCCGCCGTGATGGACAAATAGTATGAATTGAGATAAAACATTGTTTGAATTAAACAACTTTTAAATGCATTAAAAACTTAGTGGAACAACCAAACTTTTTTTAATTCATTTTAATTAACCGGCAGTATTAAATATAAGATTTTGAAATATTGCAAGTCCGCTGTAGATCTTTTAATTCAGAGAAAACATTATTTAAAGGCAGCTGTCAATGCAAATAGTAGTGGTTGTATGCTTCAAAGGTTTTTGTTCAGGGGCCATAGTTTTAAAATTTTAGAGTATTTTAAATGACCACATGAGGCTGGTAAAACAGCACTCTATTTTGCTGTGACTCACCTCTGGCAAGCACATTTCAGTTTTACGAGCAGAGAATACTTTTCAATCAGCCATAGGTGAGTATTTCTAAAAGCGGCAATTCTTTTGTTTTCTGCTGTTCTAGTTTGGCAGAAACATTTGTTGCGAAATGTTGACGTAAAAAGAAGCTATTAATCGAATTTAATTTTTGTTCGTCTTGCTTTTATGAGTGAATTGCTCTCATAACCTTTTGCAGGCATTGGGCTGAGGCCAAGTGGAACTGGAGGTGGCCAAGTCATCAAGAAGATTGGATTTCGGTTGATTCAGAAACCATGCGAAACTACGGCGCAAGAGGCCCCGGGCATCAGGACAACTGTCTGAATAAACAGCTAAGCCTTTCAAACATTAAAATGTTGGCTATCCCAAGGAGAGTACTTTGAAGGGGCTCAGGGTTTCAGACCTCAAGTCAAATAAATGTATTTTTTTCCTGCCAAAGGTTGGATACATTTTGAACAGCCCTAATTTGCTGAACTATTTCTTTTACAGGTATAAATTGACTAAACTGAGGACATGCACTTCCTTGTAATCTGACAGTGAATTGAACAGATGACCCTTTCTTACAGTGTCCATTTATTTTCCGATCAGTTAACCAACAGTCTGGCCCCCAAATCCTTTAAAATTGTAGACTAGCCAATGTATGTCCTTCAGAGACTATACTTTTGCGAAATTGATAAACTGTTTCTCTGGTGTCTGTTGCTTAGTAGATAACATACACTGTAAATGACGCCTATTTTTGGTACGGGGTGACAAGAAACATTGCACATCATTCGTGCCAGACTTCCGAGGTGGTTGTTGGAAACCTTTTGCAACTGCAATTTAACCCAGAGTTTGATTTTCATAAGCAATTGCAACAAGGTAGTTTTTGTCTATTTTTTTTCTTTTTGCACTACGAAGCAGCAGGTTCTGTAACATGAAGGCTTAATAAGAATGGCCGCGTCATATGTTCAGATCACAAAGACCTCAATCTGGATGCCTCCTGATCCACCCTAGTGCCTTGAGTACATTGCAGTGATGTGTAGAGTTTGAGTATTGTTCCCTGCAACATGATAAACCTACAAACACAAGCATCTGTCCTCGCATGTTTTTTTGCCTTTAGATTGAGGAAAAGACTGCCGTGTGCTATAGACCGACACGCGAGCTTGACGTCGCGGAGCTGGGGTGGCGCTGCAATCGCGCCGGAGTCGGCTTGTGTGGCCAAAAGGATGCACGTTTCGCAAGGGCGTCATAGCACATCAGCATGCCGGGAAGCTGTGTTGCCATTAATTGCACAAAACTTTACAAGAAAAGTAGCGTAGTACGTTTCCACGAGTTCCCGGCAGACTTTGAAAGGCATAAAAGGTGGATAATATCCGTGGATCTAAAAGAATGGTCGCCTCGCGCGAACGACCGTTTGTGCGGCGAGCACTTTCTTGGAGGCAAGTGCGGATTCCATTTCAATTTCCGTTCCGAGGCTTGCTTATGTGCAGGCAAACCGTTGTCTGATCGAGACCACCCAGATTTTGTTCCCACGGTGTTCGCGCACGAAGCACCGGCAAAGTGCTCGTCGGAGGCTCGCTATGCCCGTGCTACCCAGCAGAAGGGAATCGGCGACAGAACGGCAGTGTTGTAGGTGTTACCGAAAAAAAAAAGTAACGAAATACGTTACTCAATACTTGCAACTAAAAGGTACGCGTCACTGAGCTACGTTACCTAAAAATAAAAGGAGCACGTTACAGCTACCGATAAAAAGTAACGCACGTTACTTCCGCGTTACTTTTATGACTTAACACGTTTTACGATTTTGACGATACAGGTATGCATAAGCTCATCTATTAAGAAACATTATGTTCATGCAGAAACTGAACATAATTACTTTATCTCTTGTGACGGTTTCACCTCAATACTCACGAGAAAAAACGCAAAACAAAACATGGCTTGACGCCTAAAAACACGGAGAAAACTTGAAGTGTAATTTCTTTAAGACTTGGGACGTAACTACGTTCCTTGAAATAGTAACGTAAGTACGCTACCCGTTACTGTGTCGAAAAAGTAATGAGTAGGTTACTACGTTACTGAAAAAAGTAACGCGTACCTGGTAACGTCGTTGCTTGGAACGTGCTACAGCCAAGACTGCGGAACGGACAAAGCGTTACTGATTGTCACGCCTTGTGGTCATGAGGGCAAAAAAAAATATCATACCTTGACTTCAAGACGCTGCGTGTATTTATTTTATTAATAAAAACACTTCCGCAGACCTACAGTCTGCTGATCCCGCGGGCAGTGCGGAAACCCACTCGAAGTAATCGTAGGCCTCGAAAGACTTGTACGCCTGCACCGTGTCAGCCGTGAACTGGCTTGGCGAAAAAACTAAGTAAACGACGACGTGAGCCGTCGACTTCGGTGGCGGCAACTTCACGTCGGAATTCCAGCAGGCCTTGTTTACGGCCTACGAATCCTCGCAGGCAACACCGTCCACGCACAGTTTGTTTCGATACCGCTGCCGTTCAGGCTCGGGTAGCGAGCTCAAATAGTCGGGCATAGCATACAGCATACGTTGTCAGGAAATACGACTCACAAATAAAACTAAAAGCGTCCCTACAACGTCAACAACGAGCGCACACCACACAACGCAGGGGCGAAAACACGGAAAGCATGGCCGCTTTTTTCCACATAGCTTCCGCGCATGCGCGGCCTTGCGGCCGTGCTTGTGTACAAAGCCGCTCCGCGTGTCGGTCTATACCTTTAGTGGTCATGAAAATTCCGCACCTAGCAATATTTGTCCTATGGCCGAGGTGAAAGCAACCCTCAACCATACCTATGTGGCCATGGAAATGCCGCAGCATTATTTGCCCCATGGCCAAGGTGAAAACGACCCTCGGCTATACCTTGGTGGCCAGGCAAATGCCACATTGTTATTTTCTCTATGGCCCAGGTGAAAACGACCCTCGGTTATACATTTGTGGCCAGGCAAATGCTGCGTCGCTATTTTCTCCATGGCCAGGCTAAAAACAACCCTCGGATATATCTCTGTTGCCTAGCAGATGCCGGCCCTCGTTCTTTGCTCAATGGCCGAGATGGAAACAAGGCCTCGGTGGCCAAGCAAATGCCGGCCCTCCCTATTGAAAAATTTTGCAAACTGGGCCAGTTCAAACAGTCTTATTGCCACTGGTTAAATTCGTTGAACTGGACAAACTGAAACTGTGCATACTGGTCTTACTGTGAAACTGCATACAGGTCTTACTGTGAAAATGTGTATACTGGTAATAGTGTGCGACTGCGTATACTGGTCCACTCCATGCAGTTAAACCAGTTTAACTGGTAATATTGACAACACAGGTCGTAAACGAATAAAATTCACTTTATTTCCACAAAGACTACACACACTTCATTGTATTATTCATTAGTCCCAGCCGGTCGGCGAGATTTTCCACATCTTCTGGTGTGTCGGGGTTCCGGTGGTGGATAACAAGTCATCTGAAATAAGAATAAACATCAGTAATTAGAGCTTTGGCAGATTTATTTGCACCCGTCTGTTCTAAAACGGTATGTAACTAATGCCACCAATAAAAATATGCACTATTATGAACAGTATGAGAGAAAATATGGAAGCGTGCGCCAACCGGACATGTGGTGCCAGTCTAGCGGAAATTAAGTATAAACCGCATGTAAGCGATTTGGCGAGCGACGAAACAAGCGACGACGATACGCTTCGCTGTCACTCGGTCACTCGCGCGACGAGACAAACCGCATGAAAGCGACGGCAGCAAGCGACCAAGACGTTGAGCGACGACTTCTAGAAATCCAAAAACCGAGCGACGTGACGACCGACCGTGGAGAATCTCCGTCGCTCGTCGCTGACTCTCGTCACTGTCATCGTCGTTCGCTTAATCGCTTACATGCGGTTCAGCCTTTACGCAAAGCAATGCCCAGGAGTGAAAAGATGCTGCTGTTGTTACCCACTTCCTGCCTCCCCAGTCTGTCGTCCGCTATGCAACTCGCAACCACTGTGGTAGAATATCTCTGAAGCTGCATGCACACTGGCGGTTGTATTACAAGCATAGCTGTTCCAAATCGGGTCGCTGAAACGTTCAGTTTCACATGCACCTGATTATGAAAATGAATCCAAATGGTCGAGCCTGCTTACCTGGATCGCTGGCGCGGAGACAGAGGCAGCCATTGCCCGCGCCGCAATGAGGACGGAGCGACTTCCGAACACGCCGTTCTGGGACGCAGCTATTTCGCCCGCGAGCGAGTGGAACTCAGGTGGAGGACGTCGTCAGACACAGGAACCATCGGCAGAGGCAGCACTCAAGGCTCCGGCAAACTATCTTATACAAACACACGTTGAAGACAAATTGTAACCTCCCCCAGCCGAACAGCGGCCCCAAACAAAGACCCAACCAGCTCAACCCAACCGCCCAAGTTCAAACTTCCAACCGTCGCCGCCGTCGCGCCAGAACCGGTTTTTTTTGTTTGTTTTTGGCTCCCGGAGCTGCCGCCGACGCCGACTGGCGCTTCGAGCGCGCGCGAGGGCCGCGCTGATTGGCCCGCGTGCTCCTTGTCCTGGCACGTGAGCACCTCTCCTCTTTCAAGGCAGCTGCGCCATCTGCGCTGCGCGTGGAGACACCGGAGACACTGCATGATCTCCGGTCCCAGGGCACCGGCGCATTCCAGCCGCTTGAATCATAGGCGCAACTGCCACATTTTCCCGCGCATCTCCGACATCATGTGGGAGACTCCCTGCCTCGCCCTCGGGCACTTACGCTGGAGCCTGGAAGCGGCTTTTAGGTGCAGGCCAGGGTGGATATAGGCCGTGGTAAAAAGCGGGAGAATTATAAAGTCACTGTGGGAACGATTGGCCGGCAGAGGGAAATGAACCTCTATGAGGCGATTGCATCACTAAATTCTTGACCTGTCACGAACTATTGGTGCAAGCTAGGTACAACTGTACCTGCGTCAAAATAAAGCTTTTATTTGGTCTACTAGTCTGTTATGCGACATCTGCATAGAGAAAATGTTCTGTAAAGGCCAGACATTTTCTCTGCTGTGGCCAGGTTCATTCTAGAAACACATATTTGCCTATAGAATTAAGAAATCTTGTTCTGCCAATTTTTTTATTGTGAGTTGTGTGGAGTGTAAAAGCCCAATTCACTCATGTAGAAAAAAAAAATAGTCATTAATGCGGTTCTCCCGCGTGGGAGTTCAAATTAGAAATATTGAAACCAACCTGATCCAAATGAAAAAGGCCAATGGGATCGATTCCAATGGTTAATTATTTTAAACTGGGCAGACTACTAGCTTGACCTGTTCAACGAGCAGTTTCTTTAGTTCGGCTGGTATGACTTGTTTCGATACAGTGAGACCAGTTTCATTGCCAGTTGTAACTGTTTGACTTCCAGTTAGATCAGTTCGACTGCCAGTTCAAACTGTTTGGCTGCCAGCTTGAACATTAAGACACCAGTGTCGCCAGTTCAAGCTACCAGTTTTGCCTGATTAGCGACCAGTTTGAACTGTACAAATAACAGTTTAGCCCATTCAGCTGCCAACTTGGCTAGTTCACTTTCCAAGTTCGGCCAGTTTCGACAGTTCGATTTCCAATTTGCCCGGTACAATTCCACTACAACCAGTTAATTTCGGGTTTGCCCAGTTCACATCCAAACTGTTTTCAAATTGTTTTTTTCAATAGGGTATACTTTTGCGAAATTGATAAACTGTTTCTCTGGTGTCTGTTGCTTAGTAGATAACATACACTGTAAATGACGCCTATTTTTGGTACGGGGTGACAAGAAACATTGCACATCATTCGTGCCAGACTTCCGAGGTGGTTGTTGGAAACCTTTTGCAACTGCAATTTAACCCAGAGTTTGATTTTCATAAGCAATTGCAACAAGGTAGTTTTTGTCTATTTTTTTTCTTTTTGCACTACGAAGCAGCAGGTTCTGTAACATGAAGGCTTAATAAGAATGGCCGCGTCATATGTTCAGATCACAAAGACCTCAATCTGGATGCCTCCTGATCCACCCTAGTGCCTTGAGTACATTGCAGTGATGTGTAGAGTTTGAGTATTGTTCCCTGCAACATGATAAACCTACAAACACAAGCATCTGTCCTCGCATGTTTTTTTGCCTTTAGATTGAGGAAAAGACTGCCGTGTGCTATAGACCGACACGCGAGCTTGACGTCGCGGAGCTGGGGTGGCGCTGCAATCGCGCCGGAGTCGGCTTGTGTGGCCAAAAGGATGCACGTTTCGCAAGGGCGTCATAGCACATCAGCATGCCGGGAAGCTGTGTTGCCATTAATTGCACAAAACTTTACAAGAAAAGTAGCGTAGTACGTTTCCACGAGTTCCCGGCAGACTTTGAAAGGCATAAAGGTGGATAATATCCGTGGATCTAAAAGAATGGTCGCCTCGCGCGAACGACCGTTTGTGCGGCGAGCACGTTCTTGGAGGCAAGTGCGGATTCCATTTCAATTTCCGTTCCGAGGCTTGCTTATGTGCAGGCAAACCGTTGTCTGATCGAGACCACCCAGATTTTGTTCCCACGGTGTTCGCGCACGAAGCACCGGCAAAGTGCTCGTCGGAGGCTCGCTATGCCCGTGCTACCCAGCAGAAGGGAATCGGCGACAGAACGGCAGTGTTGTAGGTGTTACCGAAAAAAAAGTAACGAAATACGTTACTCAATACTTGCAACTAAAAGGTACGCGTCACTGAGCTACGTTACCTAAAAATAAAAGGAGCACGTTACAGCTACCGATAAAAAGTAACGCACGTTACTTCCGCGTTACTTTTATGACTTAACACGTTTTACGATTTTGACGATACAGGTATGCATAAGCTCATCTATTAAGAAACATTATGTTCATGCAGACACTGAACATAATTACTTTATCTCTTGTGACGGTTTCACCTCAATACTCACGAGAAAAAACGCAAAACAAAACATGGCTTGACGCCTAAAAACACGGAGAAAACTTGAAGTGTAATTTCTTTAAGACTTGGGACGTAACTACGTTCCTTGAAATAGTAACGTAAGTACGCTACCCGTTACTGTGTCGAAAAAGTAATGAGTAGGTTACTACGTTACTGAAAAATGTAACGCGTACCTGGTAACGTCGTTGCTTGGAACGTGCTACCGCCAAGACTGCGGAACGGACAAAGCGTTACTGATTGTCACGCCTTGTGGTCATGAGGGCAAAAAAAAAATATCATACCTTGACTTCAAGACGCTGCGTGTATTTATTTTATTAATAAAAACACTTCCGCAGACCTACAGTCTGCTGATCCCGCGGGCAGTGCGGAAACCCACTCGAAGTAATCGTAGGCCTCGAAAGACTTGTACGCCTGCACCGTGTCAGCCGTGAACTGGCTTGGCGAAAAAACTAAGTAAACGACGACGTGAGCCGTCGACTTCGGTGGCGGCAACTTCACGTCGGAATTCCAGCAGGCCTTGTTTACGGCCTACGAATCCTCGCAGGCAACACCGTCCACGCACAGTTTGTTTCGATACCGCTGCCGTTCAGGCTCGGGTAGCGAGCTCAAATAGTCGGGCATAGCATACAGCATACGTTGTCAGGAAATACGACTCACAAATAAAACTAAAAGCGTCCCTACAACGTCAACAACGAGCGCACACCACACAACGCAGGGGCGAAAACACGGAAGCATGGCCGCTTTTTTCCACATAGCTTCCGCGCATGCGCGGCCTTGCGGCCGTGCTTGTGTACAAAGCCGCTCCGCGTGTCGGTCTATACCTTTAGTGGTCATGAAAATTCCGCACCTAGCAATATTTGTCCTATGGCCGAGGTGAAAGCAACCCTCAACCATACCTATGTGGCCATGGAAATGCCGCAGCATTATTTGCCCCATGGCCAAGGTGAAAACGACCCTCGGCTATACCTTGGTGGCCAGGCAAATGCCACATTGTTATTTTCTCTATGGCCCAGGTGAAAACGACCCTCGGTTATACATTTGTGGCCAGGCAAATGCTGCGTCGCTATTTTCTCCATGGCCAGGCTAAAAACAACCCTCGGATATATCTCTGTTGCCTAGCAGATGCCGGCCCTCGTTCTTTGCTCAATGGCCGAGATGGAAACAAGGCCTCGGTGGCCAAGCAAATGCCGGCCCTCGGTCTTTGCTTAATGGCCAAGATCAAAACAAGGCCTAGGTGGCCTAGCGAATGACGGCCCTTGTTTTTTGCCCACTGGCCGAGGTGAAAACGACCCTCGGTTATACATTTGTGGCCAGGCAAAGGCCGCGTCGGTATTTGCTCCATGGCCAGGCTGAAAACAACCCTCGGATATATCTTAGTGCCTAGCAAATGCCGGCCCTCGGTCTTTGCTCAATGGCCGAGATGAAAACAAGGCCTCGGTGGCCTAGCAAATGCCGGCCTTCGTTCTTTGCTTAATGGCCGAGATGAAAGAAAGGCCTCGGTGGCCTAGCAAATGCCGGCCCTTGTTTTTTGCCCAGTGGACGAGGTGAAAACAAGGCCTTGGCAGCAGGGAAATGCCGGGCTAAGCCCTTCCTTGGTGGCCAACATGGAAAAAATACCTCGGGTGGGGGGGTTAGCCGAGCATTGCCCTTTGCCAATGGCCGAGCTAAATTCGAGGCCTCGATGGCCTGGCGTTTGCCAACCATGAGTTTTGGTTGTCCACCGAGGATTTGCCGGTGGCAGACCAAATCGATCGTTGGCCTAACAATGGCCGAGGTATGGCCGATGATTATACCAATTTTTATGCTACTCGGTGTGGGCCTTATACTAATAATATTTATAATATTAACAATAATAATTTATTGACACGGGGCGATTTCGACACGACACGGAGCGCGTTCGTCGAAGCCAGCGAGGGTTTGCAGGACCGAATCAAAAAGAGCAGTGTTACCCCCCCCCCCCCCCAAGCAGTTCAACTGATAAAAAAATAATTCATATATAAATGTTTGTTTGTGCGAATGGGCCTATCCATGGGACGCAGGTCAGTAAAAGCAATCAAGTGAAAACTCATTAACCAATGCATTTCCTTCATCTTTTCTACCACGCACAGCTAAAAAATGGTACCACTTTCCCGGTTTAATTATTGCCATAACTGACCCTACACGTTTTCCAAGTATCATTACTAACTATTTTTGTGCTGACTTCTGCCCAGTTTGTTCCACTAATTATAATGTGTTTACTGTTTTGTTGTTTCGTTACATTTTTATTAACCTTTTTTACGCTCTCCCCTTCCGTAATTCCTACGGGCCCTGAGGGTACAATAAATAAGGGCGTGTGTGTTGGCCAGTTGTATGGCAAAGTTGCACCTAGTTTAGATATGCCTTGCACCTACGTCACATGATTACGTCGAACACCGGTAACAACCATGTTGGTGGTTGTGTCGGCGGTAACTGGCAACGAGAGCCATGGTAAACTGACAGGGAAGGGATTCAGCGGCGCATTACTGAGGGTGCGGGCGCATTTTCAAGGCGGCGAGTGACGGCACTTTCCTACCGTTGTTACGCTATTGCACGCCTTTGTATCTGCTTTGTCCGTTTGTGACGTAGATGCCCTTTGCCTTTTATTTCATCACGCCGTTTCCGCGCTGAAAGCGAATTTTCGGGGCTCCCTGCGAACTGCGGGCGAGATTGTCACGCCACGAGTACGGTCAGACGGCGATCGGTCGGCGGCGGCCCCCGTGAGCACGCTTGCCGAGACGCCGCTGCCGGGGCATCGGCTTGTGCCGTTCGCGGCACGGTAGCCTTTGCAAGGAGCTACGCCATTTAGGCGAGCTGGTTAGAAGACATCATAATCTAAACCCTGAGACAATGAGAACTGTCGTCTCCGTTATTTTATTTCTCATTGTCTCTGGTTTTAGACTGGGATGGTGACATGGCGTTGCTTACTACTTCGCAAAATTGTAACGCTTTTATTTCAAGCGTGTTCCAGAGCCAATCACCAACGTTTGTGGCTCGCAATGAAGCGTTTTCGTCGAACAAACAGCCCTTCGCGTCAAACGTTTGTCGCCGCTGCATATCGAAACGTTCTGTTTGTAACGGAATCGCACCAACACGGAAAAAGTCCACACGTACTGGCTGATCGTCATCATTGCAAGGATCGGCACGTTTTTGCAAGATAGCATGTAAAAGACTAGGTACTTTTGTTGAAATTATGGTGCATGCCTGCGCATGTCCGGACAGTTAGCGGCATCCTACACCTTGGTAAGCGCGTCCGGCGCGGTGCAAGGCATGTATAATGTTCATGCTCTGTGTCATTTAGCCGAATACGCTAAGATTCGTAGACCCATTGACCCATTTGCTCCGTTTAAGTACGAGAACTTTTTGCAAACATTTAAGAAGTGTTTGCGGTCGGATGTAAAATCTGTAGAAAAATAAGTAGACAATTTTCAAAGATGCACCATGTAATTCATAAGAGTCCCGACTACAAAGAGCACTGTGGTACTCAGCCATGCTCCGACGTCAACTTGTGTTGTATAATAAAAGACGGGATAATTGTGACGGCGTCAGATTGGGCAAAGGGAGGTATAACGGGCTGCAAGCATGAAGGCCTACACACCCTATACGACTATCCTCTTTCATTTTCACAGTTGAAACTCTTCAAGACTTCTGGGCCGTGCTGAGTGCCTTCTGTCTTGGCTGAAGGCTCATTCATCACTAAGTATGTTGATTTAAAGCACGGAAAAGGCTACGTTGTGGCACTGCTAGTACATAACTCATAGTATGTCCGAATTTTCTTTTTTGGTCCTGTATGTTGTCAGACCTTGAAGGTTATTTTAAACGGACTTCTTACTCTCTATTTTAGGAGCAATGCTACCCAGACCCCAACAATGGATTCTTATAGTGTAGTTCTTAGGAGAGCAGTCAGTAAGTGTGGTGCCATGCAAATGTCATGAAGGGTGGGAGAGTTGTCGTTGGCCGACACATTTGTCACACAAGCTCCGAGAACAAATGATTCGACAGAACGTGGCTTCTGGACCGTGCGAAACTTGTCATATGCTTGTGCGTACCCCACCACCCTGATACTGAAGAAACATCTTGTAATGTTGCATCAGCGCATGCCTAGCATGTTTAAAGGGCGAGACAACACTAATGAGTTAAAATTTTACGCGCATTGCACGAGCAGATTCTCACAACCGGTACAAAAGTGCAATGACACGAAGTACTAGTTACTTAGCCAGAAATTTTACTGTTTTTGTGTAATATCAAGGGCAAACTCTAGCTATTCCTTTCCTTCTCGCCATCGGAAAAGTTTCTGACGTGTTCATGGTGGTGAAAGGTTTCTCAGTCCATGTGGTCACCCCGTGATCGCGTCAGGCGAATGTTAAAAGTGGATAGGAGACGAGCTCTGTGTCGTCGCTCGGCTTGGTCTTGATAACAATATTGCCTTAATTTACGTTCAAGTTAGAGCTTGTGTTACATTAGAACGGCGACGTATCTTGCTGAGCTCAAACAATGTCCGAGTAGGAGCACGTGTCTTCTAAGTTGCCAAGCCAAGCTCGTTGCTGTCAAGAACTGGTACCTGCATAAAACCGGTACCTGTTCATGCATCCCCTTGTTGTGGCTGCGAGTTGAGGGGGTGAACACTGCTCGTTTGTCTACAAATATTTCACCGCTTCCTAGTAGACAGAGGGCAAAACTCACAAGTGTTTGTCCATTGTGATAGGTGAGATGCATCCCGAACTGTATTTATCTAATGTAGGAAAATCGTTACATTGCAGTATTCTGTTTCTTCATACATTATGCAGGTTGGCTGCACAGGTACCTATAAGGAAGCGTGCAAAAAGGTAGGAAAGTCTCTGGACTCATCGAACATTGAGAGCGAGTACGACAGTGATCGCAGGTTACCACCTACGTTTGTTACAGTGGCAACTTCAGTTCTGCATTCGGACTCAAACAACAATAATCACTGCTCTGTTACAGCGTTTAAATACTCGATATGGTGTATCGGTGATAAAATAATTTATACTTTGTTATAGTCGGACACCAGTGTCAAGTGAAAAAGAAAGTTCGAACCAACTGGCCAATACAGATTCACATGACACCATGTATTTACCACAGCAGAACTATGGACCAAATCCTGCCCCAAGCTTGCCACTACGGGCTCTCAGTCGTGATCGAGAGATACAAGATAGTCCGCGTTTTCCGCCAGCTCCTGTCATCAGCAATGTCTGGCCTTCAGCCTCCGGAACCGCCAAGGAATTCCTACACGCGTGAGTCACCATGCTGCTGAGCTACAGTGTGGTTTACTCATATTTCTACAACAGCAAACAATATATTTGCAATATCCTGTTGAGTCTACTAAACCTATTCATGCAATATTATGTAAAACATTTATACATGAACTTTGGTTTGTTCATCATTTTTTTTTTATTTTGAACTTTGTTTTAGCTTACGAAAGGAAAGTCCTCACTGTCTTTGCTGAAATAAAAGAGAACATTCAGACCATTATGCAGCGGCTAGCGAGGTGGAAGGGAGCTTGTATCAGCTCTCTCAGCAAAAGAGTGGAGGTGATGCCCTCCACCGGCCTCTGCTACCACTGAAAACAATCGATAGCCTGGACGAACGGAGGCCAAACTGACTAATGATAGCTACAGGCACCATTTGTGAGTATACGTTCGGTACACTCGTAATCTGTCAAACATTCTAGACATCGTTTTATTGCATGTGATGCTCAACGCATTCAATTTTTATATCTTTTCTTCAGGTTTGCTACATTTCACGGATTGAAGGAGGAGACACCGCAAAACTCGGTGTAATAAAAGTGATGAGAATGTTGCTCGGAAGTGAGCCCTGCAAGAGCTGCGACCTACACGGAACAGAAAAAAAGCCGACATTTTCTAACATCATCCTATACAAATGCATCAAATGTAAGTCTGCTTAACAGCATAAAATGTTTGTTTATGAGCCTGGATATGCGTATATATACTATATAACACGAAGGCGAAGAAAAAAAGACGAAAACAAAGGTTAACATTGGAGGTTTCACCTTTCTGGCAACCAGAGGGAGGGGGGAGGGCCTAAAAAGAGGAACCCTTTGTGTATAGCTTGGCTTATTGATGTCTAACTCCATGAAGCTTTTCTCGGACTCTTAAGTGCATAATCAGTTTTGCAATAATTCGAACAAAAATATATATTTAGCTACCAACTTGAAATTTACTTAAATCTCACTCCAAAGGTCAAAAACTTGCCTGGGAGAAATATTTAAAAGGCTGTTTAGCCATGGTCAGAAATCCATTTTAATATATGAATGTTGCTGCTCTGTAAGATAAATTTAGTACATTGTGTTAAACATATAACAACATTTTTATGTTCCGCTCACATACCTATATCAAGCAGTGTGCATTCTAAAAACGGTGCTCGACATTTAAGGCAAAAATGTGTGCATGGTTAATGTGCTGCTCTGGCTAGCTCTCAATATTTTGTTGTCAAAGAATAAAAGCATGATGTTTTGCGTTTAAAACGACATATTTTGATAAACTAACATACACCCGATCTCCCATCTACTTAATTAGATAAGGGGAAGTATAAGAAGCGCAATATCAGCAGCCATTTTTTTCACATTAGGGTTGTCGATGTTAAAAGAAGTATAAGACAGAATTAGATTGGAATAGGGCACTATGAAAGTCATATTTCAAGCTAATTTAGAATTATCTGTTCAATTATTGCGTTTCAGAAAATGACCAGAAGACAATATATTTACTTTCAAGACTTTTTCCAGAAGGCGTCCTCAAAGGTGTAAAAAAGTCAAAAGAAGACGCGATAGATCGGAGGATTTCAAGATATCTGGTGGGAGGCAGCGACAGGGGAGATGGTCGCGAGAAAAGAAGGAAGAGGAGCCTGGAAGACGGCAGCTCTGCAGCATAACTTTGAAAGTTGTAATCACGAAGTGATTTGAACCAGCATTCATTTTATAGCATTCAAATTATAATCCAAGTTTTCCTCGAGACGAGTGATTCCGGAAGGTTTTTTTTTTTTTGTATACATATGTCTAAAAAGTTGTTTTGGTTTATTTCTCTGTCGTATTTTTCAGTAACATTATGTTAGTTTAATACCCGGTCTCTAATGTGCGTGCTGTGAAATACGTGGGCCCAGCTATTCTAACCACCCAAGTAGCTCCAAAAGGTACCCATGCTACAAAGAAGGAATGAGACTTTGTTATTAATTAGTTGCAGAAAATGTTACTAATTAGTTTAGCCTACATATTTTCTTTCGTTAGCTTATTGCTGTCTTATGCACTTTCATAAATACACAGCTCGACCGCAAACCAGGGGAATGTGACGGCCTGGAGCTGAGCCGGTTGGTTCGACATGCTTCCTTGAATACCAGCTGAACGTAGAGGAAAAGCTAAGGCGAGGAAAAAACAAAAGAACCACACTTCTGAACTATAACTCTTTTATTGAAAAACTTCTTTTTCCTCGACGCTATTCATAGAGGTATCTTCTTCATCTGTCAAATCTTAGAAAAACTTCCTTTTCATCGACAATAACCGTAGAGGTAACCTGTTCTTCATATGTCGGATCTTAGAAAACTTTGTCATCTCATTGCAACGAACATCTGCCGAGCAAGGCTGCAAGCGTGCAGCATTAAAGAGGATTCTTCTTGACTACATAAGGTTTATTTTGCGTCAGTGCACCATCAGCGGGTCATGCCCAGCAAGTTTCGAAGATTCTGAAGTCCGAGGCTTGGCGGCAAGTTCGCATTCTGACCGATTGTTTGAGGGTCAAGTGTCTCAGCTATAACGCATTTTCATACCACATGACCGTAGCAAGATCTTCCACAGAGCATATTTGGAAATTGTGTTTTTTCCCAATTTGGAAACAACATCTCGAACGAAGAGTTAGGACAGAACCCATAAACTCGCCACTCCAGACAATCGGGGAAGTTTCCCTTTCAGCATCAGCCCGACGGGTGCTCAAGCAGGGTCCTAAGTTCGCCCTTTTACCAAGGCTAAACGCCTTTGATAAGGTCCTAATGGTACGAGAAATCGCATCCAAATCGCCTCATGAAGCAACCTCACAAATCATCAATGAAAGTCTCGAGTGCTTGGCAGGGTTACAAAGCTCAGGCACTCCAAAGATGATATTTGCCTCAACGGGGGAGGAATTACGTCACAAAGACCTTAGAGTTTGCTTCTCGTGCAAGGAGAGGGGGGGGGGGGGGGGAGTTGTAGTTATGGACTCTGGGTCGTTTGGAGAAAGGGGCACGACAAACCTTAGCGAAGAATTTCAAGCAAGTGAATACAATGCAAGTTCAACCAGCAAAACAAGCCGTCCTCAGAATACTCGAAAGAGAGCAATGCGGCGGACTTGTCACAAAAACCAGTAGATAACAACGAGGGGACCTATTTGTTTTTTGTCGGAAAAACACATAAGGAAGGGTTACATTTTCATGCCATTTTCTCAGAGAGACACACTTGGCAAGGGCAGGTGTCACTTTTCCAAAATATTTGTCACAGGTTGAAGTAAACGACCCTTTCAGGATACCAAACTCAGAACCAGTGACTTGATTTCTCTAGGAAAAGGGAGCTGATACCTTGAGGATTAGTAGGCCACTTCATTATGCCTTGTTTCCTGGGTAATGTTTTTTTTTTTTGGTACACGGGAGGCTACGTCCATGTATGTAAAAACACCTTATCCAGCCTCTGGTGAGTAATGTATTTAAACAGCGCTCTTTTCGTTATTATTTTCCACGAGAGGGACTTGGTGTGTTGGCGTCACTCAGTGAGCTCTAAGCAAAAAAGGTCAAGGGTCTCTTTTTTTTTGGAACAACTGAGCGCGAGACCCAAAGGATTGTGTGCTACCGTAAAAAAAAAGTTCAATGAACAATAACATGCGAAGTAATCGATTACTTCAGAGTAGCTTTTCGGTAACTTTTTGAGGCTGTACTTTAATTGTAATCGGTTACTTTTTACAGTGAAGTAATTGTAATTGTAATCAGATACTTTTTACAGTCAATTAATTGTAATTGTAATCGTTTACTTTTTTCATTAACGTACACAAGAATGCACAGCAAGCGCTTGTCCTTTTCGCCCTCACTCTAAAAAAAAAGGATATCACCTTACACCCATTTGTCCCATATAATACACCCCAAAACTTAATTTCGACGTACAGCGCCCTATGGTCAAACAGACGGCCCCAAATTTTACGAGGGGCTTGATAACGGTGCGATATAATTTTCTTTTTAAATTGCTAAAGTACGTATTAAAGAGCACATAAAGAAAACACTGAGTTTTTGGTGTAGGGCCAAGAAAACCCCGATTATTTTTTTGTAGTCAGTAACACGTACTTTAGCCATTTTCATAAGCTGTACCACACGGCTATCAAGCCCCTGGTAAAATATGGGGCCAGTTTGTTCGACTATAGGGCACTGTACGTCGAATTGAAGTTTTGGGGGTGTATTATATGGGACAAAGGGTGTAACAACACACCCTTTTACACCCTTTTTTCGGAGTGCTGCTTTGACGGAATGTGCTCGATCGAGGGTTATGAGACGCCGAAACGTCATGGAAGGTAGCAGGCGGGCTGGTGGCGAAACAGCTGAGGCTTCTCTCTCACTTTCTCAATCTGTCGGTGAGCGCGTAACTTCGGTTCTGTAACTCGGCTTAACATTAACAGAGCTGAGGAGAATAGGCTTGACGAGTGCCCTTACTGCATATGCATTTGTACAACTGAGGCACATTCTAAATCAACTACCTTGTGTATCTTGCCTTCAAAAACACATATTTTGGAGGTGCAAGCGGAAGTCTAAGACATATTTTTGTTGGTATCGTCCTAGTACGCATCGACCCCTTCGACCAAAAACTGATTCGATGCAGCCTCTTGACAAATAGAATGCCTGACAGATAATTGTTTTGCATGCAATTAATATATTAGCATTCTATTAGGTATTCGAAGTCAGTAGTCATTGAGTAACGGACTCTTTACCAAGCCAAATTCACTTTTTTACATTCATAAAGTTCCTTGCCAAATAACGGCGCTGTCGAGGTCATGTACTGAGCTCGAACAATCGTTGGACATGGGATCACTCTAAAAAAAGGATGTAGTGGGTACACCCACAGGAGGTGTAAGTGCTGCCACATATACTACACCCATAAAGGGGTACAAGTACACCTCAAGACGAGGTGCATACATACACCCTTTTTCAGGGTGCATATGTGCACCCTTTTAGACACCTTCAGCATTTGGGGGTGCACAGATACACCCCATATTGGGGTGTGTCTCTACTCCTTTCTTACACCCTCTCTGTCGCTTCAGTGTGCAGGTACACCCCAATTTAAGGTGTACAAGTATTCCCTTCTTTACACCCACGCTATTCTTCGGGAGTAAAAATACACCCACCAACAGGGTTTACTATTACACCGTTGTTTACACCCACCCCTGCTTATAGGGAACGGAGATACACCCGCCAGCAGGGTTTACTATTACACCGTTTTCTACAGCCACCCCGCTCATAGGGAACATAGATACACCTCATTCAATGGTGTACCATTACACCTCTTCGTGCACCCACCTCAAGGAAACCAGTAAAAAATGTACACGCCCAGGTGGTTGCAAAAAGGCAGGTAAACAGACACAAGGGATTGTTTTCAAATCTCCTAGAGTTTATTAGACAGTCTATTCCGTAAACAAGTACAAACGTGCAAGCAATCCGTGATATTTGAAGATGTACAACGAAGCTGTTACACAACTGAGAAGATTACTGAGCAAACAAGAACTGGGGTGATTCTTAGGTAGTGTCTATTCTCCCAGCAGCCGGCAGAATTATTTACCCTAAATTCTGCCGGCAGTCGCCACTCATTGGTGATACAATCACTTCATCGAACGACGTTTCATCGACACGCGATGTTTCATAGACAGCTTAGATTAGCTTTCCTATATTAGCTTCTCTTTTTTTTTGTAATAAGCCACCCTGCACTATATGCGCGAAGTGACATGTACGGCTGGCACAGGTGGGGTAAAAGTTTTCTAATGAGCCGCCACAGACTGTCGCCACGAAGCGACGTGAACGGGTGGGCTGGGTCGGTGAGCGCGCGCCTCAGAGGCACACGCGCGACGGAATGTTCCTTCAGCGTGCATTTCACGTAACGAGTGACGATGAAACGTTAGTGTCGACGAAACGTGTCTACAAAACGTGTATCGACGAAAAGTTGTCCATGAAACGCGTTTTCACAAAACGCCGGGAGAATAAGAAAGTCAGTATTCTACCTGCAGTTATCACCTGATTGTAGACAGCTAATGGCAGGCGACTGCCGATAGACTTTCGGGGAAATTGTTCTCCTGGCTGCTAGGAAATAGACACTGCCTAATTTTAGAGGTAATCCGGAACGGAACGGTCAATTGCTGCAAAGGAGTAGGTAGCAGCGCACTTACGATGAAAATACCGGGCTTGAAATATGTAATCCGAGATGTCGACACGGGATCACTGCAGAACAACCACACGAACGCAAAAACGAAAAGAAAGGGGCCTTCGAAGATTCAACACAGTGTGGCAGAAGCAGTAATTTGCCAAACCGAACACTCAACGCATCACATTAATTTCTTGTGCTTTTTTGAAGAAATCGCTTGTTGCCGATATACGCGACTTTTCAAACACTGGAAGCCTTGGTGCACTCGAATACGTTGTCGCGGACGAAATTTCCGGCAGCCCCGCTGGTCGCAGCACAGCACACAAGAAACTAGGCCAGGAATCAGACATTCCGGGATCGGAAAGAGCTACCTCGTCATCCGCGAAACCTTTACCACATGATCACGCTCCTGCCATTACCCGCGCCCAGTCAGCGGAGTAAAGGGATAAAAAAATCCTCCGGTTCATTGGTCCGGTGACTGCGCGCTTCTACCACGCTTTCAGCTTAGGGAGAGAAAGAAAGGAAAATAGCAGCTCCTTCAAGGCCAAAAGAGGCTGTCCTCGCAAAGGCTTATCGTCAGGGGTATCACAACAATGAACACAAAGAGAGGATTTGTCCCTCATATCCTCTTGAAAATTCGACCCAAAGTTAATAGTGCAGTGGATGCCACCCGTGACCTTGGCCTTCAGGCAGGTGCCGTGCTCTGCCTTATCTCTAGCTTGGAGACTGTAGTCACGTGATCCTACCCGGAGACCCCATTGGCCTAAAACAAGCATAGCGTCCACTCTACTGTCAATACCGAGTGAACAGGACAGCTCCATACTTTCTAAGAAACTGCCCGACCCAAAAAGTGACCCCCAAGGGGGAATCCAAGCACAAGGTGATCGGGGTGCGTGGCTAGCGTGGCGGTGCATTGATACACCTAGAGATTTTAAGGGAGAGGAGAATGCTCATTTTCGGTGTACAAGTACACTGGCTGGGCAACGGAGGGTGCATCTTTCAGAAAAAACGTGCATGTGCGCCTGATACACCCGACTACACCCTTTTTTTCTTAGAGTGGATGGTCGTGTGGTTAAAGGCAGCAAACATCCCGGTTCGAACGTCTGAGTACCTACATCGCAATGTAGCTGAAGACTAGGACAGGGCTAGACTCACAAGGTGGAGCATTTTTTGCACTACAAGCAATTCCAGCAAAAACAACGCGACAGGTGATTTTGAGCTCGACGTGCCGTAGCGTCTAACTACAAGGTCGCTTGCTCTCTGCACAGAATTCGCAAGAATGTATGGAAACATCCGCCGTGGTTAACTTTAACCTGATATGTTTTGAATAATGCTTCTAATGTTTTAGTGTTGCCCGGCACGGTTAACAATTTGGTGATATTGTGCTGCATTGAAATATCAGCGCATTCATCACAATATCACCTAATGAATGCATGCTAGCTAATAACTCTCCGTTTTCCAGAGTAATTACATGCACTTTACTTCCAATTGCCGCTGCGTCTGGAGCTTTATGGCATGAAGAACCTTATGGATGCAAGATCTGACCGGATATTGTTCTATGGTCTGCGCAGGCTAATTGCAGGGAGTCACTTCGAGAGCATCACCAGATTTTTCTGCCCATGGTCGTTAGTTCAAATTTTTTTTTATTGTAGGTATGCATCCTTTCTGTCTTCCCCTGGTACTCAGGAGTTTTATTTTCATTGTCGCCGATTTGCCTCAACATTGGTAACCACACGAATAGACGATGTACTAATGTATCCCACATTGCAGGATGTAGGCCGCAAATATGATTTTTACTATCTACAATGGGCAAAATCATACGTAAGCACTAGATCTACCTAGAGGAACTTTATAATGTTGCTACGGCAAGATATTTTCGAAACAATAAGAATCTTTTATTGAACTCCTGCTTTTATCTTGTCTGTAGCAAACATTTTGTACTCTTTACGCTACTGAGGGAGGCTTCAGGAAGTATTTTTTTTAGATTTACGCTAGTTAAATCCATTTCATGAACTTTCTCTAAAGCGTCCGGGAGAGTCAAACCCAGTAAAGTACGGAGGGAACTCACCGGATGACGCGGTTGAGACTTTTCTTAGATTTATAAGAAACAGTCGTCGCTGCAACAGTAATAATGACATGTCACTTGCTTATGTAATGTTTATTGTCACAGAGCAAACTGTTTTTTTTACATCTACACTTGTTTTCAGTAAACTCATTCATCAATCTCCCACTCTAGACTGAATTGTTTGGTTCTCTAAAGTAATTTGCAGGAGCATAGATATAAGACTTTTGTTAATGTGCGTCCAACATCTATTCTCATATATTGAACGTGCTAGGTGTATCCATGACACTATTCACATTTCTATTCACATTCTACCTAAAAGTTTTGTTTTTATTTCAAATGTTGAGTTTTCGACAGTACTTTTCTGCTTGTGTGCTTGTCTAGACGTACTTAATCTCATACATTTTTTCTTTCCCTTTTACATCAATATATAAAAGTGTTGATGCCAAGTGAGAGTTCAGGGTACCGAATCAGCCATGCGAGTAAAGTGAAAACCATTAAAAAGCTCTACAAAGAAACTTTGGGTAAAGGGGGCTGTATGGACATTAGAATAGCACATGCCATGCTAAAAAAAATGCAAACTCTTACTAGGTAGGCAAGGATGACAGTGCTGCGCATTTCTGATGTGTCACAAAAAACTCAGTGGTAAACAATGTTCCTTATGTATGTTTAAACTGTCAAATGAAAGCCTAAGAGTTTCATTCAGGAATGTTTCTCGATACAAATGTATTTAGATATCCGAGCCACCGACTCATGGATGACTATTTGGCAAACATTCATTTTCATGTTCATTATGGTTTACAAGGACTAGTCTGCACTCATTTGTTACACTCAGTCTGAAACTGGGAAGGGTTCCTTGGCTATGAATAAGTAGATAAACATTTACTTGAAATCAAAACATTTGAGAACGGACAAAAGCAATGATATTAGAGCGGTACCTTAGATTCTATTTTCTTTGTCTTATTTCTCATATTAACTTTATTTCATGTGAGGCACTTAGTTTTTTTATAGCGCAGCTCTTAGGCGCCCGTTTCCGCGTTTCGCAGTGCCGCCGTCGGCGCGACCACCTCGCTAAACGTATCGGGAAATTTAATTAATATTGAGGTAAGGTTACGGCAAGTTTTTTGTTACATCTAGCCTAGAAACTGAATTTGTTCATAGATGACACGACATAAAAGCCATGTGACGTCATTTTTCCCGGAAGCTTTTGCGGGGAAACTGAATTGGTGTTGAGGTCACGTGACGTTAAAGGTTCCCCGCTAAAATTAGCGGGGAAACTTAACCAGCTAAATTTAGTGGGGAAATGTTCCCACTATACTTAGCGGAAAATTTAGCCAACATTTTTTCGCTAAGTTTGGCGGAAGTTTTTTTTGCTAAATTTTGAGAAATTTCCCGTTAAATGGGAGGGAGCAGAGGAGGATAAGGTAAGGAGGAGGAGGGGCATGCCCTCTCCTCCGTACCCTCCCATCCTCTTCCTCAAGAGCTGCGCTCTAATTTCGCATTACAGAGAATTGTAAACGTTTTTTTTATATTTCATCTCATGTTTATTTAATGTTGTATCGCAGGTGCGCCCGCAGCACAAATCTGGGTTGGCTGATCCTCTACTCACAAGTTAGGAACTCCTGAGCGGCAAGACTGGGTGATTGGTCTGACAGCTCAAGGGAGACCTTTATTCAGTGTTGATTTTATTATATCATCTTTCGAGAAAATTAATCTATGCTGCGTGCAATTCTTCAGAAAATAACTTCTTGCTACCAAATTTGCCACGTCACTACATCTTGCCTTTGCTATTAGTAGCTCCTCGAGGACATTGGACGAGAGCGTATAGGTGTGCAAACATCATGCTTGTTTGAAATTACTCGCTGATGTAAAGACTCGCTGACTTCAAGCGTTCCAATGGAAGCTGGATGTTCACGAATCTCTCCCGAACGATTGCAAGCGGAGAATTAACCATACAGTCATATCATACTATGGGACATTCTACAGACTTATTTGTGTGCTTTACAAATTTGTAAAAAAAGCCATAAAAGCTACACTTACGCGGTCTGTGCAGGTGAGTTATATGGCCAGGGGGGGGGGGGGGGGGCATAGTGTTAAGGGACAATTGTAATGATGACTCGGCTTATTAAAGGGAAATGCAAAAAATATAGCTAGAGGTTGATTCGAGCGTAGTTTTATCCAGTGAATTTGAATATCATGTTCGTTTTCCCCGAAGATATAATTAAACGTGAGAAAACACAAAAAAACATACGACCAGTAGTGACGTCAAAATAGGATCTTTCGGCCGCCAAGCGTATGTCGCTTGAGGGCCGCGCGTCTAATCGCAAGCTTGCTAGGAATATTGTGCCGCACTGGCACTAGTCGTGACGTCTTTTTCTGCCCTGTTTAGAAGTTGCGCGTGCATACATAGCTTTCATAGGCGCTGAAGATGCGTGAAGCGGAGATTTCGAAAGCTCCTTTTGTTACGTCATTCTCCGGGAAAGAGGGCCTGCATTGGTACTTTGAAGATGATTCTATGCAGCCTCGATTCACCAAATTAAGAAATAATTTTGACGTCGAGATCCTGAAGGTCAAATGAAAAAGGTTCAAATACGTTTCCTCAAATACCTCTGCTCCCCTTTAACTATAATATGTGTTCTAAATTGTAAATTAGTGAAAATACACCCATGATTCTAATTAGAAACTTGCTAAGCTAAATCTAAAAACACAAAATCAACTCTTTTTATGAAGATAATGAAAAAAGCATCGTTTTACGGCGTTCTAAAAATGCTCTATTTGGACGAGTTTCTATGCTTCGGTTTTCTTGTAATCTCGTAGGGATGCAGGCTACCGCCGAATTCCTCCTATTTATTTTGATCCGGCCGTTGCGACCCGGCGACAGATCGAGAGCTTGCGAGTGCCCGCGTGCTGTGTGCTGGTGGCTGCTGTGCCTGCATCGTAGTCTTCTAGCACAGTGTTCCGACACAGGGTATACCACTTCTCCCCCCCCCCCCCCCCCCTAGAGCGAGTCACCAGTATTGCAGAGGCAGCCGTCTTGGGCGTAGATATCTCGATGATGCAGGCACGATGCGTGAATCCTGATGTGAAAAAGTCTTTGGGCCTGCAGCATTTTGTTCGGAGTTTGTCGGCTCATTAGTAATGGCAAGCGTCCACTACGGCTGAAGACCCGGAGCCGTCTTCACACAAATGTCCCTGGAACAGGTATCGGGCCATCGGATGTTTTGCGTGTTTCTCCGCTCGGTTGCGAATGTGGTCTTCGTGCCGTCGAACTGTACCTCGCTCGGTAGCGACCAGCCAAGAGGAAGATTCAATTCTCTTTGTGACTGTTCCTGACATTCATTGTGGTGTTCCTGTAAACGTTTTGACAAAGACCTTCTGGCCTACCAAGAGGCTCCTCGGAGACAAAGACTGTAGCTCCTTCGTTTCTTCCGTGTTCCCCCTTTTCTCGGTTTCGAGGCGGCCCGGGCGATTGATCGCAGTTGTGAACTGTCAACCAGACATCATCATCGCTGGCGTCTTTCTTGTAGTTACAACTGCGGTGGTGTGCTGCTTGAGAAGAAACCTGGCGATCCTGCATGCCAGATTTCTTGTTTTAAATTTGGCCAGTGCATGCTTCCTTTCTTGCACCATTCTTTCGGCCTGACCGTTGGTGGCAGGATGGAATGGCGCACTTCTTCTGTGCCTAATTCCATTTTTTTTTAAACTCGGTTGTCTCTTGTGATACGATCGATGTTCCATTATCCGTAACCACCTTCTCCGGCAGTCCGAACGATGCAAATAAATTTCAGAACTGTTCGATTACTCAGCTTGATTGTATGTTCATTTGGTGTACATCCAGCCACTTGCTGTTGGCGTCCACGACGATTAAGAATATTTTACCTTCCAGAGGTCCTGAACAATCAGCATGAATGATTTCGCATGGCTGGGATACACGATGCCAGTCTTAAACAGGTACTTGAGGTAGGGTTCGCTGGTGTTTCAGAGAAGTCACGCAGTATCTTGCCTTGCATTCGATGTCCTTGTCTATGTCCGGTCAGTACACGTGGCCGCGTGCAGCGCCCTTTATTGTAACCATGCCTATTCGGCCAGCGTGCAACAACTCTAATACTAGTTGTCTGCATGCACTGTGGGGTACTATGCTTCTACCACGAATTAGACATTGCTTGATTGTTGAAAACTGATTGGACACGCTCTTGTATGGACGATAGTCTTCGCCCTTCAAGTTTAGTAGTTTTCCTTCTTGAACGGCTCTGTAGACATTAGTCAGAATATCGTCTTGCTCTGTCAATTATTTAATTTGTTCTGGTGACAGATTCGAAAGTGGAGAACATGCCAGCATTAGCAGATCTCCAGGTATGCACGGTTCCTCTACGTTGGCTGGTACTGGTAGCCGGCTGAGCGCACCCGCGTTCTGGTTGTATGCACCTCGCCTGTACACCAGGGTGTAATCGTACGCTCTCACCTTTACGCACGATCTTGCCATTCTTGGGGGTAACATATGTGGAATCGGCTTGGTCGATCCAAGAATTCCAAGGAGCGCTTGGTGATCAGTGTATATGATGAAATGACGTCAGGCAATGTATTCGTGAAAATAACACACTGCATACTCGACGGCCAACCGTTCTTTGTCTAGCTGCGGACGTTTTTTTTTTCCTGCAGCTCCCTATGTGCTCGACGCGAAGGCCACTTTCGTTTCAGATTTTAGGTTATCTTCCTAGGCAAGGAGTCAAAGGACTGCCTCCACACCGTAGCACGACGGATCGCAGGAGAGCAGCAACGGCTTGTTTTTGTCATAGTGTGCCAAAACTGTGCATTCGTTAATAACTCTTTCAGTTGCTGGAATGATTCCCTGTGCTTGTTTTTTTTTTTTTATTCTGGCGTAGTATTCTTCTAAACAAGTCCATAGAGGTCGGTTGCAAATGTGGCTCTGTTCCTGAGGAACCGGTCGTACAAGGCCAGCAGTCCAAGAAAGGACCACAGTTCGTTTTTTTTTTTTCCTCTCGTTTCCAGCGCGTCCAGATTGGCTTGCACTTTTTTATCCATTGTGTGTATTCATGCTGCGTCAATTCTGTGCCCGAGGAACTTTGCTTCACAAACTGAGAACTGACATTTTTTTTTTTTTTTTTATCTTTCGAGCCGGAGGCCTGCGTCTTTTAGTCTGCACAGTTCTTGGTCCAGGAGTGCAGCATGTTGTGCATGGGTCTCTCCACTCACGATGATATCGTTTAAGTAGATACTTATTCCCTGAATATTACCCAAGATCGTTTCCATTGTACGCCGGAAAATTGCTGGTTCCGCTGATATCCCAAAAGGCAGGCGTTTACGTTGTACAAGCCCTTTATGGTGTTGATGGCCAATACAGCTGTAGTGGATTCAGACATTTTCAACGGTTGGTAGGCTTGGCACAGGTCCAACGTCAAGAAAACGGTGCCCCCTCTCAGGTTCGCTAGAAATTCTCGTGTAGTTGGTAGTGGGTAGGGTGCCTTCTTTGATACGTCAATAAGAGCGCTTCTGTAGTCTCCACCGAATCCGATTTCGCCACTCTTTTTTACGGACGAGGACTAGGGGTGCAGCCCACTCCGAATGGTGTACTGGTTCGATTTTATCCTGGTCTTGCTGTCGGGAGAGCGCTCCTGTCTTACTGCAAGTCGCAGTGTTAGTGGAACGGAACGAGCCTTGCAGAATTGGGGCGCATGCTCCCTCCTCGCGTTCTAACTGAACTGAGGGTCCAGTGAATACCAAAATGTCCTCCTTGAAGTTCGCGGAATGGCGTTGTAAAACCGCTTGTACCTTTTGTGGCGTGTTATGCTGTCGCACTTGGTGGATTCCTTGCGACCTGATGTGTAGAGCCTGAAACCAGTCGTGCCCCAGAAGGTTACAGCCGGATCCCTTCAATACTAGAAGCTGAAGCACGTAGTCTTTTTACTTGAATCAGACGGTAGCTTGGAGGGATCCCAGAAGCTCCAGTCTTTCGCCACTCCAAGTTCGCAGATCAACATCGTCGTCCGTATGTTTTGGGGGATTCACTGGTCAGGTTTTTTGGAAGGTCTCTTCGCTAATTAGCGAGCAGGCGGAACCCGAATAAACTTAGAACTCCAGCGGTTTGCCTTCAATTCTGATTGTCACGTGAAACTTTGAGACAGCTGTGTCCGGCTCATTATTGTAAAGTTCATAAAGTAAGCATCCGGAATAGGCTGTATATGGCTCTCTGAACTTGTCAGTGCCCCTATTTGATTCGGGTTTTGAGCGGTTTGCTTGCCTAGAGGTTTTTCTTGGTAATACAAGCGTTTTTTTTTCAATATGTCTGCACTTGTTGCAGTATCTGCAGTCGGAGTTCTTAAAACGGCACTCTTGTGGGTCATGTTGTCCCGTACACCGGTACCAACGTCGTCCCTGCTGTGTTGACGTCTCCTTGTTCCTCTTTTATTGAGTATAGCTTTTGTTGTTGCTTCGGTTGTTTTTATTTTACGTTTCTTTTTGTTTTTCTTTTTAATTTAGCCTCTTATTTACTGAAGGTTCATTATTACTGAGGCGACCCGACATTTACATGCACAAAAAATAAGCGAATGACTGAATAACCAAAACGTTATTGAAATTAATTCAAGAAAAGACGGCAGATTTGGTAGGTACATGAGGAACAAAATTCTACGTATGATAAAGGTAATTATATTAAATGGTGGAATTGTGTTTTTTACTTCTTTTAAATAATAAAACTTGCAGCTCTCCATCAAAAACCTCTAGGGAAACTTTAATGTTTTACATCTGTTTTATGCGTGAATGTGGCCAAATATGAACCTGAATTTCTACAGGACTGAGTTTTAAAAGCAAGTTTCTAGTAAAACGTAAAGCGCCGGACGGTAAGATGTGTGCATGTAAATTAGCAAAAAAAAAATCAAGTTTTAGGGATGCAAGAAAATATTGAGCATTTTTATAATATCTTTCTCATTCATTTTTTTTTATTCCCCCGCGTCATAGAAACAAGTCGACGTGTGTTTTCGTGCTCAGCAATATTTTATATGCAGCAATATTCAATAGAGTGATTCAAATGTGCTAGTTTAAAACACCAACTGAAGAAAAATAAACATTTGTAAACTATCAGCCGTTCGAGAGGTAGCCAGCCTGCCTGAACTGTTTAAGCCCATAGCCTTGTATATTCGGTGTGTCTATGCCCCCCTCCCCCCCTCCCCCTCCCCTCCCCCTCCCCTCCCCCCCCCCCCTCCCCCCTCGTTTTATTACTATTTTTCGGTTGCTTCAAAAAACGGTTCACTCGGGATAGAAAACAAGGGGACACCTGGAAGAAGACAGTAACCAAATTTCAAAATTTTTCATACGCCGCGCCCGAATAAAGTACGCTCAGGGAGAGCTATGTGCGTGGGCTTGTAGCTATGATATTTCTTTTTGCTGAGAGAGCTGTCAGAAACTTTCGCGCACGCGCGCATATCCTGTCTTAAATCATTTTGAGCGCAGGGAGAGCGGACTTAAGGGACTGTGATTCATATTGATGCATTTTTGTTCACAGCTCTGTTTCTTCAGCAAAACAGTAAATCTCGTCCTGTTTATGAGGTTATCCTTTACCCTTTTCTGCTTGTAAAGTGCCGCCCAGAAAAAAAAAAAAAAAAAAAACAGGCATCAGAGAGGCGCTCTCTAGGCACTACAGAATATTGACCTTTGCGACGGTATACCCCGTAATGGCGGCCGAGGCTTTCCCTGGAGCTGCTCACGTGACCGCTCCAAGCGGTTGCGCATTTTTCGGAATCGCCGCCGCTAGATGGAGCGGTATTGGTGATGAGGACTATTGTTTTTTTAGAAATTTGCGAAAATGTTAATGTTACATTTCAAATTACTTCACACTAGAAGTAGTATTATTTCATTACGATTATTTTCCAAAAGAATTTGAATTATTTGTCATTACTTTTCAATATCGCTAGGAAGCAATTCGTGCTGATTTTATTTACAATATGTGTACCAAAACTAAGATTGTCTGTTAGCACCGCAACAGTCTCAAGCGCCTTAGTGTAAACCAAACTGAACAGTTATTCATCTGGCGCACAGAAGAGAAGTGCAGAACATGATGAATAACTATTTCTTACGTGTCCCAAAGACAGTCGAGTCACCGGTTTTGCTGTTCATTAAACGGTTAAGAGGATATCGCAGTAAAGTTTTAACTCCGATAGGAGCTTTTCCAGAATCAAGATGGCACTGAAGAGGAGCCTTTCCACTCATCTGCTTACGTGATATATTGCTATTTCCACATAAAAATCAGGAAAAGCTCGTCTTTTTCTTCCGGTTATCAGCGGACGGCTTGACCCTGAAAACCCACCTCTCCCCTCCCCCCCCCCCCCCTACCCAGCCCAACCTAACCACCCCGTCCAACACCTCCTAGAAGTAAGGCCGTAGAGCTCCGAGTGGTTATGTCACAATCTCGGGGAAGGAAGGCCATGGCGCAACTACGTGAAAAAATATCTGGTATCGGCATGAAAAAAAAAAAAAAAGAGTCTCTCGTCGAGTGGCGCGGTGGTGTTCGTGCGCATTTATACGACATAAACACGTTTTAAAAGCGCAGTCTTGTGCAATTCACTATATATAATATAAACGTAATATGCAACACGTTACCGAGGTTGAAAGTATCAAATTTATATACGAGGGGCGTTCATAAAGTTCGTATTATTGGTACGAAAAATTGAAAAAAAAAAACGGAACAAAACAGGCATCAAAATGATTGCGCGTCCCTCTAGTTTCCGCACAGTATTAACATCGCATGCTAAAGTAGCTCGGAACGCCGCTAGAGAGTCGAAACAAAAATGGCACCACCCGTCGGTGCCAAGCACATGCAGTGATTCGTTTTTTTCATTTGAAGGGAAGCAATGCCAAGGAAAATCATTCCAATCTGGGAGCGTTGTTCGGGGACAACGCCCAGTTTATGACACTTCGGTTAAATGGCGCAGACGCTTCCAGTGTGGCCAAATAAGAGGAAAGCATTTCAAGGACGGCGACCAAGTGATTGCTGAAGTGGAGCGATTCCTGAACACTCAAAACGAGGAGTTATATAACAATGGCCTCCGGCATGTGGTGCATTGCTGGAAAAAGTGGGTATCTTTTGGTGACGAACATGTAGAGAAAGTCCCAACTCCTACTCGAGTTTGATTGCTCAATCTCTATTCCTTCATGACAATAATACGAACTTTATGAACGCCCCTCGTAAATGATTATTCCCGTAACCGCGGGACTACGTGCCGTCCCGCAGCTCCCCACACTTTTCAAATGAACCGGCTCCGATGCGACACCTTCCCTGATACGGACTCCGATTCTGGTAAATTTATGTTGTGTGTGAGCTGCTGACTGTCTGAAAAGAAACGCTGAGACAATTTAGAAAGGAAGCGGAAAAAAATCCAGTCATCGCCGCAGGGAGCGCACACGAGCAAGAGATGGGTCGACAACGTTAAGCCTTTCGTCCTGCTGCTGGTTCTCTCGTGGGCGGTTCTTTTAAAACTTGTTTTCTTCACGTCATTTTTCTGTCATCACCGCAGTCTCGGGTAGTTTTTCTTTTTTCTGTTCGCTTGATACTACGGCATTTACGTGGATTCGTGGAACAAGTTCTGCTACGTTTTGAGTGATGTATGTGGCAACTAGTCGACGATGACACTGATCGATGACCTCTCTCTCGACAAAGTGAGACTTCTTAAAGTTCGTGTTCAAATAGTTTCGTGATAGATATTGTGGGACGTATGGATCAGATCGAAAGGTGAGAAACAACTTATTTACGGGCTTTCTTGGTCATGTAACGCGCAGGTAAAATGCTGCAATCGATTTTTTTTAAATGTTTTAATAGAATGGAATTTTGTTCTTCGTCGTTATCCGTGTGCTATTGCATCGACATTTGTAAATATGCGTGGGAATATTCTAGTTTTTACTGGAAGGTAAATAACAAGTTTGTGTGATTATTCAAAGTGCGTTGTTTGTGCTTATGTGTCCATTTATATAATATTTATTTTATTGCTTTTACCGCGTTTATACTAGAATATTAACTGTATTAAGGCAATAGTATTATTGTATACAAAATAGGTTATTTGTTGTTCTTAGACAGCTCGAGCCCATAGGGAGAATTAAATTAGTTGACTGTAAATGGTAAGTTTAGCACCATTGCCACACAGAAAAATTGATATATTTTCTTCAAATGATATGGGATTTAATCAGCTCGCTGTCTTGAGTGATTATACGAGCGACGTAAGCTGCTTTCTCGACCCCATATTGTCATTCGATCGAAATTACATTAATTTTATTTCAGTGTCTGCACGCGATAACATCGCTTACATGATCGTAAGTGACACTTGTCGAGCCTTGTCTGCGTTGACTACGTCTTCCTGATTTTTAACTGTGATCTGTTTTGCTGTGTCTAGTCACTGCGTGTTTCGCCATTTTGTCGAAGTATTTCTGTAAAAAATATGCATTCCGACAGCAATGATTGCGTGACTCAATGTTTTCGACTTAAAAAAAATAGCATTTTTCTATAGACGTCTTTACGCATAACTCACGTCATTTCGTATCGATTATTTAGCGGTGTAATGTTTTGCCCGTGTAATAAAATGTTTTCTACACTCGTTGCTATGTGGAGCTTTCATTTTACCTAATAAGACACGCGTATGTGACTAAAAGCGCGTTACGACGGTCAATCCACGCGCGTTGCCTTCGCTTGGACGCGCGCCCCCGATGTCCTTCCTTTGCGAAGTCTCGAGAAGAGCGCTACGGCCTTATTTCTAGGACGTGTTGCCCCGTCCCCCATCCCTCCGAGCTGCAAGAATGGCGTTATTGTTTCGTTCTGTAGTTCAAAAAAAGGATAGCTGGGAGGAGTGCGGGCCTCCAAGGCCATCGCAAATTAGGCCCTTTGTCCCAACCTTACCGAATTAGGAAGGGAAAAACAGAGTCAGAGAACGCCTCATTTCGCAGCCCGGCTCCAATTCAGATAAACATTTCGCTCGGTTTTTCAGTTATTTTTTGATACGAGATTTTTCGTTCGATACGACTTCCAAAGAGCATATACATTGTTTATATCGTCATTACAAAAACTAATTATGCAATACATTTATTTTTTGGTTTTGTGTCATAATGATGCGAAATAATCGTTTACATGTCAGAATGGTGTTGCGTACAAAATGGCGGCCCCTCAAAGCCTACTTTTTAGTATTGCGAAGCAGTGCTTAGAAAATAAAGCTACTCACTCTAAAAACGTCGGATCTCCTTGTGCGAAAAAAAACAAACACGAAATTAACCAGTTCAAGACATAATCAGCAGCCATTAGAGTCCCATCGTTTTTTTTTTTTTTTTCAGACAGCTTTTTTTTCAGAGTTTAGGGTGTTGTTTTACTCCAAAGGTCTCCCTGATTACGAAATCGGTCTGCAGTTTCCTAAATGACACGGAAGCTTAACTATATGTTGTACTGTCGAAATATTAAGAACATTAATTACGACAAGTTTATGTAGTGTTGCGTCTCATATATGTACTAAACAAAGCGCAGTTTTATTGTCAAAAAGGTACGCTTTAAAATTATTCTAACAATAGCTTTCATGACTACGTGTTCCGATTAATCACTTTGGCGAACTGAATTGCCGCTAAGGCCCTAGCCTGTTTCATTGAGCACCGCATTTCATGTTTTGTTTAGTTTGTCCGGACGGGACGCCGCCACAGGCAAATCCCTCAAATAAGTAAACGCTGTTGCAACAAGTAAAAGCGTCCAAGGGCGCGGTTTGCTTTTTGGGTCATGTGATTATAATTTACGAGCTCATAGGTAGAACTCTTTTTTTTTTCGCGATGGCCCAATTTTTTGTCAAGCGAAACTGAGATAAAGTGGAATGTTCGCTCATCAATAGAGCTTTGAGGCATGTACCACGGCCAACTCCGCAGTGGTTTCCCTTGCATACTGTGACCGATTCCAGTTTAAAGAAAAGATCAGATCAATGCACCAACGGATATAATCTAAATTTCAACAAATAATAGCTTTGTATTGGATACCAAATTTGTCTAGTTCAGAAAAAAAATCCCCGGGCGTGTTTAACATTTGGTTGAAAAGGGTAGTCTCATATATTGACACACCAAACATTTCAACAGGGTAAGAAAGTTTCGTTGCGCCCGAGCGCCACCAGCTGGTGAGAGAATGTGAACACGCCGTGTTGCCACGTACTGAAAGAGTCGACAAGAACTGCTTTTGGTATGCCTATAAGCAATGTCGGTGAGTACCGACATCTCTCGAAAGCTTTCTTAGAAAGGGAGAGAAGTGAGTACACAAAACATGCAATATTTGGTCTATTCCAATCTTTATTTCAAATGTAGATAGACGGTGCACCCATCCCTGGGAGCCTGAAAATGGAATGAATATGATTTGAAATACAAAATTCTGTTCCAACTTTCAGTCATTTTAGAGGTTCGAAATATCGATGCAACCGGCGCACGGCGCCCCTTACAATTATTTTGGCACCATCTCTGCATCATGCCAGGACCGCTGAGGCTCGGCCCTGATCGCTTTGGATATCGCGTTAGGCCTAAGGGCGTTTTTGAAAACACAGTAAGAAAAAGCACCGAGTTGCGTGTTTCATAGACACTTTTAAGTCGCAGTCGTACATGTAATGATCAAATACTGCCGATGTAGAGGACCTCACTCTGGAAGGCGCGCTAAGATATGTTAAAGGGACCATGAAACGATTCTGAAATCGAATTTCATCCACCGATCGTGGTAAAAAGTGTGAAAAGAAACACAAAAACACAAAAATAGGGAGCCAAAAAAAATTCTTCGCTATAGAACTTTTAAAAGAAAACTGGACTCTTTTGCGCCTTCTTTCCTTCGAAAGCTCTCTGCCTTTTCACTACGATGCATCCGCGGAAACGGAGCGCGTCAGCCGAATCCACGTCGCCTATTGGGTAAGAGCCTACCTCACCAGCACCGCGATCGTAAACAATAAATAGCCGGCGAATGTTTCCTAAAAGTTTTGTTAAATAATATTCAGATCCACATTTTGTAGCATAATTAGAGATGTGACGAAAATTGCCGAATTTGATAATGATGAGAGCCAAGCGCCATCTATCGTGTGGTAAACGAAGCAAGAAAAAGACCCTACTGCGCCTGCGCAAAAGGGCCGACGCGTCGTTGGCAGAGACCACGGTGTAGTCGCGACGACGAACGAACGTTTATTTTTCTACGTGTTCTTCTCGCGCGTCCCGACTTCAAGGAGGAAGAAAAAAGTACTTGAAACAGACCACGACGAACAAGAACGCTGGATCCAGAAATACCCGAGAGAATCTGCAACGGCTACGAATCCACCGAGCTCGGCAGGTAGGCCTAGCAGGCACTCCACTCCGACTCGGTGCTGCGTTGCTTCAACGGTCCTTGGCCAAGACCGTCTGCCCACGACCGGTTGGCGTGCTGAATGGAATATGCCCGCGCGACCCTTGTGGGCCCTTCCCGTATTATAGTTTGATCGCTGACCTCAATTTTAGATTAAGAGGTGAGGTCAATCTCTTACGAACACTGTCGTCGAAAAGGGACTCTCGTCGATTCTATCTTCTTGTTTTGTGTGATATAGAGCTCAAATAAACGCAGTATGGATTACATTCGTAACACGGTATGTACACTTTGTTATTAGTATGCCATTTGTATTCTGACACGACTGCACGTCACTGTCGAGCTATAACAGTTCGTGGGAGCTACGTGCAATGCCGGTCCAACCTTCCTTTGCCGAGTGTCACGTCAGTATAGAGTTGCAATCGTAAAAGATCGGACCCGAAGCGCTTACCAACAGCGCGAATACAGCACTTCCATCAAACGCGCGCGTCCGCTCCGAGTGTGAACAGGTATTTACGTGGCTCTTGCTGATACTGTCGTAGTTCAAAAATGGCCGCGAAAAACGCCGCGGCCATTTGTCTCTATCTACGTCGCTTTGCAAACGACTGACACGGGCCGCCTTTTACCAACAATGACAGTTGGGTCGACTTCTGGAGTCTTCACCGGAAGACTCGCAGCACTTCCCCGCAGGCATACAGGCGTACGGGACTAGTCCCATGCTGTCGCTGTAGCGCAACATATCTCATTGAATTTCGCTCAGCTGCGATGTGTCCATGGCTATCGCGGCCACGACCAACTCTTGTGATCGCGGCGATGAGGGGCGCCGATTCAGAAAATACGTCGGAGACATCAGCGCCATCAGCGCCATCAGCGCAGTAAAACCTACCGGCGCACCCCCAACTCGCCGCCGCTGACGCTCCCATTCTACAGCCGAGAGAACTTCCGGTTCCGGAAACAGGGTACGTCACGACCGTCAAAATTACGCCGCAGCTTGTTTTGCGGTCAGTTGGAGAGAAAGAAAAAGTCGATATTTCATTAATTTTTTGTGTAGAAGTTAATAAACTGAGACGAAAACGGGTGCATGTTCGGCATTCAGTGAACGTTGAAGGTTTAATGTAAAAGTTACCCGGCAAAAGTAAAAAAGGTCATTTCATGGTCCCTTTAAATGCGCCAACACCCTGTCAGCACTGAGACGTCTTGAGCGGTTGTACTAGGATCATGTGATGGGCTTGTTGGATATGCATTACAAAACTAAAAGCATCGCTAAAGACGAGGACAAGAGTCTTCCACTTGTCCTCGCCTTTAGCGCTACCTGTAATTTTGTAGTCTTGAGCGGATGGCCGTTCGTAATTACTTTTTCTGCACTGCTGCGCTTAAATGAAAATCCTTGCGGCTAACGTTCTCGAGAAGTTTTAAAAACTAACTTCAAATGATGTTGTGATTAAGTTTTATTTTGTGATTAGCGTATTACGTTGTAAGGAATGTTCAAGAAGCAGAAAATCAGTTACTGTTGTACGGCAAGTAACTGCTGTCGAAATTATTATCAAAGGCAAATCCTCCTCATACACCCTCACCTTGCATTCCTCACAGCCCCTCGATCTCCTGATTCAGCAGAAAATAGGAAGGCGAACATCCCTTTGCAAATACACAGTCTCAATTATTTAATCATGCCGAAGATCTAAATCATAAAATCAGGTAGTGTGGCAACACGTATATGCTCAGGAAATTGCTTACATTTAGTACGCTATTCCCAGCTTCCATCTGAAAGGTTGTTCACCTGTCGGTTCGGGTCCGCCCAGTGGTCCCTTTTAGCCCCGCACCTCGGCTGAAAAGAAGAGCGGGCGTGTCCTCGAGTAGGGGGGTGCCATGTCACAACATAGCAGAAGTCCAAAGCATGGAACGTTTCGTTCTCATTTTGCATGCGCTCAAAGCACCCCTCTCCAAACAGCTTGGGCACTTCGTCCGATGATGCAACTTGCCCGCCCTTTCCCTTCAGTTTAGGTACTAGTCACTCCCAGACCAGCTCCCGCCGCTGGTTCAGAACAAGGCTGTCGGTTTGCGAGAGCATGGATGTCGCAGCCCCTACATGGTGGGCGATTGCCTCTTTGTCGACTGGTCCCTCAGACTGGGGGGACTTCAGTGTGCCCGCCAGAAGACCAATGACTGTGGTGTTCGCCAGTTGAACGCCTTTGAGCGCGCTGTGGCCGGAATAGTTGAGGCTCACGTTCTGGGACCTTGCCTGCCGGAGGACGTCGTCGTCGATGGTGTGGTCGACGAACATCTCCCCTGCAGTCCTTCCGTAGTTTTTTTAATGACGACACAGCGCCTCCCTTCCCTCCGACTTCCATTGTTTTCTCTAAAAACAACTTCTCCAGGGAGGGGGAAGGGGGGGGGGGCAGATTGCGTTGCCCTATTAGCCGCATCGAGCCAGGGCTGCTGGGGGTCACCCCTGGACTTGTCGATGGTGGGGTGAGGCTGCCCTGCCAGAGGCTGCTGAGGCGCCAATATGTCTTTAACTGCAGCTAGTCGCTATTGCATCTGCAAACAAAAACAACTAAATCAAAATCTCTTTTAAAAAGTATTTCATGCATTTCTACATGTGCTACCACGTTGCAATCAAGAAAAGATGTCATAAAGTGCCCACCGCGCATCATCAATCTGAGCGAGCGTATGAAGGCCTGTCCAAACAAGCTACTACAAAAATCGTCAGGCCACACGATTCCTGCAAACATCGTCAAAATCGAAGGTCCTTGGTCGTATGTCTGTTTGGACACCGGCCAAGCCAAATTCACGACTTTCCTCCTCGCTTCCTCCACCTTTCTTTGACGTCGGTGCTCGTCAGACTTGACGTCACACGCCACCTGCCAATGGTGTGTCTGTTGCCTGTCTATGTCCCGCGGCTCACGAAGTCGCCGACCTCACTTCCGACCTCGGACATGACGCACGCTTGCCTGGCTTGCCCTTGAGTCTTCCCTTTCCCGTTTTCGGGACTCGCAAAACGGCGAAGGCCTTGAGCGATTGACCGACAGCCAACAGAGCGTGTGAGTGGCCCTCCGAACCCACGTGATGAGCAGAGCAAGGCCGCCGTGGAGGAAGCGAGGGGGAGCTTTGACGGGGGAAGTTTCCCCTCGACAGATTTGACAGGAGGAAATTTCCCCCCAACGGCCGGAAGTGGAGCGCCGCACGATTTGCCGGAATCGTGTGTTTTGTAGCATCTGTTGGGACACCCCTTGACATGTAAAATGTAACGTTTGAACCACGCGGGGCATGTTTCTAGGCAAACCCTCACAGACTATTTAATTTCTATGATTTTATTTTCGGACCTAACCGATCCGGTCAAGACGAACACCCATAGCAATGCTTACGGCGAAATAAGAATCCTCACGCGTCATTCTCAAAATAGTCAAACTGTGGCTCTAATTTAATGTTCACAGGTGAGAACAGAAATACCAGTATTATTGCATCATGCTGTTGACCACTTTACGTTGCGTAAATCATATATTCTTCATGTGGCTATGTTAGCTATATTTCGATTTAGTGCGACTGTTGAACTTACTACAGGCCGCCTCGGTGGCTCCGAGGCGAGAGCGCTGGCCTACGGATCCCCATGAGGCGGGTTCGAATCCCGGCCGAGGTGCCCGCAATCTGACGGAGGCTTATTGCGGAGAAGGCGCCGTGTAACCGAGCTTTCGGTTGCACGTCAAAAGATCCCCAGGTGGTTCAAATTAATCCTCAGTCCTCCGCTGGGGCGCGGCAGATGCCCGTCGTTGGTTTGGCACGTAAAACCCCCCAAATTTTTGAACTTACTACAGGAGATAAATATCAGCCAGGGCCCTAAACTCGTGAAACCCAAAGTTGTAGCCGAAAGTTCGCGGAGGGCTGCCGATTGGACGTGGGCGAAAAAAGGGCGAAGTCATCGTCGTGATAGGCCAATCGGTGCGCTCCGTCAACTTCGACTTTAACTTTGTGTTTTACGGGTTTAGCGACCCACGTTGAAAAACAAGTTTGAACTTTCGCCACTGAACAACATATATCGGGTTATTTTTTTGTTTTTGAATTATTACACAAATTTTGTAAAATATGCACTAATAAGTGTTGTGCAGTTGAGTTGTACGGCCAGGGGGGCATTATGTGTGTGGCTAATCTTTGTGATAAGTGGGTTAATTAACTACAATTCGTTAATATTTTTTTTTTTTTAATTTGTGAAAACATACATATAGTTTCAATTAAAAACTTAGAGAGCGCTCATCGAAAACCACTAAATCAACTTTTTTTACAACGACTTGAAGCTCGTGGGAAACTCGAGGGCGCACCAAAGTTACCACTCATGAAGTAGGCGCAAATATAGCAGTGGCGGAACGCGATAATGATCTAATCATCCGCGTTCAGCCGCTCCAAGCTTTGAGCCTGCTTCACGAGTTGGTGGAGCCCCAAATTCATCCCCTTGGTACACCCCAGGCGTGTCCTCCGTCGTGCAATCCAAGCGTCTGTCGTACGAGAGCACAATAAGCAATGTTCAAATTTTATTGGCAGAAACCTAGGACGCATTTAATGAAAGGGCGTTCGATGAAATGTCCGGTGAAGGTGCGTGTGACCTTCCAGTGCGCAACAGCACATTAAATGCCTCGCTTTGTGGAAATATGATGACTGAAAACTGTTCTCGTCTTTCAGGCCCCTGCGATCTTTTGCGGTTCCGATATAAATAGGGTTCAGGTCGATGCGAAAATCACGAATATCGGAAAAAAGCTAATTGAAGAAAATCTCACCGCAAAACCGACCGATGCGGAATAAAGCTCACCGGCCTCTTGATGAATGCTGTGGAAACTCACTTCTTGTTATATCAATAACAGCCACATTCTTTTCTGTATATATATATTTTTTGTAGTAACATTTACTTGTGGTGCTGATGAGTACTGATACAATTTGGGGGCTCTGTGGTCGTCGGGTGCAGTGACGAGGTCACTTAGTCACTGTCCATATACCTCAACATTGAGGCAATGTCATCATTGAAAAAATAGGAGTCTCCACCACTTTGTTAATTGTTTCCATCCTGCAGAACGGTGGACGTCTGCTTCGTCATTCCTATCGGTGTCTGTAATATACGATTTTTTTTTATATATATCTCCGTTTGTGTTCCCCACCTGGCCGCCAGAGTAGATCCGCATAAACTAAATTTTAAAGCTTGATTGTATAATTTTTGGGTGTGTTTATATCCGCTTCTGATAGTTTTGCAGTGACCTTTTCGTTGATGAGCTTTTCTCTAGTGAGCATCCCGGTGTTGCGGTGTTCTCCGGCGGTGAAAAGCTCACCGGAAAACTGGCGGATGCGGAGAAGAGCTCACCAACCTTTTGAGAGATGCGGAGGACTGCTCACCTCTGCAAACCAATCTACCATTATATCTTCGCACCTCTCGATATTTTATCGAACTCAGTTCTATCGAAGTCATTTGATCAAAAGCCATTTATTTGAACACAATTTTATGAAACCCGTTTCGTAGGACGCCGTTTTATCAAACATCAAAATTTCTGGGCGCCCTCACTCTAAAAAAAAAGGGTGTCATGGGGTACACCCATAGGGGGTGTAAGTGCTTGTCACATATACTACACCCTTTGGGGGAACACTTGCACACCCCAAATATGGGAGTACATGTACACCCGTTGGTGTGGTGCACATGTACACCTTTTTCTACAGAAATCTCACACGAAGGGAACACAGGTGCACCCCATTCAATGGTGTACGGCTACACCTCTTTCTACACCCAATGAAATGAAAGGGAACACAGATGCACCCCGTTCGAAGGTGTACCATTGCACCGCTTCATAAACCCGCCTCACTCAAAGGGAACACAGATGCACCCCGCTCAATAGTGTACCATTACTCCCCCTTCTACACCTACTGCTCTCAAAGGGAGCACAGGAGCGCCCCATTCAATAGTGTACTGTTACACCTCTTTCTACACCCACTGGATTCGAAGAGAACACAGATGCACCCGATTCAAAGGTGCATGGTCACACCACTTTAAGCACCCGCTTCATAACTAACTTCATAAACCTATTTCAGACATCAAGGAAACCCTTAAAAAATGTATGCGCCCCGGTGATAGCAAAAAGGCAGGTAAACGGACACACGGGGTTGTTTTCAAATCTCATAGAAGTTTATTAGACAGCTCATTTCGTAAACAAGTACAAACTTGCAAGCAATCCGTGATATGCGAAGAGGTACGAAGAAGCTGTTACACAACTGAGAAGATTAGTAAGCAAACAAGAAACGGAAGTGAGTCTTGGGAAGTGTCTATTCTTCAAGCAGCCGGCAGAATTATTTCCACGAAATTCCACCAGCAGTCGCCATTCATTCATCGAACGACGTTTCATCGACAGCTGTACCCGCGAAGTGACGTGTACGGGGGGGACAGGTTGGTTAACATTTTCGTAATGAGCCGCCGCAGACTGTCGCCATGAAACGGCGTGAACGGGTGTGCTGAGTCGGTGAGCACGCGCCTCAGAGATACACGCGCGACAAAATGTCCCTACAGCGTGCATTACGCCTAACGAGTGACGATGAAACGTCAGTGTTGATGAAACGAGTCTACAGAACGTGCATCAACGAAAATGTGTTTTCACAGAACGCCAGGAGATTAAGAAAGTCAGTATTCTACCTGCAGTTGTCACATAATTGTAGTCAGCTAATGGCAGGCGACTGCCGATAGAATTTCGGGGAAATTATTTTCCCGGCTGCTAGAAAATAGACACTGCCTAATTCTAGAGGGCATCCGGAACGGAACGGTCAATTGTTGCAAAGGAGTAGGTTGCAGAGCACTTACGATGAAAATACCGGACTGGAAATATGTAATCCGAAATATATGTCGACACGGGCACTGCAGCACAACACAAAAACAAAAAAAGGGGTCCGTGAAGATTCAACACGATGTGGCAGAAGCAGTAATTTGCCGAACAAACGCATCACATGAATTCCTTGGGCTTTTCTGAAGAAATCGCTTGTTGCCGATATACGCGTAGGAATTTTCAAACACTCGAAATCTTGGTACACTCGAATACGTTGTCGCGGACGAAATCTACGGTAGCCCCGCTGGTCGCAGCACAGCACACCAGGAACTATGCCGAGAAGCAGACATTCCGAGGTCGGGAAAAGCTACTACGTCATCCGTTAAACCTTTACCACATGATCACGCTCCCGCCGTCACCCGCGCCCAGACAGTGGAGTCGAGGGATGAAAAAGCTGCCGGTTCATTGGTCCGGCAACTGCGCACCTTCTTCCATGCTTTCAGCTTAGGGAGAGAAAGAAAAAGCAAATAGCAGCTCCTTCAAGGCCAAAAGCGGGGCGCCCTCGCAAGGGCTTATCTTCAGGGGCAGCCCAACAATGAACACAACGAAAGGATTTGTCAATTATATCCTCTTGAAAGTTCGACCAAAAGTTAATAGTGCAGTGGATGCTACCCGTGGCCTTGGCCTTCAGGCAGGTGCCGTGCTCTGCCTTATCTCTAGCTTGGAGACTGTAGTCACGTGATCCTACCCGGAGACCCGATTGGCCTAAAACAAGCATAGCGTCTACTCTACCGTCAATACCGAGTGTACAGGATAGCTCCATACTTCCTAAGAAACTGCCCAACCCAAAAAGTGACCTCCAAGAGGGAATCGAAGCACAAGCTGATCGGGGCGAGTGGCTAGAGTGGGGGTGCACTGATACACCTAGAGGTTTTTAAGGGAGAGGAGGATGCTCATTGTCGGTGTACAAGTACACTGGCTGGGTAACGCAGGGTGCATCTTTCAGGAAAAGGGTGCATGTGCGCCCGATGCACCCGACTACACCCTTTTTTTCTTAGAGTGCTGCCTACTCGGCCAGGTGTGAGCGCGGCAATATTATGTTCCGTTTGTCTTTTGCTTTGCACTAACCGGTAACTTCTTTGGGTGCTGTTGCTTAAGACGGACTTCATACTTTTTGGGAGGTCAGAAGTCGTAGGGTGCAGAGATGAAGGTCACATTGTTGTTGTTCGTAGGACTCAACCTTGAGGCATTGCCCTGTCTCCATGTAAAAGCTAAAAAAACGCGTCCCCCACGTTTTTGTTTCGCATTTTGAAAGAAAAACTGGATTCGTCTGCCTCTTCGCATTTTTCTTTGAAAGTCAGCTATTCTTCAAGGGGCTGAACGGGGACACTTGATTTTACAAATATACGAACACGCGGAAAGCGCAGCATCTGCAGAAAGCAAAGTGTTGACGTGAGCTTTAAATATAAGCACAGCAGTGCGAAAAATGTCGATAATATTAAATTTTCAATATGGTATAAAATATTTCATAAATGAGCTTTTCTCCGTATTTGCTGGTTTTGTGGTGAGCTTTTCACCGGTGAGCTTCTTTCCGGTGAGCTTTTCTCCGCCACCCAGTTTTCCGGTGATGACAAGGCATTTGGGATGAACTATTTATTCTAGTCGTTTGTTGGTCACGATGGTCGAAGCTTACGGTTTTGCCTTGCTTGACGCAGAAGCAAGAATGCTATCAATCTGCATGTCCTGTCTTCTTAAGTTTTAAAACGTGTTGCTCTCACTAGCGATGTGCCCTTTAGACCGCAGCCTATAAGCTGTTATTCCCTAACCTAACTGTGTGGTGGAAGCTATGTGCTCGTTAAACGCGTCGCACGTGCATATTTCGCCACGTAACCACATTTCCGTTTATACTCCTGCGCAGAGAAGGGTTCGGGTGGAGTCCATTAGCCGTGGCCTTCCAGCGATATGTATTTTACTCGAAAGATTTTCTTCACCTCCGTTGCCTTTCGAGCCCACCTTTGTACGTCTGCCGTGTTCCTCGTAGAAGGCTTTGCGTTCAAATGGCCGTTGTTTATTTGCTCTTCAGACTCTTTCCCACCATTTCACCATCACTTTGTTTTCTATTTTTTTCTTAGGCTCACGAACAATTTCTTTCACTTGCGTCAAACGCAATTTAAAAAACAACGTGTAACTATCTCGAAATTAGTGACTGGAAATAACTCATTACATACCTAAATTACCAGCCTAGAAGAGTGATATCTTGTATTACTCTTTACAACTAATATTAATTTAATTACAAAGATGGTATGACAGTAATTTAGTTACTGCAATCTTTGTTGAATAAGCCAAATACCTTTGCTAGATCTAACCAATTTTCAAAAGCTTCGGTAGGCGTCCCCGTACAAAAATATCAGATCAAAGTCGTATTTCGTCTTGTCCGGTGTCAATAAGGTCGCCCCGACGTCAAACAGAACTTGATACTAGGCACCCGACGTCAAGCCTGTCCAGATAGAATCAACAACTTCGAAGGTTCCGGCCGATTGAAAGCGATCCTACGATTTCAGTGAAGCCTCATCCAGCTGGCATTCTTTTTTACAGTTTTAGGTAAAAAAAAGTTGCTGGAAGAAAATTACAATAAGACGAGACCATATAAGGTTCCACTGAATGCGAATACTTATCTACTACAAAGCACAATATCCCGTAACTGTTCTGCCGGCCTAATGACCCGGTCGGCCCCTTGTCAGCGCCTGTCGTACGCCTTTTAATACTATGGCGGACAATTCCGCCTTATCATTGGTGTTATAGGATGCTTATGACGCATATAAAATGGCATTGATAATATAAGACACTTCAGACCCACAGAGTGGATACGAGCGTTCCACCAGCTGCCACGATTACCACAAGCGGCACCGACAATCCCCAACACATCTCGGCCATCGGTACGCGCTTCGCTGGCCGTCGCATCAATGCCTGCGTGCGCGCGCTGAGAAATCGAGAAAACAAGCAACAAAAACATAAAGAGAATAGAGGCGGTCAGGGGCAGAATGCCTCCAGAAGTGAGAGAGAACGATCTAGAACAAAATAGCTACGAGGAAGAGTAGGCGCACATACAACATTCTTCCGGTGATTGAGAAAGTGTTTCAAAAAATTTATTTCGTCTTGTCAATGATCTGAAGAGAAAACTAATAGTAAACACTTTAATACTCTGATAAAGAAACTATGACCTTGCTGTGCATCCGTCGCAGGGGGCGCCTGTGAAAGCAGGTGTTTGGTGAGTGGCGTCACCACGCACCTCAAGCCATGTGCGTTCACCCGCCCACGTCTGGCTGTGCGTGGCTTACTCGTGTCCGCGGAAAAGGGAATCTTGATGGTTGAGTCGAGCCAGGGTAGGTTTGAACCCTTCGGTGCCCCCCAAGTGAGGCAATACACCACTTCGGCCCCCAATACTCGTAGATGGAAGTCCTAGTAAGGCCCGGCCAGGATGATTCAGTCTAGTCGCTTTTTCTCATACTATCCCCTCTGATCTTTCATTTTTACCTTTCCTGTTTTTTTGTTTTTTTACTTCTCTCTCATTTCTCTTACTCCTTTTACTCCTCTTTGGCGGCAAAGGCTAACCTTGGGTGCATTGGACCTCTGTCTTGACCCACACTTGGGTATATTTTCCCGGCAGCACTGTTAGAGTAACGTCTCCAGGAAATCTCCTTTTCTTATGGTGCGTTACCTAACCGCTTGTTGGGTTCGGTGGTGGGTGGTGCACCGCGGATTCTGAACACTCTTTGCCCTCTTACGGCGCCACACCCCTCCAAACACCGTTCAGGGAACGCCCTTAAAAGGCGAGGTCCTGAACAAAAAAAAACACTGACAAAGATTGCGAGGTAGAAACATTTACAAAGTTTTTCATGGTTCATTCGCTTGATGAACAAAAACCTGTTTCAAAGCTCTCACTTTTTATTGTAGCAAAGGTGCTAGAAAATCTTGCACGGTTTTCCTACAAGGCTGAAACGCAGCACTCTGGAGAACTTCTTGTGGAAGTGAACACAAAAAATGAAAGCCGATTACAACTCCCTGTAACGCCGAAATAGAGCGCAGCTCTTGAGGAGGAGGGGAAGGCACGGGAGGGGGGTCACGTGACCTCGGGGGGGGGGGGGGGGGGTCACGTGGCCTGGGGGTCACGTGACCTCGAGGGGTGGGGGCGGAGAAAATTTTCCGCTAAATTTAGCGGAAAAATTTTCCTTTAAATTTGGCGGCGAAAATTTTACGCTAAATTTAGCGAGAAAAATTTTCCGCTAAATTTAGCGGGAAAACTTTTCCGCTAGATTTAGCGGGGAAAATTTTCTGCTAGACTTAGCGGGGAAAATTTTCCGCTAAATTTATCGGGGAAAATTTTCCACTAGATTAAGCGGGGAAAATTTTCCGCTAGATTTAGCGGGGAAAATTTTCCGCTAGATTTAGCGGGGACAATTTTCCCGCTAAATATAGCGGGGAAAATTTTCCGCTAGATTTAGCGGGGAAAATTTTCCGCTAGATTTAGCGGGAAAATTTTCTGCTAAATTTAGCGGGGAAATTTACCCATCATGCACCGCGCGGTTACGCCAACGGCGACGCCGACGGCGACGGCGACGCTGCTCAAGCCGGAAACGGGCGCCTAAGAGCTGCGCTCTAAAAAGACAAAGTGACGCGCTCCTTAAGCTGGCCACCATTGTTGACGTGAAGGCGGCTGAAGTGGGGGCCTACAGAGAATGTAGAGGGGGCTTTGGACACACCGCTTGTACTGCAGGGGGAGACTGTGCAGTGTGGCACGGAATACAAGTACTTGGGTGTACACCTGTCCACGGTAGGAACTACATCCAAGCACACGAATCGGCTGTCCGGGCAAAGGCCATGAGGGGAAAGGGAGTGCTGGCAGCAACGTCCATGTGGGCTTTCGACCGCTATGAGGTTGCTCGTAGCCTGTGGAATGATGGTGATGGTGCCCGGACTGACGTTCGCGAATCGGGTGCTGTGCACGTCGTCCCAGACTCGAGAGTTCCTAGAGGTTCGATAGCGGGAGGCGGGGCGGATGGCACTCGGGGCACACAGGGGAACTCCAAACGAAGGGGTGCAGGGGGACCTCGGGTGGTCAGCCTTTGAGTCGAGGGAAGCGGTGGCTAAGCTGGCTTACGAGAGGCGTCTGTGCGGCCTCGGAGAGGAGCGATGGGCCAGGAGGGTGTTTAAGTACCACGTGTACAGGAGTGTAAACACGCGCCTGACCTAGCGGGTGGCCAGGCTCGCAGGGAAGTATGAGGTACCACCGACCCTGCTGGACGGCCGGCCGCTCCGAGAGGGGGTTACGGGCCTCAAGAAGCACGTGCAGCAGGTCGAGACGCGAAGGTGGACGGAGTCGGCCACACGAAAATCATCAATGACTGTGTACTCGACTTCGAAGCGGGCGATCGAGCGGGAGCAGCTGTACGATGACTCCAGGGGCAGCAGCTTGCTTTTTGAGGCACGCATGGGAACCCTCAAGACCAGGCTGTGGAGATCGCGATATGACACTGGGGCCCCAATCGCCTGCGTCACCTGCGGAGCAGCAGAGGAGACAACCGAACATCTGGTGCTGCAGTGTGGGGCCCTCAGCCCGTGCCCCCAGGTGAACCATCTGCCGGACGCGCTGGGCTTCCGGACGGCGGAGCGGGGAGATGACGGCGAGGAACACGTGGAGACCACCAAGCGCCGACTAGAGCAGTGATGGGAGATTTCCTGGCGGCTGTGGAAGAGGGAGAGGCGAGCTGGGCCGGACGTGCAAGCACAAGCCGGACAACCGATTTTTTCCACCCAAGTCGACCTGCCCCACACCGCGGACCCGACCGAAGTTCCAACATAACAAGAACTCGGCTAGTCTTGGCTGGAAGCCAGGCTGAGCAAGCCTTTTTTTTGGCAGGCCATCGCCGGAATTTCCGGCGAGCGGCCACCCGTTACAAAGGGGACGCCACTAAATCCAAATCCAAAATCCAAAATCGGTGAGCCCTTATCGTACAGCAAATACTATCTGTGGAGTCCTCTCCGAGGACGACTTTCTACACACGAGTGAAAACGAACCTGTCAAGGGGCTCAGAAGTTCCGGTGTAGTCGCTGTCAAGCGCATCATGTTTCGGAGGGATAGCGAACAAATCCCTTCGAGACATGTTATCCTGACTTTTGAGAGGCACGCACTCCCAGAGACAATCAAGGCAGGATACTTGTACTGCCGCATCCGCCCTTACGTCCCAACCCCCAGCGGTGCTTCCAATGCCAGCGTTTCGGTCACGGAACACGCCGCTGTCGAGGGAAGGACACGTGTGCATAGTGTGGTAGTCAAGGTCATGTTTCCCATATCTGGGAGGCGGCTGTGGCCCACTGCGCTAATTGCGGAGGACCACATCCTGCTTATTATCGTGTATGTCCCTCTTGGAAGCAAGAAAAGGAAATCCTTACAATCAATGTAAACGAGAACACACCATACCCAGAAGCCAAGAAGCAGTTCTCCTTTTTGTCAAAGGGGAGATTTGCCGATGTGGTGCGGAGGGGCCCTGCGCCACGCTAGGAGTTTAGGGCCACCCAGGTCTCTCCCGAGATCCAGGGACCGCAGATGCTTCCTCCAGTCTCTGGTGGTAGCACGCGTGCTTCTCCTTCATCCAAGGAAAGGCCGGCAGCAGCCGCGCCTGCCCTCTCTCCTTGGTCCCCCCCCCCCCCCCCCGCCCCCCTTGGGAGACGGAGCCAGTTTCTCGCTCTTCCTCGCTGGAGATGGCGCCTCCTACCGAAGGAAGAGCATGGTGCCCATGCAGCTCCTGCGAAAGGAGGGGACAAGACAAGCTCGAGTGACCCGTCTCCCAGTTCGTCTGCAATCTTCCAGCCGGTCGTGGCCGGGGTTTTCCCGCCCGCACACCTTTCCGGACAAGTGCTGTTTTAAAAGCAACGGATACCTCTCAGGAGGTGGAGATGTCGACAAATGCTGATAATCTGTCCACTCATGGATCCGACCAGGACATTATGGAGTGTCAGACACCCTCCGGCAAACCTAAAAAGAATAAAACGCCTGTAGTACCACCCACATGTTGATCTCAATGTCTTCCACCTAGTTTGTGTCGACTCTTTAGTCTTACTTATTTTACTAGGTTTATTTTTCATATTTACATACTTTTTATAGATGACTAAGTTAGATTTTTTGCAATGAAACTGTCGTGGTGTTTCACAATATATTGATGATTTCAATTATTTTATAGATGAGCTTTGACCCATCGATCTCGACTTGCAAGAAACCCTAATTCACTCCAATTATTTTAACATTTTAAGACGTCGTCAGGTTTTTAGAAAAGAACGTCCCTCTTCCACCCCTCCTTGTGATGTTGCGGTGGTCGTGCAGAGTGGAGTTGCTTGCTCTCAAGTTCCCCTCCGAACGCCACTTGAAGCTGTTGCAGTACGTCTTTTTCTGGACCGCCTTGTAACAATCGTTTCTTTATACCTTCCACCTATTGTGCCTTTAAACCTTCAAGAGCTGCAGGGACTTGTAGGACAGCTCCAGCGACCTTTTTTTTGAATTTTGGAGGATTTTAACGCCCATCATCCCATGTGGTGTAGTACCCGTCAAGACTCCCGTGGTGGTGTGATTGAACGTCTTTTATTGTCTTCTTGGCTGTGACTTCTTAATGGAGAGAGCGAACTTTTTTTAATGTGGCACACAACTTATTCACATCCATTGCTCTCAATATTGCTTCACCTTCATTACTTCCTTGCTTCTCCTGGAAGGTTCTTCGTAACCCCTTTGGAAGTGATCATTATCTAGTTGTTTTTGAGAGTACTGTTCTCTTGCCTAAACTTTTAAAGCGGGTCCCTAGGTGGGAGTTAGACAAGGCAGACTGGACGCTATTAACCTTCATTCCACTTTATATCCTGCGCTTCTTTCTTATATGTCTCCTGAGAACGCTACACTTCATGTTACTGAGCAGATACTAATGGCTGATCAGCAGTCCATTTCAAAAACATCTGGTCATATAGCTAAAAATGTAAACCTTGGTGGAACGGGAGTGTGCCACAACCCGGGCGGACGAAAATAGGGCGTGGGGCAGATTTTGCAGATACCCCACTTCCAGCAGCCTTGTTGAGTTCAAGTGACGAAAAGCCAAGGCTCTTAGGACTAGGAAGCAGGCAAATCGGAAGTCGTGCATGAAGTATTTCTCTTTAACCAGTTTGGTCCCTGACAGAGAGGCCTGGGACAGATATAGGAATGTAAATGGGCATTATAGGTGTTTTGCTATCCCAACGTTTAATGCTCCTTCTTCGTCACTAAAAGATATTGGTAACATACTCGGGGACCATTTTTATAATTCATCTAATTCGGCCAACTACAGTGTTACTTTCGGAGATTTAAAAGCCCGTGCAGAGCGACAAAATCTTGTCATATCAGGAGGAAATTCAGAATTTCATAACCAACCATTTACGCGATGCGAACTTGAGATGGCCCTTAATGTAACAAAGCTCTCTGCCCCTGGGCCCGATGCAATTCACTATAAAATGCTTCGCCAACTTTCTCGAGAACCCCTTAAAACCCTTGTCCTGTTTTTTAATCTTTTGTAAGAAAAGGCATGCTTCTCTCGGGCTTGGAAACATCCACATATCATCCCCCTTCTAAAGCCTAACAAAGACCCCTCACAACCATCAAGCTACCACCCAATGACACTGACAAGCTGCCTCCGGAAAACATATGAAAGGCTTATAAACAGGCGAGGTGTGTATATCTTAGAAAGCCAGAGGGTCTTTGATAACAATCAGTGTGGAATCCGCTAAGGTCGATATACCCTTGACCACTTAGTTCACCTGGAAACTGCGATACGCGAGGCATTTGTAAACAGGCAGCACTGTGTTGCGGTTTTTTCGACTTAGGTAGGGCATATGACGCAGCGTGGAGGTATGGAATCCTCCGAAACCTGTATACCTGTAATATCCGTGGCCGCATGTTGCGATGCATAAGGGAATATCTGACGGACAGGACTTTTCAAGTTCGTCTTGGCTCAGTCCTATCTGATTCCTTTGTTCATGAAAACAACGGAGTCTCTCAAGAGGGTGCTTTAAATGACCTTATTTTTGATAATAATGAATTCACTCGCGGAACTGCTGCCACCTTCTATTTCAGATTCTCGTTATGCTGATGATATACAAATTTCATCATCCTCTTGTAACCTTTGTAGTTGTGAGCTCCAGTTGCAATTAGCCATAAAACAAACTGTCCAAGTGGGCTGACGAAAATGGGTTCGAGTTCTCCGCTTCAAAAACGGTCTGTGTGCCTTTTTTTTTTTGCTCCACGGGTTGTCTTTGAACCCATCCCCGGAATTAAAAGGAACTCTTATTACCTGTTCGGAAGGAGCACCGATTTCGAGGTGTAATATTTGATAGAAAGCCTAATTTTACTCTTCACCTTAAAGCGCTAAGCAAACATGCCTTCAGTAAACAAACCTTTTAAACGTTTTATCTCACAAGTCTTGGGGTCTGATAGAAAATGTATCCTGCAGTTATACAATGCCCTTCTACGATCCCGTCTTGACTACAGTGCAGTAGTGTATGGATCGGCTCGACCCTCTGCCCTTAAGTTGTGGGACCCAGTTCAGCCTCTCGTCTTGCGACTGGCAACATGAGCCTTCCGAACGTCCCCCATCCTCAGTTTGTATGCAGAATCTAATAAGCTGTCCCTGAACAAGCGACGTACATATCTTAGTATAACTTATGCTTACAAGATTCTGGGCGACCGTCAGCATCCGTCTTACTCTTCACTTACAAGATCAAGGTTCTTCCGCCTCTTTTGAATATAAACCAAGCATTGTAACACCTTTAAGCTTCCGCATTGAACATCTTCGCACTTCGCTGCACCTTTCTCTGGACCAGGTCGGCCTAGATCGGAAAGGCAATGGTATTCCACCTTAGAAAACACGGCGAGTTAAATCGGACTGGTCTCTCGCAAGGTTCAACAAGCACGGCATTTCCCATGATGTGATTAAGCAAGTGTTTTGTGAATCGCAATTTAAGTATGATGGTTATCTTCATGTTTATACACATGGTGCCAAGACTTCTTGTTTTCTCGGTTGCGCTGTGTATTCTGAAATCGTCTCCAAGGTTCAACGACTTGATAGTATTGCCAGCATTTTTACTGCCGATCTCTATGCGGTATCAATGGCGATTGAATACATTATCAATAGAAAAACACTGAGGGCGGTGCTGTTTGTTGAATCTCAAAGTGTGATTCTTGCAGTTTGCTCTCTTCAAGATGCTAAAAATATGCTTGCACAACAAATTCGATATAAGCTTAACTCTGCTTTGCACGGAGGGCAAAATATAAAATTTTGTTGGGTACCCAGTCACATCGGCATACTAGGCGATGAAGAAGCCGACAAGCTTGCAGGGTCTGCCGGTAACCTTCCAGAATCGCTGTCCTGTTTACCCTATCAAGATATTAAGCCCTTGGTGAAGTCCTGGATTTCTTATTCTTGGCAATCGGAATGGGACATGACGTGCGACAACAAGCTCCATGTTACCAAACCTGCTTTGGAAGTTTTGGAAAGCTCTTCATGCAAGAGCCGACTTCATGAGACGTTGTTGTAGCGCCTGAGAATCGGACACTCTTTTATAACTCATAAGTATCTGCTTTCGGGAGAGGATCCACCAGTCTGTGATCAGTGTGGTGACAGGCTCACTCTTTTGCATATCTTGTGGTTTTGTCCCGGCCTTTAGCAAAAGCGCCGCATTCATTTCCCTGAATTTTTTCAACATCATATCCCATTTCATACTGCCCTCCTTGTGGCAGAGAATCCTCTAGTCTATTTTGAACGAGTAATAGAATTTCTTAGTAGTATTGGCCTTTTACTCCGACTCCAGCGTTTTGGTTATCCTTGTGTGAAACCCGTCCTATTGTACAATGGTCCTTTCATTTAGTTTGGCGCATATGGCCTCGTAGCTTTTGCACCATAAACCCCCAAAATCTCTCTCTCTCTCTGCTTTGCTTCGCCTTTGATTCACACTTCTCGTGTAGACTTGACATTCTGAACGCAGGCATCGCACATTATAATAATATGCGAACCCGGCACTTCTGTTCTTGTTGGAAGTCGGTGCGGTTGGTATCCTCGTGAAGTGTTTCGTTTCCGCGCCGACTTTGCGTTTAAAGAAGGTCCATTGATTTTTTGGTGATTACAGTGTATGATGCATTTTAGGGTGATACTTCGCGTGTTCCTGAGTACTTCACTTGTGATTGTGTTGGATACCCGTGACCTTGCATTACATGTTCGGAGTGAGCTATTCTCATCCTGAGTGCCCATTATATCCAACAGAGGCTTGTGGAAACAGACGTTGCCCTGTTCTTGCCGGTTTCTTGCGTACTATCGCCGTGTTGCTTAAACCGCAAAAACCTTAATTGGTTTATTTTGCTATTTGCGTTCTAGAGAGTGGTTTTGCGATGGCACTTGCATGCGAGATGTGATGTCTTAAGGAACGTATGAATAATCTAAAACAGATCTATCATGACTGTTTTTATTGTTCGCATTATTACATTTAGAAGGTTGTTGTAGCAAATGTTCAATCTACTGCGTGCGAGCTAATATCGTTATTAGCATTTTTAAAAGAACGAGGACGTTGCGAGAAATGTGTCTTGCTTTAGGTTAGCACTGACGGTTGTGCCGCCTTGCCTTTCGATTGGTTCTGGGGGGTGTAAGTCCAGATAGACTATTGTCATGGCGCACTCGGGTATTTCGTAGTGAATTATGTCTTAATCATATTTTCAAGTTCGAGTTGCACTTAGCGTTGGTGCTTCCACTGCTGCTTCCACTGCGTGTGGAAGCGGTGTCTGTGGGCTGTAACTGAGTTTTTTTTTTTTAATAACGGTGGTCCCATGTGAACCAACGACGCCACGGAGAGGACCTTAACGCACTCACGTGTAGCGCAGCTGGCGTATGACGGCACAGCTTTGCATAACCGACAAAAGATAGCGGAGCGGGAGCAATAGAACTTCTTCTTTGTCACTAAGGCGACAGCGACATACTTGAGATCCGCGTCCGCAGCGTGAGACACCTTCCGCGTCACGCGAAACTTGCGTAATCTCGTGAAGATTGCGACTCTTCCCGTTGGCCCCTCAAACCGTTGTCACTTGCGCTTAGGGCCTCAGAAGTCAAGAATAAATATTAATCTTTAACACTTGATTCCTAATCACTTAATTTGAACCTTCGAACTTGGTGGTGTTGGACTAAACGTTGCATGCCTGAAATGGCGGACCACTGAAAAAGTGTTTCTCGCGCACGTCTGCTTGTTAACCGGGGTACTGCAATCTCGGAAACAAAACAAAAAGTTACAGTTCAATTCAAACGTAGCTTGATTGATTAGTAGGTACGCAACATTTTCAAGAATGGCCTAAGTTTAATTTCCTAAGCGTCGGAACCCACAGCAATACCGAATTTTGAAGGGTGCAATTGCGTCCACGATGCCTCTTGCGCAGGTGTTGCGGTGTCGTCAGAACGCCGAGCTCTGATTGGCTTGAGTGGAAAGACAGTGGGTCGCCGTGACCCACTATCCTAGCGTCGTCTGCTATTCAACAGCTGTCTTACTTTTACGAGCGAGCTCGACTTCGCTTTTCAGAGAGGACAGACGAAATAACTCGAGCGGTACGATGTGTTTTTGTCTAACTAGCAGACACGTATCAAGGAGCGAAGCCAAAGGACTCACGGGCGAGGTGGCCAACGCGCGGAGCCTTGTTTGCTAACAACTGAGAACAAGGATGATCAGCGCCCGCAAGTTCCCTCCTTTCGTGTGTGGCGTCGAGCGTATCGCGGAAGTTATGTCGTAGACTCGTTGACACCAAGAAGTAATTGTTTTTATTTGTGGCAAAATTTTATGGAAACTTATTTTTTTATGCCCTGTTATTTCAGCAGACGAACACTTGCTCGGGGGTAATCCTATGTACTTCAATTAGCACTCTGTATTTGCTCAAGTCACTTTTAGAGCGCAGCTCTTAGGCGCTCGTTTCCGGCTTGAGCGGTGTCGGCGTCGGCGTAACCGCGCGGTGCATTATGGGACATTTCCAATGACGCGACGGGCGGGGAGGAGGAGGAGGGGATGGGGAGGGCGAGAGGAGGAGGGGGAGGAGTAGGACGAGGGAAGGAAGGGGAGCAGGAGAGGAGGAGCTTGAAGAATGAGGGGAGGAGGAGGTGAAGGAGGGGGAGGACGAGGAGGAGGAGGGAGAAGGGGAGGAGTAGCAGGGAGGATGAGAAGCTGAGGAGGAGGGGAAAACCCTTCCCTTATCCTCCTCCTCAAGAGCTGTGCTCTGATTCGGTGTCACAGGGTGTTGTAAACGTCTTTGATTTTTTCTAAGCTTACTCTCTTAAGAGACAGCACTCTTAAAAAAAAGAAATAGTACTTCGTCCTTTTTGGTGACTAAATCGATGTCACTGAGTGATCCCCCAAAAACGGCAAAACCCCGGTTTTGTCCCTTTCCATTGATCCCCTGAGGTCAAAGTTTTGATCCGTTAAAAGGAGTGTTTTTGATCTCTACAGCAAGGCATCAGGAACCAAGTTTAACTCTTCAGGGGATTAATTATTCCCTTGAGCGCCGTCGTGTCCATGATTGGGGGAGTAACTTTGATTTCTTTGAGGATCAACAGTGGTGATTGGGGACTAACTTGTTTTTTTATTGGGGACTAAATTTCGTCCCTTTGGGAATTAATTTCACCACTTAAAGGGATGATACTGTAGGGACTGGACGCACCGACAAGCGAGTCCAGTCTCGGCATGGACGCGCGCGCTAGCTATACGCTCACGTGCTCAGGAAGAGCAGTTCCTGACGAGACACCACTGAAAAACAACGTTGCTCTGAAACGTCCGTCTCCTGCCTGTTTCTTTCACCACACTTGGTGACCTGGACGTGATCGCCTACTAGAACGGGTGAAATGCAGCAAGGAGAGCCTTCGGACCCGCCGCCAGCCACTGTTGCAGCAGCCGCAGTCCGCCTTACACCATACTGGGACCGCATTCCGCGAGTTTGGTTCCTGCAAGCGGAATCACAATTCCACCTCGCAGGGGTCACCAGCTGCCGCCGACGAAGTCTACGACGTTCTGGCAAATCCCTCTCCAGCAACACCGTATGACCAACTGAAGAATGCTCTGCTCCAGCGCACGGAGGTCTCGGAACGCTCCCGCGTGCAGCAGCTTCTCTCGGCGGAAGCGCTCGGTGACCGGCGGCCAAGCCAGTTGCTGCGACGCATGACCCAGCTTCTTGGAGAGCGAGCTAACGATCTGGACGACGTATTCCTCCGCGAGCTGTTCTTGCAAAGGCTACCTTCCAATGTTCAGATGGTTTTGGCAACAGCAACAACGTTGGACCTCACCGGACTTGCCGCGCTGCCCGAGGCCGTGATGGAGGTGACCACTCTATTTGTCGCCAATGTTACCGTGGCTCCACAGCAACCAACAGCCCTGGACTCTGAATCGGCCGCCAACAGCCAGCCTCCCCAGGCCAACATCGAGCAGCTCTGCCAACGTTTTGAGGAGATCGTCGTCGCAGCTACACAAGGCCGCGCCCCCCACCCTCGGGAGTCACGTCGCAGACGTTCGACGTCTCGTCGGGCACGCGGCGAATCGACGTCTCGTTGGACACGCGGCGAAAACACGCGATCACCGAGCCCTTCCGGGGTCTGCTACTACCACCGCCGCTTTGGTGCCAACGCCCGGCATTGCCTCCGCCCCTGTTCATGGCAGGGAAACAACCGGCCGACCTCTAGAGGCGACGAGTGGTCAAGGCCTCGACGAAAGTCGCCTTTTCTACGTGTGTGACCGAGCCACCAAGAACCGGTACCTTGTCGACACCGGAGCCGAGATCAGCGCAGTTCCAGCAACGCGTGCCGACCGTTCCTTGACACCGATCTATTTTCTGCGCGCAGTGAACAACAGCGCCATCCCAGTCCACCGAGAACGGTCGGTCACCCTTAACCTCGGCCTCTGGTGGGTTTTCCGGTGGATCTTTCTGGTGGCCGACGTCAGTCAAGGAATTCTCGGCGCAGACTTTCTCAACCACTACAAGCTCCTCGTGGATGTTAGAAGCAGGCGATTGATAGACTCCACCACGCGACTTTCCATCCAAGGTATTGCAGCGGACGACAATGCAGTCTACACCTTTGCCTGCACGATCCCGGAAGAAGCGTTCCAGACCCCGCTGAGTAAGTTTCCGAGCCTTACTCAGTCACCTGATTGGACAAAACCCGTCTCGCACGACGTACAACACCACATCGTGACGACAGCAACACCTGTTTACTGTCATCCCCGCCGTATAGCCCCAGAAAAACTCCGCCATGCTCGCCAAGAGTTTGAGCGCAAGTTAGACCTTGGCATCATCCGACCCTCGTCTTGCTGCTGGGCGTCTCAATTACCCATGGTGTCGAAGAAAAATGGAGTCTGGCGGCCATGTGGCGATTATCGTGCCCTAAATATGAACACTGTACCGGACAGGTACCCTCTACCTAACATCCAGGATATCACGGTGAACCTCCAAGGAGCGAAGATCTTCTCAAAGATTGATCTGACGCGGGCCTACCACCAAATTCCCGTGGCCGAAGAAGACATCCCAAAAACAGCGATCACAACACCGTTTGGACTTTTTGAATTTCTCCGCATGCCCTTTGGCCTCAGAAATTCGGCTCAGTCATTCCAACGGTTCATCGACGCTGTCACAAGAGGGTTACCTTTCGTTTTCGCATACGTAGACGATTTGCTCATAGCCAGCAAGTCACCTGAAGAGCACACGACCCACTTAGACCTACTCTTCGAACAACTGCGCAGCAACGGCATTGTCATCAACACCGCGACAAGTGTGTTCGGAGTTCCGGAATGAGAATTTCTTGGTCATCGGCTTGACGCCTCGGGCATTCGTCCATTGCCATCAAAGGTACAAGCCATCAAAGATTTCCCGAGGCAGACTTAGACCACCAAACTTCGCCAGTTTCTCGGTTTGGTAAATTTTTACTGACGTTTCGTTCCGAACTGCGCCAAACTACTTGAACATCTTGAGGTCCTCCTAACGAAACAAGAGCGAAAAACTTCATCCCTTCCTTGAAACGAAGATGCGGAACGCTTTCGGCGAGGTAAAAAACTCACTTGGAGAAGCAGCAATGCCAGTACATCCTATGCATGATGCCCCAACATCGCTGATGACTGACGCATCTGCCACAGCCGTAGGAGCGGTGCTACAACAAAAAGTCGACGGAGACTGGCGGCCGATTGGTTTCTTTTCTAAGAAGCTCAAGCCAGCGCAAACGCGCTACAGCGTTTTCGGACGTGAGCTATTGGCTGCCTACTTCGCTGTACGACACTTTCGACATTTCGTCGAGGGACGGCCATTTACCATATGGACTGACCACAAGCCCCTATCTTACGCCATCAGCAATTCCGGGCCTCATTACACACCACGCGAGGTTCGCCACCTAGCCTTCTTGGCCGAATTCACAACGGACATTCGGCACGTTAAAGGAGTGGACAACGTCCCCGCTGATGCCCTCAGCCGGATTGACGCTATAAACACCCCAGCCTGTTCTGCTGTAAACTTGGAGTTGCTGGCCCGTCTAGAGACCACCTACGAAGAATTGCATGCCCTGCGCAGTTCATCCACGTCACTGCAACTGCATGATGTAAGCTTTCCAGAAGGCACCGCCGTAGTTTGCGACCTGTCAACGAGAACGCCTAGGCCTTTTGTAACACGTGAATTGCGACGGGAGCTTTTCGAAGCGATTCATTGCTTGTCGCACCCGGGTGTACGAGCATCCCAGAAGCTCCTGTGCGACCACTACGTTTGGCCCCGGATAAAATCCGACGTTCGTGAATGGGTGCGTTCCTGCATCGTATGCCAGTGCTCGAAAGTACAGCGAAATCCGGTACCACCAAGGCGACAATTCCTACAACCAGACAGCCGTTTCAACAAGATACATCTGGACCTGGTAAGACCCCTACCGATTTCTCAAGGACAGCGCTACATCCTAACGTGCATCGACATATTCACACGATGGCCAGAGGCAACCCCACTGCCCGACATCACCGCCGCCAGCGTCGCTGAGGTGTTTATCGTTACGTGGGTATCCCGTTTGGGCTGCCCCTCAGAGATTGTCACCGACAGGGGTCGACTATTTGAATCGGCACTCTTTGCCGAGCTCACTCGATTGCTCGGAACCAACTGCTTGAGAACGACTGCCTACCACCCACAGTCGAACGGGATGGTAGAACGATTTCATCGACACTTGAAATCGGCCCTTGCAGCTCACGGAAGTCCCTTTGATTGGGTTCGTCATCTTCCCCTTGCGCTTCCTGGAATCCGGACAGCCTTGAAGGCGGACATCGGATGCTCCACCGCCGAACTTGTGTACGGCACTGCACTTCGCTTGCCATAAGATTTTTTTTTTTTAAATAGAACTGCCTCAACAACAAAGACAGTTGGACTATGTAGAAGAACTCAAGTAAATTTTTATCAATTTGCGACCGGTGCCTACACGGCAAGGAACTTCAAAGTCTCCCTACGTGACCCAGGAACTCCAGAACGCCACTCATGTTTTCGTGCGACAGTCGCAGAAGCAGCCACTGCGCCCACATTACATCAGACCTTTTCCAGTGGTCGAAAAGAGAAGCGACACGTTTGTCCTGCGTGTCAACTGCATGAACGACACTGTTGCATTGGAAAGACTAAAGCCGGCACATATAGAGCAAGCGAATGTGCAGGAAATAGAGCTACGTGACATCTACCACACGACAGAGAAAAGCCAACTCCGTTGGCACCCGGATGTTTCTGTGTTTTCATCGTTCGTCCCACCTCCTCTCGAAGGGGGGGGGGGCATATCTGAGAGACTGGACGCACCGACAAGCGAGTCCAGTCTCGGCACGGACGCGCGCGCTAGCTATACGCTCACGGAGAGCAGTTCCTGACGAGACACCACTGAAATAGAACGTTGCTTTGGAACGTCCGTCTCCTGCCTGTTTCTTTCACCACAATACTTATAGTGAAGGGGGAGTAACGTTCGTCCCTTTGAGGATCAATTTTGACCCTTTTAGAGAAGAATTTTATAGTAATGAGAGAGTAACTTTCGTCCTTTTGTGGACGAATTGTCACACTTTTAAAGACAAATTCACTAGTAATGAGACCCTTAAGCTGTAAATAGAAGTGAAAGGTTTGCGATATTGTACAGCTTCCTATTCAGAAAAGACAGATTGTGCAACTTGTTTGAAAAGGTATCTCTTCTGAAAAGTTGCACAAAGTTTCTTTTCAGAACAAGGAGGTATTCAATACCGCAGACCTTTCACTTTCATTCACAGCTAAATAGTGCGGTACATGTGAAAAGTCGCACACCTTTATTTGGAAAAAGCAAGCCTTTGTTGTTAAACAAGCTGCGAAGACTGGATATGCGGACAACACTCGTAGAACTTTCAGGCAGGCTTTAACAGCAAACATCACCATTTTGCGAAACACGTTGCACCAGCTATCTGTAGAAAAAAATGAGCACTTTCATTGCGGAAATATAGTCATTCTAGAACTACACAACACTAAAATGAAAACAGTTGCACATCACAAAAAAAGTATACAAGAAAATATTCCATCTTGGCACTGAAGGACTTGCCGAAATTTAACATGACTAGCATATACATAGGCATCTACAATGGTTGTTAGTCCTGCGGAACGAGCCCGAAAAATTGGTGCCTGCACATTAAAACTGTAAGCATTCACCGAATGTGCATGTTACCCGTTGTAATTGTAAGGTATTTCGCCTCCTTTCTGTAAAAAATGCGACCAACTTGCCAGGGCCTACGGTGGACATGCTTGCAGAGTTAGCAATGCTCGTAATCCGTGACGTCATTTTGCTATAAGCACAGCAAACAGAAGGCGATCTTTCATCTGCTCGTTGTGCTTATCGGGAGTTACAACCATCGCAAACTCCGTCATCTGCAGACATGACTGCTATTGACATTGGCCAGTTTGTTGGTCTTATTTTTCAGGTGAAGGGAGCTAAGGTTTAAAATTTCTGCAGGAAACATTCAAATTCGGTTAAAACTTAATTGAGCTTTCTACATGCAGGATCTGATTTTTCTGGCTCGTTTCACAACACTAAAACATATTGTGGACACCCTATATATCAAGACAAGAATATGAAAACTTGCAGAAAAAAAAAGCTGACAGCTCTTTTCAAGGTCCTTTGTTTCCTTGTATAATGAAAATGACAATTATAAATAAAACACCATAAAAAAGCCCCCAATCATTAAATATGAGACAGTAAAATTACTAGCGTATTTATAAATTAAAAAAAAAACAACTCTGGCATGGGTTTTTGACCTTCAGGAATAGGTCTGCTCAAAAACTTACTAGTATATAGGATGACGCAAGTCATCAGGCTCGATCTAAAATGGACCGTAAAATTTGACGCCTGTACGTAGCAATCTAAACTTTTCGTCAAAGGTGTATTTCACAGGACGGTATTATTTTGTAAAATTACAAAGCGTAGCTTTCCTTCTGTAAAACAATAGGGCTAAGGAACCTGCCACGGTCTACGGCGAGTGGCGACCAAGTCCAGTAGCGGGGTGCGTTTTGCATTCGTATTGATAGATGGCGTCGGGAGCAGCATCCGAAGGTGCAGCCGACCAGGTAAAAAAACAGACGACACGCAGTCGAAATCTGTTGGCAGCAAAAGCGCCGTCGTTATGCAGACGCGTTTTTTTTACTTTAAGTTTTGTTTGCATTTATTTTGTAACCAAAGTTACATTTCAAAAAGATTATATTCATTTTAATAAACCACGGAGGTCGCGAGCCTTCGCGTTAAGGAGGTAGCGCGATCTTTCAATACGAACCGCCCGCCGTAGTCCCTGGAAGTTTCTTGGCCCTGCTTTTTACAGAAAGAGAGCTTCGCTTTGTATTTCTACAAGAAAAAACCGACCTGTCAAATACACTTTTGAGGAAAAGTTTAGATTGCTACGTGAAGGCGACGGTTTTTACTGTCCGTCCTAGATCAAGCCTGGTGACTTGGGTCGCCCTAGTAAATAATAAAAGAAAAACCTGGCATGGGTCTTTGACCTTCAGGAATATACTGTAAACGATTTAATTTTCGCGGGCGCAAATTTTCCCGAATTGGGCCAAAGCTGAAAATTTGAAATTATTCGCGTGTTCCAATTTTCGAGAATCGAGTGTAGCTTCCGTAACGTTCACATATTGCCCGAATGTTTCGCGGGACGTATTTTTCGCGAATTGTAGGCGATTCGCGAAATTCGCGAAAATTAGGTCCCCGCGAAAATTTAGTCGTTTACAGTATGTGCTCAAGAAAGTAAAAATAATGTTCCCCTAAATGCGAATGCATTCCTTCAATATATTACACAAGCACAGAAAAACTTTCTTTTAACAGCCTGTGTGGAAGAAAACATTTTCTTTTAATTCAGGATGGTCAGCAGCCTTGTGCCCATGCAGCCCAGCTTTGAATGTTTCAGACCTACAAGTCTCTCAAAACAAACAAATGTGCGAAGATATTTAACGAACTACTGAAGGTCGAAAACCTATGCCAGGCAGAAACAAAGTGCCACAGCTTCCAGAGGGCCCTCTGTCTCAAAGACCTGATTTACAAAAGGCAAACTGCAGAGCTCTTTTGATGTCCTAGGGACACACTGCGATGGAATAGAGTGCGGGGCACGTCTGAAAAAAAAAAGTTGGAAAATAAGACAAATCATAAAATCGAAGTCTTTCTAACAAGAATAGAGGCGTACCCTTAGAGCAGATCCAGGTAACTTATGATAGACTAGCTGAAACGGGTACAATACATACTTCCTAAACCTAACACCCCAAACCAGTTACCCAAATATTGTTCTTGGCAAATCCAAGCTAAATTGGTCATTAGCGTTGCTGGAATATCTTCTCTAGGCTGGCTGATCATCAAGTACCCAAACTTCACCACGTAGTTCGACTGGTAAGCCAAAGAGTAGCACAAACAACGCAAAAAAATCTACCATCTCAGGGCAACATTAGGTTTCGGGAGCACTGCGATATCTAAAACTCCTAGATGCGGTTGTTGCATGTGGAAAGGCTCTTAACACGGATGCATCTAATGCCTTGCTTAAAGCCAGAAAGGTATTTTGTTTATAAAGAAAAATTTAGCCTTCAGGCTCAAAATACAAACGTGAGATTGTCATTTACGTTTATTGTGGGTCATATTCAGCCTATCTTTGAACACGACAGGTATAGTTCAAATTTTGTTGAAGTATGCCTTTAAAATATTTCTATACCACATAGCACAGACACATTAGGATTTTTTTGTCCAACCACCGTCTACATACTCCGTTTCACCTTAGTCAGGGCGAAGCGGATGCTACGAGCCATCAAAAATCCAAAGCCGTGCGAGTGTCATGTGTCCTTAAAGAGCGGGCGCAGCGACACCTGTTATGTGCAATGTTCCAAGAGCACGATTGGCTGAGATTGCTCTTAGCATCCGCTGCATCTGGACATAGGGTGAAACAGTAATACCATGCAGCCAAATCCTACCAGGTGAGAAATAAGGGCCTGGTTTTGTTTTCTCGTATGCACACACTTAATGAACAGATTGATCACCCATGCTAGCAGAATTTTTTTTATAATCCATTCAATTGTGCTCAGTGCCAAGTGTCACGGCAATGCAACACAAAATATGAAGGCTGTATTTAAGCATCACAGCAGTAATGCAAATTTATATATTTCTTTTTAACTGCAGCCTTTGAACAATTTTTTTTAATGTCACTCATCACCAGACGGTCACTCACAATTTAATAGTAATGTACAGAAGCAATTGAAATTTCAAATGCCGTACAGCTCACTGTTAGATATCTCAAATTTAATTTACATAGTTTGCACACACCTATCACATGAACTGAGCAGGCACCAATTTGGTTGCAATAGAAAGCTAGCTGGACTGGAACTTCCGCTAACAGTCAATGAAGGCTAAAATCTAAAACAGGTATACCTTGTTTCTCTGATTCTTTAACGTCATCCATTCTTTCAACAGTCTGGTAGAAAATGCCTGGCTTTGGCTTGCCCTCTGTCAGTTCAAGGTTGGTCGCCAGGTTTTCTGTGGCGATTTAAAAAAAAGCGTTGCTTGGCATCAATGCCTGTGATGCGATGAAACTCAGCAAAAATCTGAAATAAAATAGTTGATCTTTAGTCAACCTATAAATTGTAAACTACCCTGTAGAAAAGCAGGAGGCAAGAAAAAAAGATACCCATTTTATTATGAGAAACAAAATCGTAATTGCAAAGATATAAATGGGATAAAAAAAAGACTCGTGGTGCTTGCTTTTGCCATGGAGGAAGTGTTAGTTAATAAGGCTATGGCATTGTTATCAGTTTTCTGAAAGTAATTTGTTCCAAGCACATTTCATTATGCATGTGATCACATTTAGTTTTCCACCTGCTTCAACAAATGCTGTTAATACTTACTTCAAAATAAACAAAGAAATAAAAACAAGTATGAAGTATCCCAATTCTCCACATTAGCCAACTAATGCAGAACACGTAGCGTTTTTGGTTGGCCAGTTTCAATCAGATGCATCTCAGCTGCACCAAATCCCGCTCAGCAGAAGGAACCTCCCAAAATATAAAGCTATTTGCTCGGTTTTCTAGCCCTCCAAAAATATAGCTAAAACGCAAGTATTTTCTTATAATACTGCTATAACAAAGGCAAGAAACAACTGTATCATGAAGAGAATTTTTTTTAAAGGCATGTTGAACTTGAATAATCCCCGCTAAATTGAGCAACAGGGAAAGGACAGTCTGCCTGCTGTTTTGTTCCGTTGCAAACTTCCAACAGGTTGGCAGGGCGCAGTGCCATTTTAAACCTTGTTATCACATTGGGTATGCTCTCAGATCCAGCCAGCTGTCGATCATAAAACTGGTGACCATGCTTTCTGCACATACTCATGTGCATGAGGGCAGGGTCAGGTAATGAAATACTTGTCTAAAGAGACCATAGTTTTGCCAACCCGTAAGCTGAGGTTTTGAAAGGAAATCAATAGCAAAAGACAAACATTTACTGCAAATGTGCTGAAAAAGAGAAGTGTAATAGAACAAAGGGTAAAGTGCACCTTTTTTTCCTATATCTTCTGAATCATGAAGCCTTACGATGATCTCGCAGAATGGGGCCTGTCTTGGTTTTCCCTCAGTCACCATGAAAACACTTGGCAGGTTTTTTGAGGCAACATCCATAAATCGCTCCTTTGCCTTGACGCCAGTACTAATACGAAAACAAAACTGCAAAGATTTTCAAGAAAAAAAATATTTTCACATTTTCAGTCTTCCTGAAGATATTTGTAAACTGCTCTTGTTAAAAGAAAACGCGAAAAAAAATTATGAATTATTAGATTGTAACAAAATCGTAATTGATGTCAGTTGGATAAAAAAGAAGACCCATCATGGTGCCAGGCTTCACCATGACAGGACTAACGGCGCGTTTATGCCAGGACTGGAGCCGCAACCGCAAACCAGATCTGCGCGTTGGGGAACATTTTGTTCAACCGTGTCACCCAGCCAATGTGATCTCCCTGCGGGAGCTCCAAATCGCTAGCAGCGCGATTGCACCATAATGGGGGTGGTCGTGGTCTTATCAGGGTACTTACTGCTCCTAAAAGCATGAGCAACATCGTTAGTAAGCAACATATTACCTGGTATGTGAGATTTAGGGCTGGATAGTCGTCTACGATGTTGGAGATTGCAGGGTGTATGCTGATGTACTCTCTTCACCCAAAAAGTCCTCCCCGTGGCCTCTTTCACCATCTCCATATACGTAGCCGTTTCCTTACTTTCTCTTCTCATTGCGTCCATGTGGCGGGCTAGAAAATTTCAATCTTCAGTCCTGGGCGAGGATGCTTGCAGCTTCCAAAAATTAGAATGAACGAATTAAACCAACCTTGAACACAGTAAAAACACTCCAAGATTGCGAAAAAGAAAGGACAGGCAGACACAGTCTTAATTAACTAGCTCCAGCTCGTTTTTGCCCTAAACTTCTGTTTATAAATCAACCCTTTTCCATATGTCTGCTCTGCACCTGTGGTCGAATATTTTTTCTACATCACCAGTATTTTTCGAATGACATTCAAGGGACAAAGGAGCCTACAAGCCCGAAATCAATAGTTTAAAGAGTTCAATAATCAGATACTACTGAGTTAGTTCAACACGTCCTAGATCGCAAGGCATTAGTGTTGCTAAATTCTACCCCTTCTCATAGGTCATCGCAAGGCAGACTGCAAAAAGTGCTGCATTAGCATTCAGCCGGAACACGTATTCTCACCAACTGAACGCGAGATCTAGGCCATTGCTAACATAGCACTGTCCACTTTGTACCCTGCACTGAAATATGACAATCGCCAAAGAAAATCAAGTGCTAAGGTATTGGTATTTAGGGGGTGTTAGGCCAAGTCAAAATTAAAGTGTCCTTTAAAGGCAGCTATAGCAACTTTTTGTGTTGGTGACAACTGTTCATGGCATGTGCAAATTTATTTTTTACGTGACTTGTTTTTATTTTTGTTTGCGGCTACTTCTGCTCCAGAATGACGATGCTATGTGGTATAACCCCATGCTTTATGTAAGATACTGTCATAACGCACAGTCTCCTTTACAACCAGAATTTATTAAGGCGAAATTGAATGAAAGTCAAGGCGAGAAAATTGCACCGTAAAGGGCCCCTGAAGAAAAGAAAAGCTTTCTTTAAACAGTTTGTAAGAGACACAAGTGTGGAAAATGAAATTTTACGCAAAAACATTTTTAGAGCAATATTGACGGCGCGAGATAAATTACAAATTCTGCGCGCAAAGTCCATGACGTCACGGAATGGTAATACGCACTTTCCACCTCAATAATGTGGTCATACCCTTTCTCCACCTCAACGCGATGGCCAAGGCAATCCACCTCTCCTCCCCGCACCCAAAATGCCGAGAGAAAACAAGTCGAAAGGACGGGACTACCGACTAAATCGCGTCTCGCGCAGTCACTATTTTAGCAGTGACCCATGACCCGTTGTCTTTCTTTGTTGCATATTTAATATTGTTGACTTGTTACTATATTACTATATTTTATGTATCTGCCTCTCCCCCTCTGCAACGCTTTCGGGCCCTGAGGGTACTTTCTATAAATAAATAAAGAAATAAATATTGCTCTAAAAATATTTTTTTATTCACATAGAATTTATTTCTTGACACGCGTGTCCTAACCAGACTGTTTGAAAATGCTCAGAGCCCAAAGCAAATACAACTATCAAATAACAACAAGCATACAAGAAAAAAAATACAGTTTAAACGAATTTTACAAGAGCAGCTTTGAACAATACAAAGCACATGTCGAAGCCACGAGCACAAGATAAGCTATACACAGGGCGAAACCAAACTCCGAAGTGAGTCTCTCAAAAGCAAAAGCATTACAAGACAAAACACCTCCACGCTGGGCTCTATAAACAACTGTATCGTTACAGCGTTCAAGTTCAATACCAATTTGGTGATTCCCGACCTTGGTTGAAACTGTAAACCGTGCCGCGGAGCCGACTAGCATCGCCCGAAGCATAGGGGGCCGAAAGACACTCGGAAACCTACAGAGATAGTAAAAACATAAAGTAATGCTTAACTAAACGTGGCCGAGCACGACTTCGGGGCACCGCTCAATTTCGTGGACACGTGCTCCTACAACGTTTCGAGGCTATTTTGTTTCCTGTTGTTTACCACGGGGATTGCATTATTGGTTTAATTTCGTTCGCCGCAAGCTTACCTCAACTAAAGCGGACTTGCCCAGGTGACTCTGATACGCCACAAATGAATTTTTGATCGCCGCTTTCAAACAGTCCGCACTACGCGCTGAAACCCATCGCTCCGCTCGGGGAAACTTCAATATTCTTTATTCTTAATTCAAAGATTACCCCGCATTGCCCGGAGGCGTTATTGCAGGGGGGTTACAGTTTTGAAAAAAAATACATCTTCATTTGAAGAGCACACCTGGTCTTCAGACAGCCTATTCCACTTTGCAATGGTTTTAACAAAAAAAGAATTTGCATACATGTTCGTCCTGACGTGGTACTCTCGGATTTTGAAAGCATGTTCAGTCCGCCTAGAAACATAATGTGGTTTTTTTAAATATACTTCTCTATTAATGCCAGTTTTATTATTATATATGAGAAATAAAAACTTCAGTCTCAACTTTTCTCGTCGAGAAGAAAGCAGTTCCCAATTCAATTCGCTTTTCATTTTAGTGCAGCTCTCCCTCCGCCCATAACGACCCAGTACAAACCTAGCAGCTCTATTTTGAATTCTTTCCAATTTATTAATCAAGGTTATGTGCGGAGGGTCCCAGACGGCGCACGCATGTTCTAAAATCGGCCTAACACATGTCAAGTACGCGGTTTTCTTTAATTCAGGTTGTGAACATTTCAAATTCCGTTGAATAAAATTGAGCGCCCTGCCAGCTTTTAGGATGACATCATCAACTTGAGCATTCCAAGAACAGTCGGAGGACAGTGTGACACCGAGGTACTTGTAGGTAGTTTCGTTATTTATTACGGCGTTATCTATCTGATAAGTACTTTCAATTTTTTTCTTTCTCTTGGTAAAACTCAGGTGTACACACTTCTTTGGATTTAAATTGATCTGCCACTTGGAACACCAAGTATTAATACAATCCAAGTCTCGTTCCAACGTAGCAGCATCTTGCTTGTCCTTAATTTTCCTATACACAACGCAGTCGTCAGCCAACAACCGTATACAGGAGGAAATTCCCACGGAAATATCGTTTACATAAATCAAAAACAAAAGTGGTCCCAGGACCGAGCCTTGTGGGACTCCTGACGTTACGTTAACATACTCCGAACTTTTTCCGTTCAAGACAACACATTGGCGATGTTGAAATAAATAATTTTCGATCCATCGAAACACACTTAAGTCTAAGTTTAACGACTCTAGTTTACTAAGAAGGAGCGGATGCGACACAGTGTCGAACGCCTTACGGAAGTCTAGAAAAACACAATCCGTTTGCCCTCCATCGTCAACATTGGACGCCAGTTCATGGTAAAATTCTACGAGCTGTGTCGTGCAAGATAGGCCTTTACGAAACCCATGTTGTTGATTATTTAATATGCTGCTGTTCGTTATATGTTTTATTATTCCTGTATATAAAACATGTTCAATCATTTTGCATGAGATGGCTGTTAGTGATTTTGGCCGGCAGTTTGAAACCTCTTTTTTTGAACCACCTTTATGAATAGGGACAACATGGGCGATTTTCCAATCGTCTGGTAGGATACCAGTGGAGAGTGACTTTTCGTAGATTACATAAAGATACAACGAAATAGGTCCGGCACAACGCTTTAGTATACGTGGAGAAATACCATCAGGGCCATTTGCCTTAGTTTCGTCTATGTTTCTTAAAAGCAACTCGATGCCCCTCACGCTTAATTCAACTGGCTCCATTAACGGGATGGCACTTGCATGTGCTGGAGGACAGCTGCTATCTTTAGGTAGGAAGATAGATTGAAAGTAATCATTCAAGCACGTAGCCTTTTCAGTATCATCTAAGAGGACATGATGGTTGTGCACAATTTTGTTTATTCCTAAGACATCTGATCCACAGCCTTTTATAAACTGCCAAAAAAGTTTAGGGCTAGTTTTCATCCTGTTGTTAAGTTTTTTTAAAATATCCTTCTTTCGCAATTTTTATAGATAATTTATAATCCTGCGCTACTTCAGATAGTCTCTTCAAGTGATTGTTACTTCTAGTTTTCTTATATTTGAGAAATGCTCTCCTTCTTTTTTTAATTATCCTTAGGATACATGAAGTCACCCAGGGCTTTTTCTTTTTTTGAGTCTGGTAGAATCTATGCTTGTAACATAACGGTTCATAAGTTCAAGCAGTTTGTTCTTAAATACACACCATAATTTGTGGACGTCGTAATCCTCAGCATGCATTCAAAGACCGGCAAGTGGTCAAGCAGCTGCTGAGATATGCTAGTATAGTCGCCTTTCTCGAAGAAAAAAACTTTCCTTGATGCGCATGTCGTCGGTCGGGTGATTCCTGATTTGACGCTTGCAATGACGGCTTTATGATCACTTATTCCCGGTATAATGGTGACGGAATCTATAAGGTTGGGTGAACTACAAAACAAAAGGTCTAATATGTTATTATTCCGAGTTGGATCCTTTACATATTGTACCAGTCCATAAGTATCTACGATATTCTTCATTTCTAGGTTAATGCGACTACTAACTTTGCATGAACAAGTGCCATCATTCCATTTCAATTCTGGCAGGTTAAAGTCACCTGCAAGTAAAATAGGGTGCTGAGAGGCCTCCAAAACGATTTCAAACAACGACTGTAACGTCTTTAAATCTGAATTCGGTGGCCGATAAAACGTTCCGACAGCGTACGACGAATTGCCAGATAAAGTAACTGAGCACCAAATTGACTCGACATCGTCATGATCAATATCTAGCCTAGTTGATTTTAGAGAGGAACGAACTAGCAAAAAAACGCCTCCCCCGAGGCTGGGCCTATCCTTCCGATAAACAATAAATTCGTTTGGAAACACCTCACTATCGGCGATAGTCGGGTTCAGCCACGATTCTGTACCAAATACGATATCAGCTTTTAAGACTCGAGCAGGGCAGTGAACTCATCAACTTTGTTTTTTACACTTCTGCAGTTTATCACGACAGCAACCAGATCGCGGCAGGCATTTTTCTTATTCTTACTGGGGCGTCATTGTTTCAAGAGTGGAACGACCTCTTCTTTTTCTGTGTCCCATGTGAAAGTCTTTCCGTTAATAACAAGCTTATCATAAGTTAGCTTTACCTTGTTATTACTATCTGCTTTTTTAACCTTCGCGTATTCCCACAGTCGCTTTCGAATATCTCGGGTCTCAGGGGAATAATCATTATCAACGCTGTAGGACGACCCCTTGAACTTCTTATCGTTTGACAAGACGTCCTGTTGTTCCTTATACGATGCGAAATTTACAATGATTGACCTTTTAAACTTTTCATTGTATCGACCAACACGGTGTGCTCTTTGAACAGTCTTTAGTTCGATCCCAAAATTGGCCTTGCAAATACTTTTAACCAAGCTTTCCGACTGGTTCCACGTTTCAGAATGGTTGTCATTATCTATTCCGTAAAAGACAAGATTTTGTCTGCGACTTCTGTTTTCGAGGTCAACATTTTTGATTCTCAGATGAGCTACTTGTTGTGCAAGGTCTCTTATTGCATTTGCTTTGTTCAGACACTAGTTTAGTAACCGCTTCGACCTGCCCCTCGGTTACACAGAGCCTTTTGTTTACTTCCGTCAACATAGCTTCCTGTTTGGCTAACCTAGTGTCGATAGTAACTAGCTTGCTCATAATTATTGCCTGGCCACTTTGAAGACCTCTAAGCAGGTCCATTTCTTCTGCAGTAATAGGTCCAGGATTGAGTTCAACATCGCCGGAAAGTATCAGGAGGAGAATCAAGTACAGCACCCGATTCGCAAAGAGGCGAAAATTTCTACGAGACAATCGCGCAAAACACACTCGTTTGCGACAGTGGGAAATAGCACTTGTCATGGAAGGAGCCGGCAACGCATACAACAGTTTATGCACTTGAATAGGGTAGTATGAACTAACCTGCATAACCAACAGTGTCATTAGGTGCATGTCTGCAAGCGTGCCGGCTCCAAATCCCACGAAGCCGAAGTGCTGCGCGCTTAAGTAGGGTCGGTTGATGTCACGTGGCCGTCGATGCTCGAAGCAGAGTGGTGGACCGTTGTCGGCGAGGGCTTTATCAAAACGATGCTTGAAGTCGGTGATGACTGGCAGTCCGCTCTTGTTGTTGTTTGTCGGTACGTGCCATCCGAGTGCGGTTGTCGAAAATGGTTCTGGCGATAGCGGGAACACTGCCCGCTCGCCAGCCACGCCGAGCAAGAACGCCGATCCGGTAAGGTTAAGAACCTGCATAACCAACAGTGTCGTTAGGTGCATGTCTGCAAGCGTGCCGGCTCCAAATCCCACGAAGCCGAATTGCTGCGCGCCTAAGTAGGGTCGGTTGATGTCACGTGGCCGTCGATGCTCGAAGCAGAGTGGTGGACTGTTGTCGGCGAGGGCTTTATCAAAACGATGCTTGAAGTCGGTGATGACTGGCAGTCCGCTCTTGTTGTTGTTTGTCGGTACGTGCCATCCGAGTGCGGTTGTCGAAAATGGTTCCGGCGATAGCGGGAACACTGCCCGCTCGCCAGCCACGCCGAGCAAGAACGCCGATCCGGTAAGGTTAAGAACCTGCATAATCAACAGTGTCGTTAGGTGCATGTCTGCAAGCGTGCCGGCTCCAAATCCATGTTTATTTATGCATACCGGATGCGACCAAACCTTTCGCCTAAGAGCGTAAGGGAAGAAACTTTACTCTCGAGGCGCGAACTCGCACCAGGCCTCATACGAACCGCAACGGTTTCGTCAAGCTCGAATCGCCTTGGTCGCCGACGACCGAGGCGATATGTGCGGAAAGACGCTTTCGATGAAGCGTCGCAAGGGTGGTCGATGAAACAAACACGGGAACTTTTCGATGAACCTAAGTCGCATAAAAACGCTGCTGCGGGGACGAAACGATCTGCCCTTGTAACATCGTTTGTTTGAGGAACTGATTGCCGCCTAGCATAGGTTTGAAATGCTAGGCCTCGTTTGCACGCTAACATGGGCGAGTACGCGACCGACCGCGTCAGAGAGCGAGCGCCTATCGTACAGGGTAATCCTGCGACTTTATGACGAAGGTACGTTCAGATAAGCCTATAACATTTCTGCTGCTCTACAAATAGCCATAGGAATCAAAACTCACCGTTGAATCGGTCGTCACACCGATGGTCGCCACTCAATCGGTCGCCAGATCCGACGAGGCATCCACCGCACCGCCACAGGTCAACTGGGTCAACCGTCAACACTGGTTTCAACTCGGGCGCGGGAGCGGCAGTTGGAGAACAGGTAGCCTCGTTACCAGCGCCTCCGCGTCGCTCGGATTCCGTTCTCATGTTTCTCGCGGACGGAAACAAACACTAAGTATGCGCGTGTAGTCATAATTTCTAAATCCCGGGGCCTGAATCTTGTTACGCCAAGGCTTCTTTCCAAAATAGCTACTCGAGTGATGCTTCGTCCACTTCATCGAAGGCCTGCGGCAGCCATTATTGACGAGGGGACTAAAGTATAGATTAGGGGGGCAACTCCAGTGGGAGCAACGAAATGCCCCGGTCCGTATCACATGAGCGAAATGATGTTTTAGCGAACAGCGACATTTGAGCGAATCGACGTTTTAGCGAATAACGGGGGGCGCGCGTTAACCCATCCGCCGCGCTGCGCTTATGCCGCTTCGCGGCGACAGTCTGCGGCGGCTCAATACAAAGATGTGAACCTATTTGGCCCACCCGAAAACATCCGACTATTCGCTAAAGTGTCATTCGGTGAAACGTGGGCGTCCACTAAAACATCATTCGATCAAGTGAGTGCCTCCCCGAAATGCCCGCGGGACGAACTGCTCGAGTTACCGCTTTTGAATAGAGGGCGCCAGGGTCGTGGGGATGAAAGATGGCGATTGGTCCCTTTACGCACCCTTTTTTTTTTTAAGAGTGAGGGATTAAAACAGGCGGCTTCCTTCAGTGTTGTGGCGTGCGGCCCCGGTCATCTAAGGGCATCACAGACCTGTTATTGCTCCGTTTCGAGTGGCTAGGAGCCACTTGTCCCTCTAAGAAGGGTGCAAGGTGCAGAGAACCACGCACTTATTTAATAGGCTAGAGTCTCGTTCGTTATCGAAATTAATCCAGACAAATTGCTCCACCAACTAAGAACAGACATGCACCACCATTCACCAAATCAAGAAAGAGCTCTCAACCTTTCAATTTTCCCAGAAATTTAAAATGCGACACACCGTCGTGAATGCCCTGTTACGTTTCCGGGCAGCCCACCGAGACGGAGACTGTAGTTGGTCTGACTGCGTTTATTGCATCTCGGCAGCAGGACGAAGAAGAGCCACGCGCTGCTAGGCGCAGCCGCTTGTATCGATTCCAACACGAGAATATGCGCCACTGACGCAGCAGGTTGACGGCGACGCCCTCGCTAGCGTCGATAAGCGAGGCCAACATAACTCCTCCCCCTTCTAGGGTACAATTAAACCAAAGGTTGTCCCCATCCAGGCCTCGGCACGTTAACAAAGCGAAGACAAGACGGAGCGGACCAGTCTTGGTACATTCACCAACGTTCGGACCCGGACAACACACTTGTGTAATGAAGACAGTCCGGCTTGATTCGTAGCTTCCCTTGAACAAGTTCGGCGGCGACAAGTCGGACACCACGTGTTGTCACTGGCGTCAAAGCAGCGTTCTTGGCGATGCTCCGTCTGGACAGGACCGCCTGAAATCGAAGGCGACGCTTGGTGTCTTCCGCCAGTCACCGGTAGACGAGGCATGGCTGTGACACTTGTTCGACCGGCCGTCGGGGAAGATGGTCAGGTGCACAGCCGAGTCGAGGGTCACTGGGACACTTGTCAGACAGGCCGCCAGGGAGGTGCGTCACCAGTACAGGCGAGCCCAAGATGTCTGGAAAACAGGGAGGCCGACAACAACCAGAGGACCACAGAACGGCAGCGGTGCCCGAAACATTATCCCCATTCTCCGAGAGCTCTGTTCTTCAAACAATTGCCTATTATGCCCCTTACGTAACCAGACCTTTTTTTAGCAGACATTAGAATAAGAGAATGAAACTATTTACAAGTCGTTAAGAAATGAAAGTATGTACAAGTGTGCAAACGAGATAAAGAAAGAAAAACGAACTGGGTACTTAAGAGTGCGCTCGACTCAAGGAATCTGCGTTGGCGTGCAATTTTGCTTTTTTTATGCCTGACCAAAAAGGAATATTCCTGGAGCGTCAAGCTCCATCGCAACAAGCGACCGTTCTTCGGGGACAGCTGTTGCAGCCATGTGAGCGGTCGGTGATCAGTAACGAAAATGAATTCGCAACCAAACAGGTAACAGCGAAGCTTCTCTACCGCCCACAAAAGGCAAGCACATTCCTTTTCAATCGTACTCTACGATTGTTCTCTTGAAGTCAGCTTCCTGCTGACAAACAAAACTGGATGCTCTTCCCCTTGGTCATTTTCTTGGCTAAATGCAACACCAAGCCCTTCATCGCTTGCGTCACATTGCACCAAGAAGGGCTTTGTGTAGTCTGGGCTGGCCAGCACGGGTTGAGTGACTAACGCACCTTTTAGAGCCTCAAACGCATTCCGCTTCTGCTCATCCCATTTGATCATGCTCGGCTCTGTTTTCTTAAGGGCGTCCGTCAGCAGGCTTGCCTTTTTAGAGTACTGGGGAATGTACTGGTGGTAATAATTCACTAACCCAAGGAAAGACAGTTCCTTTTTGTTTGCGGCAAAGGGCAACTCCTCAATAACCTGCACTTTAAGCTCCTGAGGGCGTTTTTGCCCCTTGACAACTACGTGCCCCAAGTATAGCACTTCGCTTTGCCCGAACTTGCATTTCTTGGCTTTGACTGTTAGGCCTGCCTCTTGCAGGTGAGAAAAGACCTGTTGCAAATGCTGAAGGTGGTCCTTCCACGTATCAGAAAAAAATCGCTACGTCGTCGAGGTACGGCAGAGCGAAGTACTCTGTTACCGCGAGAACCTGGTTCATCAACCTCGAAAATGCATAGGGAGCATTTTTCAATCCAAAGCTTAAAACGAGCAGCCTGAAAACACCGAATGGCGTCATGACCGCTGCAAGGCTGCTGGCATGTTCGGTAAGCAGTACCTGCCAGTAACCTCTCACAAGGTCAATGGTTGAAATGAGCTTCGCCTTGCTCACTTTTTCTATGCACGCTTCTATGTTGGGAATCGGGTAAACCATTGTTACGGTCACTGCATTTAGCTTTTTGTGGTCCACGCAAGGCCGCGGATCTTTGCCAGGGCTCTCGACCAAAATCATAGGAGAGACGAAATCGCTCTCGCACCGCTCTATTAACTTTAGCTCCAGCATTTGGTCCACCGATTCTTTTAACAGCTTTTCCTGACGTGGGGAAAAACGATAGGATTTGCACCGAATCGTAGACTGACTTGAGAGTTCGATGTCATGCTCGACCAAGTTCGTCCTTCCGGGGACGGTGGAAAACAGATTTTGGTACTTGTCAAGCAAGGCAGTAAGTTCTAAAAGCTGGCCTTGACTCATCTGTTTCTTATCGATTGTAGCCTCTACAATCTCAGCGACAGTCAAACTCCCATCAGTTTTCTCCAGCTCAGGAATATGAGCTTGCACTTCCTCCGGCTGGTTCACTACGATGCTGACCCATTCCAACCCATTCGTCTTTCTCGTCCAGATCCTGCTTGACATTGTGCTGGTGCCGGTCAACGTCAACGAGCTGAACATAGGCAGCGATGCTGCGCGCCTTGACACGGCGTTCCCTTCCGTCATCGGAGGAATTGCACAGACGCTGGACGACAGCAAGCATCTTATCTTCGAACCTGGAATCAGTCGTTCATTTTTTGATGAACTTTTATCATCGACTGTGACATCACCGTTTCGGGCTATGAAACGGCGCAGCGAGACGCTCCTCGACATTGGGCACGGCAGCACTGCCAACATGAGGGCTAACAACCCATTCGTCTTTCTCGTCCAGGTCCTGCTTGACATTGTGCTGGTGCCGGTCAACGTCAACGAGCTGAACATAGGCAGCGATGCTGCGCGCCGCGACACGCCGTTCCCTTCCGTCATCGGAGGAATTGCACCGACGCTGGACGACAGCAAGCATCTTATCATCGAACCTGGAATCAGTCGTCCGTTTTTTTATGAACTTTTATCATCGACTGTGACATCACCTTTTCGGGCTATAAAACGGCGCAGCGAGACGCTCCTCGACATTGGGCACGGCAGCACTGCCAACATGAGGGCTAACAACCCATTCGTCTTTCTCGTCCAGGTAAGCAAACGATTTGGCAAGTCCTGCCGTAGCAATAATGTTTGCTTGATTTTGCTGCCGTGCCCACGGTCCTGTTACTTGTGGTTGTGCGATGTGTTTTTCTCCGAGAATGCTACTTTTGCTGAGTGGGGATGTCGAGGTCAACCCTGGTCCAGAAACAGGCGAGATTTTGCAACAACTGAAAGAAATCGCCCGGGACATACAGGAAATTAAAAATGAAAAGGCTACAACAAATGACAGACTTTCTGCGATCGAGCACAAACTGGAAAGTCTCAGTACGCTTCAGAAGAACGTCAGTGCATGTCGGGAGTGAATAACTGAACTTGAAACGACTGTTAAAACTACCAGAAGGGAAGTCGACTTAGAAAATCGAAGTAGACGGTCGAATATGATTGTCTACAGAATTAAAGAACAATAGAACGAAAACAGTCAGACACTCGAAAGAGTAGTCGTAGGTGAAATTCTCGAGAGAATTCTAAACGTACACATAGCAGGCATCGAAAGAATTCACCGCCTCGGGAAACAGGTTGATAACAAGATCCGACCAGTCATACTCAAACTACTGGACAGCAGAGATAAATCAAAGATACTGCAAAACTGCCTCAACTGAAAGGAACACATTTTTCAATCGGTGAAGATTTCTCCCGACACGTACAGCATACGTAAGAAGCTTTGGGACCGCACTAAAGCTAACCGAGATAAGCGAGAAAAAGTTTTCTTAACATATGATAAGGTTCGAATAAATGGGCATCTCTATGCGTGGGTGGGATGAGATAAAACAAGACATAATTCCCGTGGAAAAAAACGATGTTTCCGACGAAAACTAACCGAAAGCCACAATCTGCCATTTAAGCTTACAGTCGTAAATATAAATGCAAGGAGTCTTCAAAATAAAGCATATGCATTGGAGTCCCTTCTCTTAGAATTTAATACACATAGTTACAATCACAGAAACGTGGTTAAATCCCTTAATACTTGATAGCGAAATTGTCCCACCAAATTACATCATCCTGAGAAAAGACAGAACGACTAGAGGTGGCGGAGTAGCAATACTTCTAAAACGAGGTATCCCCTACGAACATATGCCTGATCTGAAAGATGTTGAATCTTTATGGTGCAAAGTGTCATTCGATCATTATTATGTCGTTGTAGGTGTTGTTTATCGGCCTTCAAACTCCGACCAGAAGTGTCTGTACAACTTATATGATTACATGCAACAACACATAAAAATCAAAGGAATATTATGGCTGGCGATTTTAATATACCTGAGGTAAACTGGGATTCGCTGCAACTTGGCACTGTTACCTCTGATGCAATATTAGACATTTTATTTGCGTTCAAACTGTCCCAAATCGTAAAAGAGCCAACACGGGTGCAGGGAACGTACAGCAGTTTGCTTGACCTTGTATTTCTTAGTGACCACCTCCCCCCTAGGCAAATCGATGTTGAAGTAGTAACGGGCATATCCGACCATAAAGCAGTTATATGCACCATACCTATGCGTACATCTAGGCTCTCATACGGCACCATCAAAACTGTACTTGATTTCAACAGTGCCGATGACGCGTGTATATTAACCTACCTTGCCCATAGATATTATGATTTCCGTGAACTTTGATGAGATAGATGTCAGTATTGACGACATATGGAACGAGTTTAAACCAATTGTCACGCACTGCGTTACACAGTTAGTCTCAAAAAAACAAAAAAATAACAAGAAAGCACAACCCATGGATCACGCGAGAAATTATCCACCTGAAACGCAAACTCAAGCGACTAAGAAAATCATCTAAAATACACTCTTTCCAGGACAACACCGACTACAAAGCAAAGATTTCAGAGCACTCTAAACTTCTTAAATTAAAAATTAAAGAAGCCAAACATAAGTACTATAATATGACCCTTCACGAGTTCATGAAAACCTCGAAAATTTTGGAACCACGTTAACCCAAAAAAGTCTCAAATTAATTGTATGAGCTCCATAGAGAAAAAAAAAAGGCAGATGAATTTAGCAATTACTTTAAGTCGGTATTTACAGCTGATGATGGTAATGACGGTTTAACTCTACAACAACGCAACACTGCCGACGAACTTGGAAGCCTAATAGTTAGGGGACCAGGCATATTTGCACTTTTACTCAATTTAGACACCAAAGAAGGTAACAGTCCTGACAAAATTCCGAATATGTTTCTTAAAAGAAACGCCGAATGCGTTAGCAAGTATTTAGTGCTAATTTTTAACAAGTCTCTCTTCCTTTCTTCGGTACCCGCCGAATGGAAAGTTGCGAAAGTAATCCCTTTACATAAATCTGGCGATAAGACTCTAGCTTCAAATTTTAGGCCCATATCACTTACTTGCACCTGCTGCAAACTTCTCGAGCATATTATTCTCAAGTCATGACATCATTTGTAGAAAATAACAATATCTTATTCCCACATCAGCATGGTTTTAGAAGTGGACTATCGACAGTTACACAGCTAATTGAGATTCTTCACGATTTCACGATGGGCATAAACAACAGAAGTCAGGTAGATGCAGTGTTCTTGGATCTCTCGAAAGCGTTTGATCGCGTTTCCCACGTCAAACTGATAATAAAACTTAAACACGTTATGGGCGAAGGACCGATAATTGCATGGATTGAAGACTACTTAAGAAATCGTTTCCAATTTGGTTATTACGAGGGACAAAGTACGCGACCGGTTGCTGTAGTATCCGGCGTCCCACAAGGTTCCGTTTTAGCTCCATTTTTATTTCTTCTTTTCATAAATGACATAGCAGATGGCATTGATGTTAACATAAGATTATTCGCTGACGATTGTATCATATATCAAGAAATTAAGAACCAAGATGATCACATCCTACTAAACAAATCTCTTGAAGATTTCCGACTGGTGTGATATCTGGCAAATGGTGCTTAAGAAAAAACAGTCTCCTTGAGCTTGACGAGAAAGAAAAAGAATGTCTCCCAGTTTCAATATAGCCCTAAAGATGAACCTTTGCATAGAGTCACCGAGTATAAGTACCTAGGAGTCTTGATAACATCTGATCTTAACTGGAACGCACACGTTAAATATGTATTTAATAAAGCTGTCACGAAATTATTCTTTCTGAAGAGAACCTTAAAATGTTCGTCCTGTGAAATAAAACTCCTTGCATATAAAACCCTTATACGTCCAGTGCTTGAATACGCAAATATTGCCTGGTTCCCTCACACGAAGATAAACATAAACACACTTGAAAGCCTTCAGAGAAAGGCAATTAGGTTTGTTTATCACACGTATGGTCGTTTTGACTCCCCCACAGAGCTTCTCAAAAGAGCAGGTTTAGAGACAATTACTGACCGCGCAACATTAAATCGTCTAAAATTTCTCTACCTTCTTTTACAAGGCGCCTTTAAGATTGACTCATCCAAGTACGTTCAATCGTCTAACACAAGACCGACTAGACACAAGCACAGCCATACACTTGTTGACTATTCGTTTCATAATAACACTTTTAAACACTCATTTTTTCCCTCTGCCATTAGAATCTTGAATAGCCTTGATCCACACGTGTTCAGTCACGGCACTGTTGAATCATTTATCAATGCAGTCGAAGATGAACTTTTTTCGTAATCATTAGAAGTTTTGAATGACTAGAAGTGTTGTTCATTCGTTGTTAAATGCCTCACATGTATCTTTTTATTATGTACCAATGCCTGCAATAATCCCCTCGGGGATTGGCAGTATTTTGAAATAAATAAATAAATAAATAAAGTTGCACTCGTTCTATGTACGGCTTCATCAGGTTACAGAGGAATATGCGAACCTCTTTCCTGCGACCTGGCAGTTTAACGACATAGTTTGTCTCGGAAAGTTTCTGCTGGACCGTTACTGGCCCCTCCCATTGGACTTTTGGATTATTTGCTTTTGCCGAACGCAAAAGCAGCACCTTGTCACCTTCCTTGAAGGTGCGAAAGCGGCTGTTCTTGTCGTAATACACTTTACCACGCGCTTGAGCTCTCTTCATGTTTGCCTCAACCAGCTCTCGCGTCCTGTGTAGTCGTTTCAGCAATGAAAGCACGTACTCCACCACCGTTGGGTTCTCGGCTTCGCCCTCCCAGCCTTCTCGCAGCAATCGCAATGGCTAACGCGAATTTCGCCCATAGACTAACTCAGCTGGCATAAAACCAGTAGACTCACGAGCGACGGTTCGCAGCGCGAAAAGCATCGCGGGCAAAGCCAAGTCCCAGTCTTTTCTCTGCTCGCGGCACAGGGTCCTGAGAATACGTTTCATTACCGAGTGTGCCCCCTCCACGTTGTTACTTTGAGGGTGGCTTACTGAGCTGCGGAGAAGCTTTATACCACATTTCTCAAGAAAGCTCCTCCTTAAAGTGCTTGTGAAAACGCTACCGAGATCCCACTCGATCTCACTCGGGAACCCGATCCGGGAAAACACAGTCAGCAAGTTGTCCACTACCTCTGCCGAGGTCTGTTCCTTCAGAGGAACTGCTTCTGGAAACTTGCTAGCTGGGCATAGCATAGTCAGAATATACTTAAAACCTGTCTTCGTTGCAGGTAATGGCCCTACGACATCTATCACGAGCCTCTTAAATGGCAACGAGATTATCGGCACTAGGGTGAGAGGCGCCTTCCTTCGCTCGTTTTCCCGTAGTTTGGCAGGTCCCTGTTAGAAAATCTTGATGACGGAAAGAAATGGAAAAAGCCTCATACAAGCGTGACCGTAATATGGGACATCCTATACCAGCGAAAAGGCGGCTCCAACATAGTGGATTAATGCGGAACACGACAGAACCATACAAGCGTGTCGTATTATGGGACATCCTATACCAGCGGAGTGGAATATGTCGGAACCATATAGGCGCACGGAACCATGGAGGCACACGGAACCATACAAGCATAACGTAATATGGGGCATCCTATACCAGCCAAAATGCGATACCAGCATGGTGGAACCATATGGCTTCACCATGGTGGTATCGCCTTTTCACTGTTATACCGGGCGATTTTTTTAAGCTTTACATATTTGTTTAAAAAGGTCGTGAAAGCTACACTTCTGTTGTTTGGGCAGGTTAGTTATACGGACAGGGGTACGTAGTGTAGGGGCCTAATCGTAACAATCAGTCGGATAATTAAATACAATTTGTTAATTAACTTTTTAATTACTGAAAATGAACACATGGTTTCAATTAGAAACTTGCTGAGAGCCATCGAAAACCAGTAAATCAACTCTTTTAAAAGGATATAACAAAGGGGGAGCATTTTACAAGTTCTGTAAAAACGCTTTATTTGGATCCGTTTCTAGGTTTCGTTTTCTTATCGGTGCGCATCTCTGCACCCACGGTCCCGTTCCCCAGGGGTTTAGTCGCGCAACACACGTGCGTCCTGCTTCCCTCCATTCTACGAGGGAGGCGAGGAGTGGGCTTCGCATTGCAGCCACTGGTCAGCAGTATCGCAGGTGCAAAGATGCGCTCTGATAAAAAACCGAAATCTCGAAAAGCGTCCAAATTAAGCCTTTTTTAGAATGCCGTAAAATGCTGCTCCCGTCTTATATATTCATGGAAAGGGTTGATTTAGTGTTTTTCGATGGTGCTTATCAACTTTCTAATTGGAATTATGGGTCTAGTTTCACTAATTAAGCATTTAAGGAACATATTATACTAAAGGGAAGCTAGGGTGGTTTTGTATTTGAGGAAACACATTTAAATCTTATTTGACCTCCAGAATCTTAAATATCAAAATTATTTGGTAATTTGGTGAATCGAGGCTGCATAGAATAATTTTTAAAGTATCACTGGAGGCACTCTTTCCCGGAGAGTGACATCACAAAAGGAGCTTTCGAAATCTCTGCTCACGCATCTTCAGCGCCAATCAAAGCTATGCATGCACACGCTATTTTTAAAAAGGGGAAAAAAGACTTCACGACTGGTGCCAGTACGGGAGAGTACACCTATAAAGCTTGCAATATGACGCGCGGCCCTCAAGCGACACATGCTTGGCAGCTGAAAAATCCCCTTACAACGCCACTACTGGTCGGTTGTTTTTGTGTTTTCTCACGTTTTGTTATATCTTTGGAGAAAACGAACGTGATATTCAGATTCACGGGACGAAAATACACTAGAATCAACCTCCATCTAGTTCTCTGAAAGAAGTCTTGCACTTCCCTTTAATAAGCCGACTCATCATTACAATTACAATTACAATACAAAGGACACCCTATAGCATGTCCCCAAATACGATACGACTGTATGGTTCCTTCCCCGCTTGCATCCTTCGGGAGAGACTCTCAGACATCCAGCATTGCATTGGAATGCTGGATGTCAGCGAGTCTCTACATCAGCATTGGTTTGAAACAAGCATGATGTTTGCACACAAATAAGCTCTTGTCCGAGGTTCTCGAGGAGCACTAATAGCAGTGGCGAAATGTAGTGACGTGGTAAATTCAGTAGCAAGTATTTATTTCTAGAAGAATTGCATGCAGCAAAGCTGAACGTTTTGCTCAAAAGATGATAATTATAAATTCAATACTGAACAAAGGTGTCTCTTGGGCTGTCAGGCCAAACTCCCACTCTTGCCACTTAGGAGTTCCTAGCTTGTTCGTAGAGGATCAGCACAACCCAGATTTGTGCTGCGGGTGCACCTGCGATATAAAAACTGAATAAACATGAGATTAAAAATAAAAGTTTACAATTCTTTGTAATGCGAAATTAGAGCGAAGATCTTGAGGAGGAGGATGAGGGGGTATGCCACTCCTTCCCCTCCCCTCCTCCTCGTCTGCTCCCTCCCATTTAGCGGGAAGTTTCCCTAAATTTAGCAGTCAAATTATTTCACTAAGTTTAGCAGAGATATTGATGTCACGTGACCTCAACACCAATTCAGTTTTCCCACTAAATGTAGCGGGGAAAATGAAGTCACATGACTGTGTCACGTTAGCCAGAAACAAATACAGTTTCTTCAATAGATTTAGCTGAAAAATTAATGTCAAATGATCTCTACATTCAATTTCCTGCCAAGTTTAGCGGGGCAGGTATGCCGATGGCGACGCGTGAAACGGGCACCTAAGACCTGCGCCCTAGAAAACTGAATGCCTCACATGAAATAAAGTGATAATTAGAGATAAGACAAAGAAAAGATAATCTAAGATACCGCTTTAATATCATTCCTTTTGTCCGTTCTAAAATATTTTGATTTCAAGAAATGTTTATCTCTTTATTCATACCCAGAGAACCCCTCCCAGTTTACGCATGAATGCAATAAATCAGTGCAGACTAGACCTTGTAAACCGTAATGCACATGAAAATGAATGTTTGCCACAAAGTCTTGCATGGGTCGGTGGCTCAGATCTTCAAATACATTTGTAGTGAGGAACGTTCTTGAATAAAACTTAGGCTTTGAATTTGACAGTTTAAATATCCATGAGGAACACTATATGTCACTGATTTTTTGAGACATATCACAAATGCTGCAGCACCGTCATCCTTGCATACCTAAAAGTGTTTGCATAGCATGGCATGTGCTATTCTGATACCCATACAGCCCTCTTTAACAACATTTTGTCTATAGAGCTCTTTCTGTGTTCTTAACTCACACGACAGATTCGGTAGCTTGAATTCTCACTCGGCATCAACACTTTTATATAATGATGTAATAGTGAAAGACAAAATGTATGCGCTTGAGTACGGCTCAACAAGCACAGATGTCCAGAAAAGTACTGTCGAAAACTCAAATGTCAAAATAAAAATATTAGGTAGAATGTTGATACAATTGTGGATATAGTAATAAATACAGTTAGCACATTCAATATGAAGAATATGTGTTAGACATACACTCCAAGAAACCTGTTGCATCTATATTCATGCAAATTACTTCGGAGAACCAAGCGCTACAGTCTCGAGAGGGTGTTCCGCGAATGGTTCTACCGAAAATGAGTGTAGACGGAAAAAGCAGTTTGATCTGCGACTATGAGCGTTACATAAGCAGGCGACATGCCATTGTTACTGTTACAGTGCCGACTGTTTCAAACTGTCAGCCGCGTCATTCGGCGAGTTCCCTCCGTACATTACAGGGTTTGGCTCTCGAATGCTTTGCAAGAAAGCTGATGAACTGGAAATATCTACCGTAGTTCTAGAAAAACTATTTCCAGAATCTTATCTCAGCATCGTAAAGAAAATAAAAAGTTTCTAGAGACAAGCTTAGTGCAAGAGTTCAATAAAAGTTTGTTCTGTGAAACCATCTTGCCGTAGTAAACACATAAAGTTCCCCCAAGTAGAGCTAGTCATTTTGGATGATTGGGCCCACGGGACCACATAAAAATTTAATTTGCGACCTACAATATTTAATGGCTCAACCAACTCTGAATAAGTGGAACACTTGACATTAAAGATTGGTCTTACCATGACTCTCTGCAAACATCCACATAATTTCCATGAACCTTTGTATTTCAAGAAAACATTTGGTGCGAGCTGTTTAACACCATAACACTTTTTAACACTAAAAGAAAGCCTCTAGTGGGCCACAACTTTAGCAAATTTCACTTCATTATGAAGAGCAATTACACATATGTGAACCTTCAATATAGACCTGCACTGAATTGTTTTCTTAAGTTGAACGTGCTATGCTCTGTTCACTATATAAATCTTTGCAAAGCCGACAATGTGCAAGTTCCCGTTTTTTTATATTTCACATCTCCCAACTGCTGGGCACGATAGGTACATAAGATTGATGACACCAACGTAACACAGTGATTATTTAAAAAACTTGTTTGGGTATAGCACGAGCGAAGCCATTTGCGGGAAGTTATTTTTGTGACACCGTTGAACTTACATCAGCGGGCTTTAGGTTCACATGTTAATCATGTCTGCAGACTCCTTTTTGTAATTGGAACTCCATCCAACCCAAGATTTGAATATGGCTTTTGCATTTTAGGCTTAGTAGTGCTTTTGCTGTTTCACTCAAGGAACAGGTAAAAAGAATGCTTATTTCGAGTGGCATACCTAACACCTGGTGGCACGAGGACTCCCCTGTCGTGACGCTAATCAAGGCAGGGAGATACTGCGATGTTCTTGTTGCTGGGATTACCTCCCCCGCGGGTCCTGGCCAGACGACAGAAGAAGATTGAGTCCAAGCTTGTGGCCACTAGGATCTCCAGACCTTGAGGCACACAGGTAGCTGAAAATATAAACAAATCACAATAAAGTACTTGGCAGAGATACATTACAATGAATGGCATATTCTTTCGTGATCAGGATATAGATCATTTTATTTCTATACTTTGTACTTGTACTTACAAAAAAACTGCTCCTTTACTACCACAGCCATAGTCTCCCCCGAGGACAAGGCCATGCAGGCCTTAAAATGATGGGTACCTAATTAAGGCAAATGATGAAACGCATTCGTTTAACCCTCTTTCACCCCAACCTGAAAGATTTCTGTCGAATATTCACATTCAATTGTGAAGACTACAAAAAAATACTACTACATCAATGCACAGTCGTATACTGGGCGAGTTTGGCCAGTGGGTTTGGCGACGAAGGCGCTCGAGAGGCGCAAAGGGAGGAGAGCGCCGAAGGAGCGAGAGAGAAAGAAGACAGCAAAGAGACGACTGCCATTTTGACGCAACGCAGTCGGCGCGGAGCACTGTTGAGGCTATGCGTTGTCTGCTACGGGCTTATTTCTTTTTTGCCTGACTCAAAGTTTGCGTTCGAACGTGGAAGAACCAATTCGTTAGCTTTTAAAGCCACCGAGGAATAACATTATATCATTTTGTTGCGAGAGCCTGACAAATAAATGTAGAGGACCAAAATTTGTATGCCGATCCCATGCATTCCGCCTGGCGAATGAATGAAAATGGCTGCCCTGCCCCCTCAGCTGGCAACAGTCAAGAGTTCCCGCGCCTGCGCTCACGCCTCTCGCTCTGCGCCGCGGGCTGATTGGCTCACTCGGGAGGGGGACGTTACGGCGGCGAGATCATAGACTGGCCAAAGTCACCCCATATATGGCTCTGCTGGAATGGAAAGATTTTTTCTACCCTCATGTTTAACGAGTGTCGACTGGGGATACCAGTTCATATACTAACTGAGAATGAGGGTAGAGTGTACCAGCAAAGGGCAGGCGTCTGGATAGAAAGATTTTAGTTGGTGCACCAAGAGGCTAACCGATAAAAATGGGTACTACTCTGAACAAAATGCCAAAAAAGGCGCCGATCTCGACTTAGCACTAACAGCAGCACACAGTATCTATTATACTGACTAAAGGGTACTCAAACTAAATATTCTTCCCGGCTTGCATTTTAGGAAAATCTCTGAATTTACAAGAACTATTAAGACAACTGCTAAAAAAAGCAATGGCAAAATCAACAATTGAATTTGCCTGCTGTCCCGTAGCACATTCTGCAGGTAGACCTGCAGAATGAGCAAGCAGTCTAAAAAACTGGGTATGTCCTATGTATCTTTTTTTTCGTGCTGCAGACCAAGTGCTGAAGGAAGGTTTCATGGCATCCATTTTCACAACCAAATTTGTTGCAATCAGTTGAGAACAAGTTTGAGCAGTGAACTTGTCCTTGACACTGGCATAACGTTTTAGTGTTGCCCGTGGAGACTCAAATAAATTTGTAAATAAAAACAAGGAAGACCAACTTTCATTTAAAATATCTGTCACTTTAGCAAAGAAAAGTTATCTTGACACAAGTATGTGGGATACAGTTTTACAGCGTCTATTCGTGTGCTTAACCAATGTTGAGGCAAATGGGCGACGATGAAAAGAAAACGACCGAGTAGCATTAAAGGAGTCATGAAACGCTTTTCCAACTTTTTCCTGTTAAGCTTTCCTCCTCAACTCATAAAACACGGATTCTACCAAACAGTTCAAGAAGACGGAAAGGCGGAGTGTCCTCTTGCTCCGACTCTCGTTTGTGTAATCCGGACACATCCATTCTCCCCCTAGAAGATTAGCCCGTCGCTCAAAATTCAGACACCCCCTTCACCCCGAAGCTGACAGTGCCGTGGAAGCTACGTGCTCCTTGGGCCAGCCACACTTTTGCCACGTGATCACGCTCTCTCGCGCATACCCACGCGCAGAGAATTAGGTCAGGTGATGAAAGGGGGGCGGCTGATTGGTCCGGCAAGCGCGTAGCTTCCACCATAATGTCAGCTTAGGGGTGAAAGGAATAAGTGAGCTCCGGTGTCGTGTGACGTTTGTTTGGGCCCGGTGACGATCACAGTGAAAAGGCAGAGAGCTTACGAAGGGAAGGAGATACGAAATAGTCCGCTGTGTTTTCAAATTTTCGTACCGAAAGTCAGGCTTTTGACTTTCTACCTTTTTTTCTTTCTGCCCACTGAACGACGTGCTATTAGTAAACTCCCAATATAAATTGATTTATTCCAGCCCAAAATTCGTCTCATGGGCCCTTTAAGGGAAAGACAGAAAGGATGCATACCTACAAAAAAATTTAGAACGACCACGGGCAGGAAGGTCTGGTGAGGCTCTCGGAGTGACTCCCTGCAATGGGCCTGCGCAGACCACAGAACAAGATCGGTCAGAGCTTGCAGTCATAAGGTGCTTCATACGATGAAGTTTCAGAAGCAGCTGCAATTGGAAGCAAAGTGCATTTCATTTCTCTGCAGAACGGAGAGTTTAATAGATAGCATGCATTCATTAGGTGACACAGTCATGAATGCATCGACTTTTCAATGCAGCACTATTTCACCGAATTGTTAACCGTGCCGGGCAACACTAAAAACCGGAAGCATTATTCCAAACTATCTCAGCTTAAAGTTAACCACGGCAGAAGCTTAAAGCCACCCTTGCAAATTCAGTGCAGATAGCAAGCCATGTGACCTTTTAGTTGACTCCATGGTACGTCGAGCTTATAATCATGTGCCACGCTGTTTTTGCTGCAATGGCTTGTAGTGTCAAAATTGGTCCACCTTAAAGAGATACAAAGTATAGACGTTTGTAAGTGGGGCCCTGGCCTAGCCTTCAGCTACATTGCGAGGTAGGACGTTCGAACCGAGGTGTTTGCTGCCTGTAACCACACGACCAGCTTGTGCCTAGCGATTGTTCGAGCTGAGTATTAGTCCATACTGATATATTAACTAAATGCAAAACAATTACCTGGCAGGCATTATATTTTTAAACAGGCTGGGTCGACTCCTCATTTAGTCGAATAAGTCGATGCGTAATAGGACAATACGAACTAAATTATGCGTTAGAATTCTTTTTGCACCCCCAAAATGATGCGTTTTTGAAGGTAAGATGCACAAGGTACTTGATTTAGAAAGTGCTTCAGCTGTACAAATGCATATGCACTAAGGGCACTCGCCAAGCCGCCTCTCAGCTCTGTCCAGGTTAAGCCGAGTTAGAGTATGGGAGTACACGCTCACTGACAGAATGAGAAAGGCAAGGAGAAGTCTTAGTTGTTCTGCCACCAGGCCCCCTGCTACCTTCGATGATGTTTCAGCGTCTCATGAGCCTCGAGTGAGCACGTCCGTTCAAAGCGGGGTGAAACGTAGAAGCGCGTGCTGGAGGACGCCCTGCCATTCTGTTTTTGTCATCGGCTATACTTCATATTTTTAGTATGACATATTTTTAAGTGAGTAAATTTATTGCAAATATGCAGTCTACCTTTGACCATAATACACAATTCTGATAAGGATAACAACAGTCTATGCGTATTGCCATCCACCAATTTCCGAAAAAGTGCTCCTGCCTATCGGAACATCTACACATTGGTGCGCGAGTGGGTTCAGGACTGAGAGGCTAGAAAACAAAGCGCTCGCAAGGCTTGCCTGGCCCTTTCAACCATGCGGGTACATTCGTCGCAAATCCCCGATTTCTAGCGAAATTTTTTTAGAATGAGCAAATCCTGTCCACGCCCGAGGTAGACCACTGAATCGTGATTCCCCCATATTGTGCGAATCCTCCTTTAATCTGCGGCACAACCTGCAAATGAACTCTTGTGCTGCGGCACGCGTCCATGCTGCCTGCTTCAGAGGAAAACCACTGTTCGTGTTGAAGACGACATCCCACAACGTACAGGCTACAACGTTTAATGAACCAAGATAAAATTCACATCATTCAATAGACACAGATAGGCTCACAAAGGGATGACACCATGATTGTTGTTGGTTTTACTCTTGCCTACAACAAAAGTGACCTCTTTTCTCCGATGTACAGCAAACCCCTTCTCTTTGTAGCCCCTATTTCTTCTCAAATTGGTCACAGAGGACATAATCGCGGCCACTAAATTTCGCAAAATTAAAGACAGCGAAAATTAAGGGCTCGCCAACATTAAAGGGTTTACAGTACTTCCGTGTGTCACATTATGTTAACATTTCAAGGAGGCTGAAGGTATTGGTTTAAAAAAATCGGCCTATGCAAAAAAAACAAAAACGCCCTTCTCCAGGTTAGGCACGCGAGGTTCTTTTGCACTCCCTATAAGGTGGCAGATTTGTTTCGGCAGAGCTTTTGGTAAAACGCAGTCTCAAAACTAGATATACTTGGCGTCAACCATTTTGTGTTGCATTGTAAAGGCTAGAGTAGCTTCTACAGTGCTTCAGCTCAGCACTTTTGCGAGAGCATGTGGTTTAGTGTTGCATCTCATTTGCATGGTCTAAAGAAACTACAGAGTTGGGAGCATTCCGGAATAACAAAACGCCGACTATAGAAGTATTGAGAGATGCGCACATGCGAACTGCACGTGCAGTTCTTAAAAGTGGATTCGAGCAAAGATAAAAACAATATGTGTACTTACGGCGGCCATACTTGTCATACTTGCCTTCCTCAAGCATGATAACTTGTCCCTCGGTAGCACCATCCAGTAAGAAGTACCAGCAACACGACTCCTGGATTGAATGACGACCCGCCTCAGGTCTTGGAAGGAGATCCGAAACATTGCTTTAGGCCAGATGTTGTACCTGGTGGGGCAGGGGCTAAAAGTAGAAATTAACAAATGTATTTGAAGTGATACATTCCTATAGCATAAACTCTAGGATAGCAGGATTTTTTAGGTCAGTGATGTGTTTTAATTAAACACAGAAATGGTTGGTTTATATGACGAACCAGCAGCCCCCGTTTTGCATCAGTGTAACGCAGTGTCTAACGTTACGTCCGACGGAACCCGAAATAAAAATTAAAGTTACCGTATTTATTTGAATATAAGTCGACCTTTGTTTTTCGGAAATCGTGACCAAAGAATTTCGACCTACATTCGCGACCAAATTTCGCGACCCTTCCGGGAGCATGGAGCTATCGAGTCACCGAGCCGGCGTTGCCGTAGAGCCGCGCCGCCTCTCGTTTCAAAAAGCTTTTGGTGCACGGAAACAACCAAAACAGCAGCAGCCGACGGCCCGTCCGCGGTAGCCGCGCGGCTGCCGCTCGCGTGCACGCATCCCTCGGGCGTCGGGTTTCGCCATCGCGCCTGTAGCGTTCCCCACGCTGGGCAACGAGGAAGGGGAGGGAGAGGAACGCGATGCGCCATGCACTTGGCTCTCCATCCTCGCAAACGCGCAAACAAAAAAAGAGAAAAAGGAGGTTACTTTTCTTTGTTGCTTGAGGCGGCTCGGCTCGAGTGTTGCTCATGGCGACTCGACTCGCGGCGTTGCTTGCGTCTTTGTATTTTGTCTTTCGTCGCTTCGCCCGTCTCCACCTTCTTTCCTTTCTTCTTGTGGTCATTTTACAAAGGTGTGAGTGAGGTATTGTTGCGAATTAGCGAGGATGTCTACCAAGCTGACGAAGCTTCGGATGACGATGACATGTCCAGAAGTTCTGACGGTGATTAAGTTTTTGGCATTGCCCCGTGATTTAGCTGCGAGTGCTGTAAATAAAGGTTAGTTTATTTCTTTCTTTTGCCCAACCTTTCCCCTGTTCTTAAAAATAAAAAAGGTCGACCAATATTTGAATTATTTTTTTATTATTCTCGGTGGGTTTAATAAATACGGGTCGACCTATTTTCGTGGTCTACCTATTTTCGAGTAAATACGGTACGTCAGACGAAACTCCAAATAAAAATTAAAATTACGTCCAACGTATCTTTACCCCAAGGTTTCAAGTTACGTCCGACATAACCCAACGTGAAAAGTTACGTCCGACATAACCCAATGTGAAAAGTTACGTCCGACATAACCCAATGTGAAAAGTTACGTCCGACATAACCCAATGTGAAAAGTTACGTCCGACATAACCCAATGTGAAAAGTTACGTCCGACATAACCCAAGGTTTCAAGTTACGTCCGACATAACCCAATGTGAAAAGTTACGTCCGACATAACCCAATGTGAAAAGTTACATCCGACATAACCCAATGTGAAAAGTTACGTCCGACATAACCCAATGTGAAAAGTTACGTCCGACATAACCCAATGTGAAAAGTTACGTCCGACATAACCCAATGTGAAAAGTTACGTCCGACATAACCCAATGTGAAAAGTTACGTCCGACATAACCCAATGTGAAAAGTTACGTCCGACATAACCCAATGTGAAAAGTTACGTCCGACATAACCCAATGTGAAAAGTTACGTCCGACATAACCCAATGTGAAAAGTTACGTCCGACATAACCCAATGTGAAAAGTTACGTCCGACATAACCCAAAGTGAAAAGTTACGTCCGACATAACCCAAAGTGAAAAGTTACGTCCGCGGAACTCTAGATAAAAAATAAAGTTACCCCCAACCGCTGCCCGTTTCGACCTGGATGAGTTTCGTACCGGCGTAGGTCGTGGTACCGGCACGCGTTCGTGTAATTATTATCACTACACGCGTTCGTGTAATTACATACGAGCAACACAATTTTTCTAGATCACGGCACATATAGGGGCTTTAGACAAGACGATGGGCCCTCAATCTGTCCTACAAACCAACACGGTCCAACACTGATGTCTTAGGCTCGCAACATGCGTGCTGAGAAGTTAACATCGTACATCGTTTTCTAAGCATGGCTCCTCGTTCATCGGCTCGATTTCCATTTTCGGTAAATGACAAACCGTGATGAAGCACAAATATTCTAGCTCAAAATTGTCACGAACACTTGGAACGCATGCTTACACTGAAGCGCACCTAACTTAATTTAAAAGTAGAACAGAAAGGGGACGAGATTCGCTTACCGCTTCACGGAGCACCTTCGGATCCTAGGACTACCGGACGAACTTCGAAGTCGTCGACGGTCCGGGGATCGGGCGAGGAAAGCCGACCGCGCTGCGCTGACCCAGGCTGACCACACCTGGTCGAAATATGAGAGCCGCCGTCGAGTTGAGAACCAGAGTCGCAGTAGAAACGGACGGCCAAACATCTGTTCCGTACAACGTACGTACAACGAGCGGACGTCCCCCACGCAGCTACGCCTCCGCCATCTTCTCCGCGACGACGGGAAGCGGGGAAGCCGAGCAGCGCAAGCGGAAGTCACTGGGCGGCCGCTTTACGTTTCGCTTTTAGCCGACGCCGGTTTTGGTTGCCGAATCGTGGGGTTGTAGCTGGTTGCGACGAGAGGAGGCACGAAAAGGCGCCGTGTTGGCCGTGTACGAGTCACGGTACGAGCAACGGGCCGTTTGCCGCTGTCGACCGGTGACGCGGTATCCTTGGCTTGGTGTCACGATCGGTTTGTTGCCGTGCACGTTGGCTTTGCTATGCGGTACGGCTGGTGCGGCTGTCGAATACTTGTGGTACACATTATTCGAGACAGTTGCCCCAAGACGTCGCCGTGAAGAGTTGACCGAGGAATTCGTGTGAGCTCAACGTCGGTCTATGATCCGTTTCGACATGTATGGTATATGTAACGATACCGGTGGTAAATGATGGATGTTTCGTTGGAAGATGGCGGTCGCCTTTCTGCATGTATGATTTTGTTATACCGGTGGTCTTGAGGTACAAACGTTGTGATGGAAAGATGCGGTCGCCTACGTCATCGGACGCAAAATCATACCTGCCGCACCGAATCATATCGGCAAGCAAACTGGCTGCCAGTATAGACAGACGCGGAGCCATAGCGGTGCCGGTATCTCCAGTTATGCAGAACGACAAACCAAACTAGCTGCATTCATAATAACAAGAAATTATGTGGCGTCATACCAGAACTATACAAGCAGCAGATATGTTTCTTGTACGTTTTTCCAATAGGGGTGTCACAAGAGCGAACAAACTCTTCTACGTCCATAAAGCACCCCGGCCAGTAATACTCGGCTAAAAGCCTACACTTCGTCTTCGTGATGCCCAGGTGCCCGGACAATCCTTCTTATGAGCAAGCTCAAGAAGGTCACACCTATACCTAGAAGGGATTACGAGTTGTTCTACTTCTTTAACGGATTTGTCCTTGAAGTTACGGTAAGAATACCTCTGCGCTCGTAAAAAGATACGTTATGTGACAGGTCTTTACCCACGCTCTCTCGGCACTTAGCTAGCGACGCATCTGTTTTCTGTTCTGCGATAAGAGTCAGCTTATCGACACTCGTTGGAGCTCGAAAATTTTGGCTCTCTGGCTAAACCAGCGTAGTCATTAATGATCCCGCAGTCGCTCGTCGCGAGCGCCGTCGGTGTTTGGCGAAATCAGCGTAGTCATTCCCGGTCCCGCAGCCGCTTCATCGGGAGATGCGTCGGTGCTCGCACGAACTGTCGCATCTAGTACCGTTTCCTTTTCGCGTGCTTCCTTCTTTTTCATTGAGCGAGTTACTACTAGGACAGGGGCCCTAATCTGGACACTTGGCGAAAAAGTCGGCGAGAAATCCCGCAGCTCTGATTGGCCGGCGCCAAGGTCAAGTGCGGCGTTGGCCAATCACGCCCGCCAGATTTCTCGCGGAGTTTCTCGCCAAGTGTCCAGATTAGGGCCCCAGGATTCATGTCGAGCGCGACACCAGACTCGATCAACTGCTTTGCAGTCCGGTTAGATAGAATGTACGGATGTACGGACAACTAGGCAACATGCCATCGGAAACCACTGTATCCGTGTCTACTACACCGAAGGGTCCGCTTAGTTTTACCTTGGCTACGGGCAAGCTATAAGACCGATCTTCTAAAGCCTGGCGGACCCACACGCAACCACCCGTGAAATCCGATTGCTTTACTAGCGATGAATGTACCAAGTCGTACGTGGCTCCAGTGTCTCGCAGACACTTGCAAGGTGTACCGTTTACCTTTATGTTGTTCAAGTAAGGCTCAAGTAGTTCCACAGGATTCCCCAGACTCAAGTTAACTGGAGATACTTTAGGCACACGACAACCCGCAGCCACATGTCCAGCTTGGTGACATTTATAGCATCGAATAGGTTTTTGTTCCTCGAACGACTTCCTTCTGCTTTTCGTGTCGTCCGAAGCCACTTCTACCTTTTCTGGTGTCGGACTGACCGTAGTCGGCTCGTACTTTCTTGAACATGATGTGGTCCGACTTCCGCGACGGATTTCTGGCAAATGCAGGCTTATCGTCCGTTAGCTCTCTGCGCCTGGAGCAATACTGATCAGCGTAATCAGCGGTCTTCTGGATAGTTTCGACCTCGGGTCGGTCTTGGATCCATTCCTTCAAGGTTGAAGGAATAGGACAGAAAAACTGCCCCAGAGTTAATTGCTCCAGGATTTTTTCGCGGTCCTCGAATGCGCTGGCCCCACGAAGCCAGCTTTGAAGAAAGCCTTTAAGCCTGTAAGCGAACTCTCTGTAGCTTTCCTTACAGTCTTTTTTTGTTTGTACGGAACTTTATCCTGAAGGCTTCAGACGACAACCTGAACTTTCTCAGCAGGCTCGATTTCACGACAGAGTAGTCCTCTGCTTCTTCGGGGTCCAACCTAGCCATAACATTGGCTACTATTGCTGGTAGTAAACTCAAAAGCCGTTGCGGCCAGCTCGACCTCTCAAAACACATCTTGGTGCATGTGCGTTCGAAGTTGATAAGGTAAAAACCTAAGTCTCCAGCGACACGAAAAGGCTGCAGCAAGCTTCGCATATCCAATTTTGAAGAACTGCCATCAACCGCACTGGCCTCACCAGCGATCTTTACCTTTTGTGAAGCATTTCTAACTCGAGAACCTCTTTCTTTCGTCTCCTTGGCACCTCACTCCAACATTCGGAAATGTCGTGAGCGTCCGAGCCACAAGTTTCAACGGCCTTGATAATCTCGGGCTTTCTCATGGCCGTTGCGACCTTAAGCCCAACTGTTCCGTCAAGAGCATAAATTTAGGCGTCACCATCAACGCGAGTTTCATCGTGCCACGGTTTTAAAATCCCGAAAAATGCCTGGCTGCTTTCGTCCTGTTCCCTTGTCAGCAGCACGGTGACAACCTACAAATTAAACATTTCGGCTGCTCGGGAACAAGAAAAACGCCTCCGGCACTCACCAACCGAATCCGCAGGTCCCCCGGAGCCGTCGATCCCGCCGCTGCCACCAGCTGTCACGTTTCCTGGCAGCCCACCGAGACGGAGAATGTAGTTGGTCTGACTGCGTTTATTCCATCTCGGCAGCAGGACGAAGAAGAGCCACGCGCTGCTAGGCGCAGCCGCTTTTATCGGTTCAAACACGGCAATATGCGCCGCTGACGCAGTAGGTTGACGGCGACGCCCTCGCTAGCGTCGATAAGCGAGGCCAACAAAACAACAATATAACAGCCCCCAACACATCCGAAGACGCAGCACGTTTTCATTTCCCCTGCTAACACTGCCCCTTGGACAGCACCTGATCGGAGCCGACCTCTAAATCACACAGGACAGAAGCGGAACGTTCTTTTTTCTCTTTTTTTTTAACCAGCAACCACGCGAAGGACTTACGGCTACAGCCACAGCTGCTACAGCACGTCCGCCACTGCCGACGCCGAGATGTTTACATCCGCGACCCCCCCCCCCTCTCCCGAGGAGGCGGAGCTTAGTATAACCTCCTCTCCCACCTTCACACCTCCTTTCCTATGAGCAGAATACCGAAATGCGCCCACTTGCTGCGCGCATTGCAACGTCTGCCCAAACCAGCACTGGTTCTAGCACCTCACCTTCGGTCACCGACAGCTTCTTGCCCGTTCGCGAGGAAGGTGAATTATTATTAATACTGACAGGGCAAACTACCTGCTTGATTGAACAAACGTATGATGCATAATGCACCCATAAGAAATAACAAGTAGGTGACTTAAGGGCTGAAACAGTCCAAATAAAACACGCGATCTATTGGTGGCGGACCAGCGCAATATTTTGATCAAGCGATCGCTGCACTCTCTGAAAAGAAAAACAAAAACTAAAACTAAATAATCTATCTGTAGACGTGGAAATTTGTTATATTTCATGATGAAACCGCATGCGATTGATACTCACGTTATCTGTGGCACATAACAAAATTTCCACCCATGGCGTCAAAAATAATAGAGAATAGCTCGAGCGTTGTCAGCTCTGGAACGCGCCCGACATGAAAACGATTTCGACGCACAGATTGAATACACGTAGGAAACAGAATCACTACGACAATGCCTTTATCGGGTCCCCTTGGTTTGTGACTTCAGAACATATCAAACACCTTTGGCAGTGCTGCAGCACTACATATACAAACCGAACTCGTTATCCCGCTCCGAGAGAGCAAAATACAGACCAAAAGCAGTTCGGATCGACGAGATTGAAGACGGTGCAGCCCGCGCGAAAAATTCCGCTCTTTCTGCTTTTTTTTCAGTCTGATAATATTGTGATAGCTTGTAATAGAGGAACAAATTAACAAAATGATGTGTTCTGGAAACTTTTCATAGAATATTGGAGGATGTTCGGAGTATTGTAATAATACGGCATTTGCTGGAGTAATAGCCGCACTTTATTTGAGCAAGGTCTGTGGGCCTTCTACCCCGCGTTGCACAGGGATGGCATTGGTGAATCTTCGCGTTTTTTTTTTTTTTTTAACTGGCAACGATTGACGGCACACAGATAACGTATTCACACGAAATCGCAATCTGTTCAGATCGTATTTGTTCGGAGAATCGTGTTGTAGATCGCGTTAATTGCTGCATTTTTTTTATACAGGAAGCGATCATTGGCTGTATCTGTGCTTTGCAATAAAGAGAGAAGGGCCTTTGCGGCTATTACTTGAGCAAATACGGTACACAAAATTAGAGGCGTTAATTATTTATCGAGAGACGGAGCTCATACCCGAATTTAAAGAGAGGTGTAAATGTCTCTTGGCTAGGTAGCGCAAGCTACCGCCTGTTACTATGTATACAACAAATATCATCCACCCATTTATCCATCCCATAATAAAAGGACACGCTCGCTGGAAGCTATCTGGTCGTTCTCAAAGCGACTCCCAAGAAAAGAAGCGAACTGAAGTGCATAAGCTGAACAGAAGCAGTGACCGATGAGAGGCTCAGCGTGATCGTCGGCCAATGAGGCGCCGGAGAAGAAAGAACAGGGTTTCGCTAGTAAAATAGAAGCAAGGGCAACTCGTTCTGCTACGACCAGCGGTTGAGAGAGGGAAACAAATCTGGCTCAATTTATTCCAGAGAATATAACTTCATAAGAGAAACGTCGAAATGCCACCGCATTTCGAAGTAGCATTCAACGAAGCACTTTCGATAGAGCCAGCTTTTTTACATCGCGGGCTCGTTAAGTTCATGCATTATTGTTAATAATCCAGTAAGTTTTACAAAACAGTCATGACGGCACGATGGCATCAATTACTTGCTCGTTTCTTACTTAAAAATTCCATAGATTTTTATTTATTTTGTCGCTCGTAACTTTAGAAAGAAATGCTGGAATGTACATGGAGGATGAAGTTGCTTTTTTAACGTCGAACGGCCTTTTTTTTTGTCAGCGTATTACACCAAGCGACATGTTCTCCTCTCACTTTGCTTGATGTAGATTCCCGTGTTAATTTTTCTCATTCGCTTACCTGGTTTGTGTCTCCAGCTGCGCCTTGCCTGGAATGTATAAAATTTAAATGATGTAAACCTTCTCTATTGTTCCCTTATGTACATCTGGCTTATGTTTTTCAATGTGCGCATATTTAACTTCGCTGGTTGCTTGTTTACAACTGCCTTTCCCAGGTAATTTCCAGTCTACCCGAAGCAGAGCGTTTGCGAGATATGTAGGGGTGCACGAGTTTTCTTCCATATAATTAACGATTTTGTTTGCTTTTTTATGTGCGCGTGTATAATTTTTGCTTGATTAGTTTGTACTTGTGTGAGCTTGATATGAGCGCGTGCATTTTAGTTCTCTGCTCACATCACATGCTCGCTGAAGTCGCAATTGAGCCTTTTTGAGCGCTGAAATTTTTCTAACCGTCTGGTTTCCCGTGTAGAGCTATTATACGCATCCAGACCAGCATGCCAATGTTGCGCTCATATATTGGGTTATTTATGCGAACTCACGCGTATGCAAGGAAGCTTATTAATTTATTTCTTACCTTTATTAACCGCTAAAAATTACAGAATGGGTGGAGTCAAAATTGATATGTGACGTCCCTTGAAGCCTATTTACCGCCATCATTTAGCGGGGAACCTGAATTGGTTTACATGTCACGTGACGTCAATTTTTCTGCTAAGTGTAGGAGGAAACTGAACTGGTCTGTATGTCCCGTTACGTTAGATCACGTGACATTAATTTTCCCGCTAAATTTAGCTGAGAAACGGAATTTTTATGTATGTCTCGTTATGTTCATTTTCCCGATAAATTTAACGAGAAATGCACCGAGGGGCAGATACAATTTGGTGATTTGGGGTATAGTTAAGAAACATTATATGCGTCAGAGACTTTAGACGTACATTTATATCAATGTTTTAAATATTTCAACCCATTAATTGCTTTATATAAAAGGATATATCGCGGAAATTGCAATTATTTGGTTCATAACATGTGGCTAGATTTGGAAACTGTTTTACGTTTGCTTTTACAACTATGAGTTCGAGGGTTACATATAATACAGGCACAATATAAAACTGGTCATATATAAAAGTATTTTTTGTTTTCAAGCTTGGAAAAATGTTCCTAAAATTACGACGCAAGAAGTGCAACATATTGCTGGGCCTAGAAAAGGGTAGTATCTTATAAGAATTTCATTGTAAAACAGCACTCAATTGCAATCCAGTATATAATGTCTGAGTACTAAGTTTCAAGCAGAGATTCTTTACAAAAGAAAAAATCAAACCGAAGACAATATTTTACGTTTCCATGAATATTTGACTTTAACGCATTAAACTTTACTCAAAGCAAATTTGTTTACATTATTTTAAACTTTGATTTTAATCTCTCCGAGGGCACGAAAATCGTTGTCAGTGCTTGCTTCTTTGTAGAACCCCACACGTATCCCTGAACAAAGCGTAAGAGATTGCGACTGCGTCCCATTTAATAAACTGCTCAACAAAGCATGTTGTCAGGTTCTTTGTAATAAAGATATTCTCAAAGAGACTGGAGACCTTTCATTTTTCTTTTACTGTCTGGCAAGAATTTTCTGCTTGAAAAGACGCATTCGAGTACACATTAAGGTACTTAATGTATATTGAACGCGACAGAACACGAAATGGAAACGGAAACTAAGTCGTTATATTGAACAGAGGCATAAGAACTTTATCAGTATTCAACGCACTCCGATTCAAGCAACATTTGCTCGTACTATATTGTTTATACTGCATGGTGTGCGTTATAATATTCCAGTTAAAAGTCGTACCTAACCAGCTATATTGCTTCTCTTCAACTGACACACACTATACCTTTTTACACTTTTAAACGTAAAACACCAACACTCTTAGGACATGAGTGAACACCCGAAAAGTAGTATGTTGGCGATGTTAACAGTATCAAATGAATCTTCATTACGAGCAGCAAGTTTCCAAGTTTCTCGTGCACCACATATAGTTTTCGCATGCACAAAAAGCCAAAATGCTGATGTAATAGACAACGCACTAGGGAGGAATCATGACGCTGGTAACTGATCCACCGCCTTACGTACCCGACAATTCAGTGGCACTCTTCCACACCCGCACAGCCTCCCAAATTGTAATGCTTACACGTTACTTCCTCTGTTTTTTTTTATATTTAACGAGATTCAAAATATGTCTAAATAACTAGAATGTGTCTCAACTTGAAACATCATTGGTAGAGACAAATATTATTGAAGATCATTGCTAAACGACCTCGCAAAATTAAGCGTTAATGCGGAAAACGTCTTTCAAAAAGGCTATTTGCACCACTTCAACCTTTTACAAACACTTTTACACCCACTAACAATTAAGTGTGTTTCATGCCACAGGACCCTCTTTCACAATTTAAAAGGATGTTTTAGTTGAAAATAATAGTGCTGAAAGCGTGTAGTCATGGGTGCGAATCGCTCAAACCGGTTTTGCCAAGAGGAACTCCTGCGAGATAATGGTGGACATTGATATTTATAAAATGTTCACCATGTACTAAATATTGTCAAGAATGACGAGGTGACCAACAAGAAATAACTGAGGAAACCAAAACGTTTATTGGGGCGAACTTGTGCCCAAAACAAAAGGAAACAGAAAATAATAACACAGCGTCGCGGGCGTCGAAGTTGGTGTAACAGCAGAATCCAACACCGAGGCGAGACTGACTGCGGATTGCCACGCGGAGCACATTATGTACACGCGTTTGCTTCTGGAACAATCGACCTAGAAGGTTCGGTGACTAGAACATTCGTACCTCGAACAAGCAACGGAGTTCTCGAATGTACCAGAATACTATATTACAAGAATAAATGAAAAACGCGTCGCTCCCAGGAATCGAACTTTGGCTCTACGCGTGGGAAACAAGTACGATAACCGTTAGGCCTCGGCCGCGCTGCTTACTTGGCCAGCTGCGCGCGCGGCAATATTCACCCATGAGTATATGTTTACGAAATATTTAATAAAGAATAATAGTTTTCTTTCGAGAAAATAACTTTTGAAGTTTCCGCGTGCACATAAGAATCCTTTGCAGCCACACTACTGGCAACAGCCAGTAGGGGCACTCGTGACGCCACCTATTGTATCCGAGAGCAGTAAGCGCTCCTTGCTCCATGGCGTTGTTCCTTTTAGTGATACTGAGCGTCTCTGATTTAGTCAATGGCGTGTGATTTAGTCTATTTGCGGCATGCGATGCAGATAGGGGGGAGGGGGAGGGGGGGCGGGGAGGGGCGGCTGTGTGGTGCATTAAGACCACAAAGAAACGCAGCAGAGTGACATTGCATTGGTTTCTGACGAGAGGTCCCCACGAAGGCGATGTCGACGGATAAAATGCGAACAAGGAAACGTCTAAAATCTCGTGCTAAAATCTTTAAAAAAGTTCCTGGTCATTGCTTGACTAGGCAAAGCTTGATGAATCATAGTCCATTATTTTCACGGACGATCGTGACGGCCTTCTGACTGCTTTTGACGCTGAACGAAATAGGCTGAAGCTGCTCATGTGCTAATGTTCATACAACATATGACGTCACGTGCTGATGTTTTATGGGATGTTTTATAAACATCAGCTCATGTACTGATATCTATACAACATAAGACGCCGGAACAGTTAAGTTGTAAGTTACAGTCGTTTTCGATTATAAAATGTTTGGACAAACAATATTTAAAAAAATAGTGAAATGTTTGTGCTACTCCAAGCTCAGTTATTGTGCTCTTTCAGAAAATTTGTTTAATTGAAGCTGTTCAAATTGACGCGGGAGCTCACCTTAAGGATATAACATTTATGCCAATCTATTGGCATATTACGCAGGCTTAGATTGCTTCTTCCATGTTGGTTAAAACGTCAATTATATTACGCACTGATATACTCTCACCTAAACTACTGTCTACTTATCTGGGGTACAACAGCAACAACGAATCTTAACAGGTTACTTGTCCTACAAAAGAAAGCGATTCGATGCATAGACAATTTCGATTTTTGCGCTCACACCGCTTTTTCTTTCTCCAAACACAAGATTTTTTCAATTCAGCAACAATATAACTTCAAATTAGCCTTATTATTTTATAAAGAGATAAAAAAACAGCGAGTCTTCGTCTCTAGAAATATATCCAAAGAAAATTACGACATATAATTTACGGCATGAGTTATTCCTTCAGGAGAGAATCCGCACAAATTACGGGTCACAGAAATTGAGCTTTTTGATTACCGGAATATTTAAAAAAATTTTCAGAAGTATTAGATTTTATAAATTGATGTTCTTCTTTGTGGAGCTTTAAGAAGGAAATAAAAAAGTACATTTTTCCGCTCTCGGCTTAAATTTTGGGCCGCTGCTTCATGCTCTCCAGATTCAGATGATTACTATTTTATGCATTCATTTATGAATTGATTTAATGCAAATCATCCCAGTTTGTGTTTGTTTTTTGTTTAGTTTGTGTTTAATTTATGTCAAAACAGTCTCTGTGAAAATATTTTCAGCTTGAATTTTGTATGTATGACCTCTATTATACTGCTGCTGCGACTCCTGTAGCGCCGAAAAGGGGAATGGAGCCTCGTCAGGTAGCTTCGGCAACCTTTTGCTCCTTCCTCCCCGACATTTCATATGTCCAATAAACTTCAATTCAATTCAATTCAACTCAATGTGAACACTTGACGTGACTTTAAGACTGACGCGACGTACTTCCCTTTGTGTTTTTCACTCAATACAACACATGGGCACTTGACTATAAAAAGGCGATTTGGTAAAGGTAGGCAAGACATGATAACATTGATGCATTATCTAAAAAAAACGCTGCTATTGCAGTTAAAAAAGGGAAAGCCGTTTACAACTCCCTGTAACGCCGAATTTGAGCGCAGCTCTTGGGGAGGAGGAGGGAAGGGTACTCAGGGGAGGGTATACCCCTCCTCCTCCTCCTCCTCCAATCATTCTTCACACTCTTACGGGGGGGGGGGTCACGTGACCTCAGGGGGGGGAGGGGGGGGGGGTCACGTGACCCCGGGGGGGGGGGGGGCTCGCGCGGTGCATTATGGGACATATCCCATAATGCACCGCGCGGTTACGCCGAAGGCGACGCCGCTCAAGCCGGAAACGGGCGCCTAAGAGCTGCGCTCTAAAAAGAACTAGACCCAAGTGCGTGGCACTGACGGCGAACACACAAACAGAAGGTCCATCTTTCCACGATCACTTTGATTTCGATCCTTGATGAGCTACGACTCACAATCGGTGCCTACTCGAACCCTCACTACGCGACTAATTATGTGTTTGTGTACCAAATACGATGGCGCTTCTAGTCCCGCCAAAATGTGAGACCATGTGCTTCCTTCTGTCGAGTCTTAATAGTTACAGTTAGCGAAAAATCCCTAATAGTCGTTACGCCAATTCAATTTTCCAGCAAAATAAGTCCCCCCCCCCCCCCCCAAATTTAGCGAGAAAACTTGAAATGTTGTATAGCTATAAGCCAATTTAATATCCCTCCCAGACTAAAAAAAGCCTTTCCCTATTGAAATATAGCTGAAAAACCTCAATTAGTGTGCAATTATACACCGATCTAAGTTGAACAAGATTGGCGTCAAAAGGGTGTCGCGCTGGTGCAAAAATAGGAACGAAGAGCTCGACAGATGTCTGAAGAGGTGCAAAGGATCCCAAATTGTATTACGTTACATTTCTCTTGACAGCAATCCTAGGCGGAGTTGGTTGTAACTTGGAGGAACCCAGTGGACTACGCAGGCAGGCTTGATTGGTTAACTTGCCAGGAAGCTCCCACCGTGGTTCTTGCCTAGGATTGCCGAAGGGATTCTCGGAAAAATTAAATGAGATGCCCAACTAGTACGTCGGTTTCTTCGCTGATGTCAGCATCTTAGCGTCTACCCTGAGACATCAAAACGTAGTAAGCAGTAAGCGCGTTATCTTGAACCAATGCTATATTAATGCACATTATTTCCCAAGTAACTAACCCAAGTCAACCTTGTGGGAGGCAAGGGTGGAAAACGATGGAGCGAAGGGCACGTGAAAAGCGGTCGGCCGAAGAGATACGAGCTGGCGCGTGACAGAGAATGCTGCGCGAGGCTGTGGCCAGGCAGGAACGATAGAGCCGTTCTGGCTGATCTTGCTCAATGCGATCCCCGGAGTGGTCCACGAGCGAGATTCGGACCAGGACCGGCGGGGACGGCGATCCTTGGCCGTACAGACCTTGGCCATGACGATTACGGAGAGGTTCCACAGCGGAACTAAGGCTGTGATAGCCTTAAACCGCTAGTCTACGTAGCGCTGGTGTGGCAAAGACGATCTGCAGGCCTCGGCCCAGACTCCGACTGCGAGCTCTGAACGACGGGCGACATCCAGGGTCGGCGGGCACCAAGTGCCGGCTCTCGAGGACGGGCAACCGGGAAGTATAATAAACCCATTCGCTGTATTGTCGTTGCGTTGTGACACTCCTTGGGAGACGAGCGAAGTACATACCGATCAGGCAGCGGATACTATGAGCGTCTCAACAGCCTTCGTTAAGTTCAAGCTCAATTTAGGCACTTGTCATATGAGGAGCTAGCGTTAGTTATGTCACTCCTGTAGCTACTCCTTTTTACAGTTAAATTATAATTATTTATTTTCCCAAGTTTCAAAGAAAACTTGAGTGTCCGAAGTATACATTTCTTGCACTAACGCAACATCGCGAACTTTTGACCACCATGAAAGTGAGATAGAGTAAAGCTGATTTTGTAGGAATTTTGTGTGACGGGTTAATCTATCATCTTCCGGGAGGAGAATGGCGATGTCTGGGCAAATCTGGAAGACACCAAGAAGGTTCCTAGTTAAAGGAGAGCTCAATCTTCACCTTCTCTTTGTTGATAATCGAAGCGCTCTTTGGATGACGTCACGTGCACTCCGTGTATTGATATTAAAATCGGGGAATAAGGCGTCTGGTAACACAACCAATACGTCATTCAGGTGAAATGCATACTCGTGTCAAGCTCTTACTTTCGTACGCATGGGTGCATTTTACTGAACAGCAACTTCTTTCCACAGCATAACAATATCTAGAGCCCCATTGTGCTGGGGTATTCCATTGTTCACCATGCGGCCTTGCGCATATGCGAAGCTCTTTGTTTGTTTTTTTATTATTCGACTTATTTCGCTAATTACTGAAACAAATAAGCTAGCTTTTGAGCAACACAAAACATTCACTGTTTCATTATCTTGGGGCGTTTCTGTGGCAGGCCTACGCGTAAATTATTATACGTAATTTGAAGTAATAAATCAGCCCCAAAATAATAAGCAAATCCTAAGTAATTTCTTTCGCCATTAGTGCATTGACGTGTGCGGACGAGAATTTAAGCTCACTATGGATCACAAGCCGCTGAAGTCATCGCCAAGAAAAGTATGATCTATACTTGGGATTTCAGCGAACTTCATTCAGTAGTTCACGTTTCTACAAATTTTAAATTAGTGCAATACTATGCAGACGCGTGAACACCGAAACTAGACTTTCCGACATATTCGTTTCACTTCCGAACACGTTTAAAAAAAGAAGGAAAATCTACAAAAATTTTCGCTATCTGCAGATGAGGTAAGAAAAATGATCTTCCCACTGCTATGACTGTCGTTGTGTACTACCGCCGCCCACCTGCTGTTCAAGGTGAATATTTATGGTTCACGTGGTAAGACACAGAACTTAGTGAAATATGGCACGTAAATGTCTGTGTGTTTTTGTTGTTTTTTCACAAAAAGGTTAAAACTGGATGGGAACCAGAATTTCCTGAAGTGGGCACATGATGTAATCAAGTAACAATCAGCACGTGGACCGGAGCTCTAAATAATGCACAAAACACATCATGATGCACCGGCATAAATGTGGTCGTGTTACAGAACATTTCATAGCCAGGTGACGGCGATGTGACTCAATGTGTTTTAAGTTGCATTTGACATATGCCGGCACTGCCAATTCAGCACAAAAAAATATATGGTCAGCTATAGAAAATGATTTGTATGGCCGGCTATAAACATTGCCCCGTTTATTTATAGCAGCTTTTGTGGCAGTCTTTAGCTTTCTCTATGGCCTACCCTAAGGGAATATAGCTTTTTATGCCCTGTCACTGGTCAGTTGCAGCAGTCAATAGTTTTTATTTTTTTTCAATCGTTAGCTATAAAATGTTTGTATGCTTTGTCCTATTTGCCACTTTATCCATTATGCTATAGCTGCTTGCAACTTTTCCGTTGATTTCTTTAGCCGTATATAGCTTCTTCTGCGGTCTGCCATATATTTTTTATAACTTACCCTATGTAGGTCTCTTTACCCAACATGCTCCAACATCCTTTGGCTTTTCTTATAACTTATTTAGCCATCTATAGCTCCTTGTATATTATGTTATAGATATTTCTAGGACTTACTTCATGTTTTTTTTTTATCCCGCGCGTTATTGCTGCCTATGGCTTCCTCTATGGTTTCCTTAGTCTTCTATAGCTTCTCGTATGATCTGCTATGGAGATTTCTATGGCTTACCTTATAACTCTCTTAAGCCAGGATGCTCTGGCACGGTTATCCGAAGCCTAAGTAAATGTAAACAATTGTGCGCACATTTCTGGATTTTACCGGTCACATTTGTTTATTGTAACAAAAAAGTTGACGTCATCTACATTTACAAGTCGGAGGCGTTTAACAGAGTTAGTTAGCCACGGTATGCTCTTGCGTAAACTTCATTACGGGCTCGTCCGACGTATTGCCAATGGTTTAAAAGGTATCTCTATGATCGTACAAATTATGTTCGTGTATAGGGCGCTATTTGCGATGTCTTTATTTTTGATTATTGTGTACCCGAGGGGGGCAATTCAGACCCACCGCTGTTTCTTGCTTTCGAAAATGATATTTACTATTTTATTTAAACTTTGATAGTGCTTTTATTAGCAGACAATATCAAGCTGTTTTGTCTCGTCAGATTACACTCGGATTGCATGCTACTCCAGAATGACGAGAGTAATATAGCTAAATAGGTGGTTTTAAAATAATATCCTTCTAAATGAAAACAAAAACCCATGTTAGGGTTCTTCGTATAAAAAGAATGCCGCCTGGTTTTTGCTATATGCTGGGTGGCGCTGTCATCAAACGAGTTTGTGATGTCCGGGATATTTGTGGTTTATAAAGATAAGGCACTAAATTATAATCATCATGAGTCGATCCCTTTAGAAAAAAATAACTACTAGCTTTGGAGAGAAATCTCGGTTTACAAGGTCCTTTTCTTCCCAAGCGTGCCTCGTTGGTTGGTTCTGTTGCCTTGTACGCTCTAAACTGGAGTTCGCACCTGCAGTATTGCATTGTATAAACAACGCGGCCTCTTGCTCTCCCGACCATGTACAGAAATGTATCAATGTCAAAGTTTTTTTTTTTTCTTCTCAGCATTTCGGATAAATATTTGACTTTAATTTACGAGGGGAAGCTAAAAAAACATGAGTTAAGATATATGTTAGACAGACAACATTTTCGTGATTTTATGTTTTTACACAAATTTGTCATTGGGGTTGTATGCACGCGCGCGTTCTCTTCGGTACGGATTATTTTTACGTCCCCTTCCGGGCCTAGCCGAGACCGTACCTTTTTACGAAAGCAAATTTTTCGCACTTCACCATCATTCAAAATGCAGCGTGTTTTAATAAGTTGGACTGCTTGCACCTTGATATGCCCCTGGACACATAAACTTTTCGGCGAGACCCAGAGAGTATAATATTTTCGATGCAGTTTGACGTATGTTTGTTTTTACCTTCAGTGCAATAATCTGTCTTTCCGCCTAAACGTTTCGGACTAAATTTGCTGTGTATCACACAACAGGCCCTGAGCTGTTCGTGAGCACATAAAGGAAGTTATAACCGTCTTTGGCTTTTTCTTGTGTTTTTGAGCCATCTAAAGCTCTCTGTATGGTCTCTTATAGAGATCTTCATGGCTGACTTTATGGGTTTTTCGCCCGTGTGCCATAGCTGCCTAGGGTTTTTCTAGTCATCTATACCTTATTCTATGCTCTGACACGGACTTGTACACGTTACTAAAAAAAAGTGAGAAAGTTACATTTATGATTACTACAGGCTAAATTGTAATTAATTATGATTACAATTACACTTCTAAAAGTGATATTTACCCTAAAAAAAATGTGTACCTTTCGTGGTGGTACTTCCAGCATTACTGTCCTCAAGTAAAGAGCAGAAGGGAAGAGGGTTATTCGTACGTTTGTGGTTGCCACCAGTGCCAATGATTGACCTTGAGTATTTTAGCAAAAGTTGGCTCTCGAAAGTTTCGGTAGACATCTTGCCTCATTTCTTGGGGAAGACGTTGACTGCAACGCTGAACACCCTCTCAACCGAGGCACTAGATGGGAGTACTACTATATTGTTCCTCACGAATACTTGCTGCTGTGCATTCTGCTTCTCCACAGAAGCTGTGGAAGTGCTTTTTATTCTAAAAAAATATCAGAGCTTCATCATTGCAGCGGTGCCTCATATTGTCAAAATCGCCGAACTGTAGAAGTTTCATGATTTCGGTGAACTGGCTAAACCTGGAATAAGAATTGTTTTAAGTACATCTAACTATACTGGCAAATATTGCCAAACGGTAGAATACGGAGTATGTAATTCAGGGTATAGTTACACGTAAAAATTATATAATAAATAAGGTTTCGATTTATATTGTTCTTCGTTTGACTGGGAACAGGTCGAGCGAGATTTTGTGGAGACGTTGGTGAACAAGGTAATAATTGTTTTTGATATAAATATAAGTTTTAAGAAAATAAAAACGCCAGGTCCACTCCTTAAAACAACTATTAAATTTATCAACGTTACAGCGCTCCACAAGAGAGACACTCACAAACAGACACACCTGAAAAAATATACACTCACTCAGCGCCAAGTGAGTGTACATTTTTTAGTGTGTCTGTGTTTTTGAGTGTTTCTCTTGTGGTGCGCCGTAACGCTAATCAACATGAACTACCAACTCGCCCAGTCAGCAGTTTTATCAAATTATTAAAACGTCTGTGCAATACAAGGCAATGTTAACGCACATTTGCCTATGCGTACGTTTCTTGATGCCATGCAAAATGCAGAGCACAGGCGGGCAGTAGTGTACTTCAGTGTACTCCCAAGATGGAAGTCCGCCAAGGCGACGGGAATCAAATGGCAGATAACTAAACCCCACTCACGAGTTTTACACCCTCCTCAAGCCCTAAATCTCTAACAACTACAGAAACGTTTGTTTTAAACATTTGTGTTTTAGATACAATGTTTCCTGCCGGGGTAAAAACAGAAAAAACGGAGAAAAAAAAAGACCATTCCCGTTTCCGAAGTGCTCGCAAAAAACTGACGTACCAAAAGGGTGAATGAGATGCAAAGAAGCTAAACAGATATATGTATATATATATATATATATATATATATATATATATATATATATATATATATATATATATATATCCTGTTCTCTCGGATTGTTGAGAGGCGTTCAAATACATTTTGTGCAGCAACGAAGAAGGATGCTTGTTGCTATAATACTTTCACTTATTATCACATCGCTTTAGTGGATTTTAGGGTAGACGAAGCGTCTTCTCCCATTGTGACATTATGAAAATGGTCCTACCCACTATAACTGAGGGGGACATTGCTAATTATTGTCTGTGCAGTTATGCCTCGAGCTACATAAAGAGGCACACAATCACTTAATGTCCTCCTCTCCCCGTATTCGATTGCATAAAAAGGGGGCTGAAGAAAAACAAATATGGCTTGATCTACTATTATTTAAGAAATACTTATTGGAATACTCTATGTTGTTAGGGTATGAAAAAAAAAAAACATGTTTAGGGGTTTGGTGTTGTTAACGAATGCCCTGTTGAACTGAAGAGTGACAAGCCTCTTTTTGCGCTGGTCATCAATGCGCGTTACAGCGTAACAACAGTCGACATTACCAAGAAACAAATATCCCTTATCTCTTCAAGGGGGGCGGGGGGGGGGGGGTTGTTGATTAAAAATGCAACGATTTACAAGGAATAAGTTACGTAAATATGTAAGATAATTCCTTTATCCTTACTCTTGCAAATGTGTAATTATTCCGTTACAAAATTACTCACAAATGTAAGGGATTACAAGTAATTTCGTTACTTGTAACTAGGCTGTATACTTTCCGGTTTTAACAAAAAAACACCGATAAACATCCACCGGTGTCGAAAATACAAAATCGGTTAAAACCGAAAAACACAGTTTTTTATATTTTTGAGCAAGCGCTGTTTTTTGTTTTTTTTTCACTGAGAAAGTCCTGTATAATTCCCAGTTTTAACCGAAAAATACTATTAAAAACACAGGCCGGTGTCGGAAATATAAATCGTTCAGAACAAAAAACACCGATTTATAAATATTTTTTTCATGTCAATGTTTTTTTTTTGTTGTTGTTGTTGTTTCACTGAAAAAAAATCTATGCAGGTTTTCCTCAAACACATTATCTTACCCGGAATCATGCACTTTGCCTGCCTTTCTCTTGTGTCCTACGTGGTCTTGGACACTTGGAGAAGAGTAGCTTTGTTCCACTGTTCTCCAAGGTCAGCGGTCCTCCAGGGCCGCCGAGCTTGAAGATCCCTAAGAGGGGCCCGAGGGGCCAGTCACAGCTGGCACTCTCCCAAGCCTCGTAGGACGTTTTGGGGCTTCCCGTGTCCAGCGCAAATATTGAGCGAGCATTCTCAAAATTACACTACAATAATCAAGTTTGAAAGAGATTGTGCAAAATGTGTAAATAAATTTTGGACTGTATTTCGTCTTCAGTGGTATTTTACATTCGCAATTTTCCCCCCAATAATCACCGTTTTATCGCCTGGACGAGAGAATTCACCGAAAAGCACCGGTACTGGTGAAATAAATAAAGACCGATAAACATCCGCCGATTTTTGCCACAAATAAACACCAGAAAGTATACACCCTACCTGTAACGGACTACGTACAAGTCGGCTCTGATATATGGAATTTATGGCTTGCTCTATGGGTCTCCTTAACTTGCGTGAAATAGCTGCCTATGGCCTTTTTATCGGGGTTTCAAACCGAAATGTTTTTCGTTCCGGTTTTTGTTTCGGTTCAGGGAAAACGGTTCAGCTCCGGTTCAGCTCCGGAGTGAAAAAATAAAGGTTCAAACCGGTTCAAACCGGTTCGTACTCATATGCTACAAAAACAGTTGATGACAGCAAAAGATAAACTATGCATATTGTTACATATAGAAACCAAAGGCTCACATTACTGTGTGGAACGAACGAGCTAGTGCTGGGGCACCTCGGGACGTAGGTGAAAGCGCAGTTCAATGTCAGGCAGCTGACCGAAGAATGCATATTCAGGGGAAGACGGCTCCTCTGAAACGATAGAATGAACTTCAGTGCAGAAAAGGCTCGCTGCACGCTGACCTGGATCGCAGGCACTTCCAGGGCTACTTGTGCCAATGGGCAGAGTTCTAAATGTTTAGGGGTTTGGTGTTGTTAACGAATGCCCTGTTGAACTGAAGAGTAACAAGCCTCTTTTTGCGCTGGTCATCAATCCGCGTTACAGCGTAACAACAGTCGACATTACCAAGAAACAAATATCCCTTATCTCTTCAAGGGGGGCGGGGGGGGGGGGGGTTGTTGATTAAAAATGCAACGATTTACAAGGAATAAGTTACGTAAATATGTAAGATAATTCCTATATCCTTACTCTTGCAAATGTGTAATTATTCCGTTACAAAATTACTCACAAATGTAAGGGATTACAAGTAATTTCGTTACTTGTAACTACTAGGCTACTATTGATCTACTATTTACTAGTAGATCAATACAGTACTAGGCTACTTTCCGGTTTTAACAAAAAAACACCGATACACATCCACCGGTGTCGAAAATACAAAATCGGTTAAAACCGAAAAACACTGTTTTTTTATATTTTTGAGCAAGCGCTGTTTTTTGTTTTTTTTTCATCGAGAAAGTCCTGTATAATTCCCAGTTTTAACCGAAAAATACTATTAAAAACACAGGCCGGTGTCGGAAATATAAATCGTTCAGAACAAAAAACACCGATTTATAAATATTTTTTTCATGTCAATGTTTTTTTTTGTTGTTGTTGTTGTTTTCACTGAAAAAAAAATCTATGCAGGTTTTCGTCAAACACATTATCTTACCCGGAATCATGCACTTTGCCTGCCTTTCTCTTGTGTCCTACGTGGTGTTGGACTCTTGGAGAAGAGTAGCTTTGTTCCACTGTTCTCCAAGGTCAGCGGTCCTCCAGGGCCGCCGAGCTTGAAGATCCCTAAGAGGGGCCCGAGGGGCCAGTCACAGCTGGCCACTACTCTCCCAAGCCTCGTAGGACGTTTTGGGGCTTCCCGTGTCCAGCGCAAATATTGAGCGAGCATTCTCAAAATTACACTACAATAATCAAGTTTGAAAGAGATTGTGCAAAATATGTAAATAAATTTTGGACTGTATTTCGTCTTCAGTGGTATTTTACATTCGCAATTTTCCCCCCAATAATCACCGTTTTATCGCCTGGACGAGAGAATTCACCGAAAAGCACCGGTACTGGTGAAATAAATAAAGACCGATAAACATCCGCCGATTTTTGCCACAAATAAACACCAGAAAGTATACACCCTACCTGTAACGGACTACGTACAAGTCGGCTCTGATATATGGAATTTATGGCTTGCTCTATGGGTCTCCTTAACTTGCGTGAAATAGCTGCCTATGGCCTTTTTATCGGGGTTTCAAACCGAAATGTTTTTCGTTCCGGTTTTTGTTTCGGTTCAGGGAAAACGGTTCAGCTCCGGTTCAGCTCCGGAGTGAAAAAATAAAGGTTCAAACCGGTTCGAACCGGTTCGTACTCATATGCTACAAAAACAGTTGATGACAGCAAAAGATAAACTATGCATATTGTTACATATAGAAACCAAAGGCTCACATTACTGTGTGGAACGAACGAGCTAGTGCTGGGGCACCTCGGGACGTAGGTGAAAGCGCAGTTCAATGTCAGGCAGCTGACCGAAGAATGCATATTCAGGGGAAGACGGCTCCTCTGAAACGATAGAATGAACTTCAGTGCAGAAAAGGCTCGCTGCACGCTGACCTGGATCGCAGGCACTTCCAGGGCTACTTGTGCCAATGGGCAGAGTTCTAAATGGCATTCCCTTCTCTCCTCCCAAAACTGTAACACATTAGCGCAGACTTGTACGTAATCCGTTACAAGTAACGACATTACTTGTAATCCGTTACATTTATCTGTAATTTTGTAACGAATTCGTTACATATTTTCTAGGGTAATTGTAAAGTAATTTAATTACTTATTTATGTAAGGGATTAATTGTAATTCGTTACTTTTTTATTAGCGGCGGAAAAAGCGGGAAATTTGAACGCAAGAAAAAACATCTCCAATTAATGAAAAAAAGAAGTGTTCCGGTAAGCTCAACTGCAAACCTGCCGTCGCGCGCGCGCACACACACACATACATAGACCTGTCGAAGCTTTTGTTTTTTTTGCATCGCCTAAACCCTAAAAGCTCTTTTTTTTTAATCTTGATTCTTTAGATTGCTTACCTACGACGAGGGGAAGCACACTGTTGGGGACAACCGGACTCCGGACGAAAACAATAGTAGGCCGTGACGACAACGGGTCAAGACATTAATTTCTAAAACCCGCATAAATGCATAAAAAACGAAAATAATATCTTCCTTCTTGCCATTTTGCTCACGTTGCCGTTTTTTGCTAGTGAAAATTCATCTTCTTTCCACTTCCCTCCCACTAGAGCCAAGTCCGCCTTTCCTTCCTTCACTCTTTCTTCGCTATCCCCGATGCTATCCCCGATGAAGGGGAGAGGAACACATACTGCCCTCAGAAGCTGGAGTTTGTATGAACATTATAGACAACATAATAGACAACAACGATTGACGCGCCATCTACCCAGGAAGACGGCGCGGACCACTCCTCCAGCGTTTACTTCAGCTTTGCAATGACAACGGCATCAAGCTCCATCTTCCAGAATAAAGCTTCGCGTTTCCTCCAGGACGCAGAGTGCACCTCCATCGCCTCACTTCAGAGGTACGATGCGGTGCGCCAAGCATTTGTGCGCTATAATACTACGCTCCCATCCAGCGCCTCGGTGGAGGGAGTATTCAGCGCGGCGGCTGACATCTTTACAAAGAAGCGGGGAAAGATGTCGGGGGCAACTTTCGAGAGTCAGCTACTGCTGAAGATCAACAAAGTGTTACTTGGTCAAACAATAAACAGTTGCATAATCCCGTTCTTTGTTTGTATCTTATTTATAGTGCAGTAAAGTTGAAAGTAACGCCGCGAAAGTAACGGATTACTTTTTGGAGTAACGGTCACTTACTTTTACGGATGGTGAATTGTAATTGTAATGAATTACATTTCAGACCTGAGTAACTGTAACTGTAATTCCTTACTTTTTTTTAGTAACGTGTACAAGTCTGCATTAGCGTCCCTTGAAAGCCGCGCCTCCTTGTCTAGCAATGCTCAGAAGAGCTGTGCGCCTTGATGTTTGTGTTTCTGAGCAGAAAACGTTTTGGTCCTTGCACTCTCTGCTACCAGAGATTGAAGCTGTTTTGCAGTTTTCTGTAGCTGTAACTGTTGATTGAATCCCCCCTGCCTTTCCCGGTGCTATACTTTAATTTCGGACAGATTATTAAATCCGCTGAGTTGTTTTGAAAGCAGATTAGATGCGCCACAGTATGGCAACTAGAGCAGGTTCTAAAATATCCATCGGCCTTTGTATCGCTTTCTTATCCGATCAGTTGTACAATAAAATAAAATCGCTAAAAGTAAAGTGCACACAGCTCTACAAAATTGAAGACAAGAAACACCAAACAAAACTTAAACTGAACGTAAAAAAAAACAAGGACAAAGACAAAGAGAGGTATATACAACAGCACTAGGCGTGTTGTCTATACCTCTTTTTGTCATTTTCTTGCGTTTAGTCCGAGATGAAAAACCAACTAGCCCAACTCACTGTTTTGCCAACAAACAGGCTCATTAATTGGTCACTCTTGCTGACGTACAAATTCTGTATGTCCTAGAGTTATATCTTCTTTGATAAGCCATTTCCGGTCCCCTAGAAAAGGTTGGGATGAATGTGGACATTTGTTAAAGAAATACGTAAGACCAGAAATCCCGGAAAATTTATAGTTACTGTGCTCATTTCTTTTGAGTTCTCAAGACGAACTTAATAAATTATGAAGACGATCGTTATGTTAAAACCTGATAATGGAACGTTACAGAGCTTTCCGCTGCCAATTGTTTGCGCTTTTTGACTTCCCACATGAACGAAACACCGCAAAAAGAATTGATCATTCTTGCCCAGGAACAAGAAAAAAAAAAAGATTTATTTTTGTCTGATTCAACTCCAATTTGCGTGAAAATAATTTTTTTCTTTCTTTTTTTAGTTTGTTTTTCAGGCTACTCTGTTTTTCGCCACGCACTTTTCAGGCAACTTGACGTCGCGTATGAACCGAAAACCGCATGGAAAACATATCGGTTCCGCTCCGGAGCGAAAAAAGTTATTTCGTTCCGGGTCCACTCCGGTTCGCGCGAAAATAACGTTTTTTTCCGGCTTTCGGTTCACGGTTCGGGTTCGGTTCAATACCTTGCTTTTTATGGTTCCTTTACCCATCTATAGCTTCTTGTATAGCCTGCTATAAAAGATTTTTGTGGCTTGCTTTATTTGTCTTGCTAGCCAGCGTGCTCTAGCTGCCTATGGCTTTCCCTATAGCATATTTAGACATTAATTGTCCTCTGTATGAACTGCTATAGCTTACTTTATAGTTCGGCCTATGGTTCTTTTTACACCTCTTGCTATAGCTGCCTATAGCTATTCCTGTGGTTTTCATAGCCGTATTATGCAATCTTTAGTGTATGCTATAGTGTATACGATAGCTCATCCTATGATTCTCTTTTCCCATTGCGCAAAAGCTCCTTAATGCTTTTGCTGTTGCTTCCTTAGCCACCTAGTGCCCTCTGTATGGTTTGTCAATAATTATTTTATAGCTTCTCCTACAATTCTTTTTACACACCGTGCTATAGCTTTCCTATAGCTGCTACTTTGTTTTACATTTATTTATTTATCTACAGATACTGCAGGCACCAAAGCTGCCCAGGCAGGGGAGGGTTGCAACAATTCTGACACTAGCAGACACTGAAATGAGTGAACACTTGTGCTTTCCATTAGAAATGACGGCAAGCAGTTCCACTGCTCAGTTGTGTTAGTAAAAAAATGATATTTAAAAAAAGTTTAGTTCTCGCCAATTATGGGCGTATTACTTTAGAGGGGTTCATTTTCTTCCTTTTTCTAAGTCAGCGGCGCTGGTGATAGAAGTGTTCACTTCGAAGGTTAGAACTGTTATGTGATAGTAAAGAGAAAAACTTTAACCTGGAGAGTTGACGGGTCAGGTGGAGCGGGCTCAGGTCCAGCTGTTTACGCATATTAGTTACGAATGATGATGACCGATAGTTTGATGAGAGAAACGCTGCAGCAAGACGCCCGATCTGCTCTAACTCCGTGATGGCTTTGATGAAGTATGGATCACACACGACAGAGGAGTAATCAAGGACTTGCCGAACTAGAGAACGATACAATTTGAGTTCGACATTTAAGGAGCATCCCTTTAATGTTCCGCGCATGAAGCATAGCTTTCAAAATGCTTTAGTGCACCTATTACTAATATGTTCGTCCCACTTGTGAATTTTTTTTTTAATTGTTACCCCTTAGTGTTTAACGGGGGAAACTTTCTGGACACATTGATTGCCAAGGTGATAAATATAGTGCAAGGTGTTTCTTTTTGTTGTCAAAATCATTGAGACTGTTTTGGTGAAATTCATTTTCATCTTCTGAAAAACGCACCAGTCCCCGAGTTTACAAAGATTTGCATTAAAAAAACTCCGACACGAAGCGTAATATTGGCGTAATATATAAGCGATAACAGAGTACAATCGGCAACCATCTGCAAAGAGTTTCACGGTAACAGAATTATCAATGCCTTTGGTGATATTCTTTAGATAAATTAACAGCAAGGGTGAAAGCACAGAGCCCTAGGGCACTCCTGACAAAACTGTAGGGCTAGCTGACCTAGCATCTTCACTTGCTTTACTGACTAATGCATGTCTCTATAGTGTGCTAAAGGTTATTATATAGCTCGTCTTATGGTTATTTTACAAGTGTACTATAGCTGCCTATAGTGTTTCCCTGTTTGCCGCGATTGTATAAAATGTAAAATCAAATTATTTGCTGTCACTGTGCATCATATTAATAAAAGCTCCGACCTTGTATGTTAATATAAAGGGAGAGGTTGAACATCTCAAACGTATTTAACACGTCTAGTACTTGATACACCCTTTTAAGACATAGACAAATCTTTCGAGAAAATGTACTCGTACAGGTCTTTGCGAATAGGAAGGTAAACCGAAGCAAGGTATAATATTCAGATATCCTAGACGTTTTACCCACAGCCCATTCCGTATACAGGTATGTACAAACGTGCAAGAAGTCTGTGAAATGTGAAGAAGTACCACAAAGCTGTTATACAACTGAGAAGATTGCAAAGGAATCAAGAACCAGGGTAATTCAAGGGCAGTGTCTATTCTCCTGGTAGTCGGGAGAATAATTTACCTTAAATTGTACCTGCAGTCGCCTCTCAATGTTGCTGGCCATCAGCTCATCGAACGACGTAACACTGACAAATCGTTTCATTGACAGTTCGTTTTATAGACAGCTCAGATTATCTTTTTTTCTAAAATAAGCCACCTGACATTGTCGCTGCGAAGCGGCGTTACGGGTTGGTCAGGTCGGCTAATATTTTTGTAATAAGCTGCCCCAAAACTCTCGTCACGAAGCTGGTGTGAACGCGTGGGCCGGGTCGGTCTACACGCGCTCCAGTGATATACACGCGACCAAATGTCCCAACAGCAGGCAATTCGCGTAATGAGTGTCGATGAAACATTAGTGTTGACGAAACCTATGTTCATGAAACGTGCATCCACGAAAACTTGACCATGAAACGTGTTTCCACGAAATTCCAGAAGAATAAAAAGTAAATATTCTACTGGCATTTGACACGTGATATCAAGTAGCCAATTGGACAACACTACAGTTGAAGATTTGTGAAAGAATTGTCCCTCGCTGCCGGGAGAATAGACACTGCCTATTTCTAGAGGCAATCCGCGAAACTGCGCCAAGAAGAACGGCCAATCGACTCCAATGAGTAGGTTGCAGTTCACTTGCGATGAAAATAACGGACTTGAGAGATGTAATCCGAGATATATGTCGACACGGGCACTCCAGAACAATCACACAAACGTAAACGAATAGCTCCGTGAACGATGTGGCACAAGCTGTCATTTACCGAACGGGACACTAAACGGTTCACAATTATTTCTTGGGGTTCTTTGAAGAAATCGCTTGTTGCCGATATACACGTAGGACTTTTCGGCCCCTGATAGCTTTGGTATTCGGAACACCATCCCGTCGCTCGCCGTCTCGCGGACGAACGAGGAACCAGAGGAGCGGGGACGGCGGCGAAGACGGTGGCAGGGATTATCAGCCTTGGTGCTGTGTTCCAAAGATCCACAAAAAGAAGCTGTGTTTCGTAGATCCAGTGTGCGCACGGAACCTAAAATAAGACAAAATTAGTATCAAAGAAGATAACTACACCCGGAACAGAGATGGTGTAGGTGAACACTGCGTTGGGATAAGTGCGACGTCACACTCCCGAGATCCGACGTATGAAGTCGCCGGTACCTAGAGCACTAGAGTGAGTGTTGGGAACAACATCCGCAACTCAAGGTGTCTCAGTATAGAGTCCGGCCTCTGATGAAGCAACCAGGGGCACCATGCTACAGCGAGAATTGCAAAAGAAAAAAAAAAGCGAGAGCAAGGAAACGAGTGGATTGTCATAATTCCGAGCAATATTGATAGTTCCCTTTCGCACCGATAATGCATAATATATAGCAAGGGGCACGCGTTAGAACTGTCCGTAATCATTCGCCAGTTCACTTATTATTACTAACACAGTTTCATTGTACGCCCGTGGTTTTGGCGATGCCTATATTCTCCCGTGGTATTCATAAACTTTTTTTCTAAACCGACACTTATCATTTGCATAATTTCGTAGAATAGAATATTGATTATGTGTAAAAAATTCCGTAACACCTGCAAATATGTTTTATTGATCTGCATGGTAGTGTTTGGGATTGTTGTGGGGCCGGCGTTGTAAGAGGCACGGTTTGATGCCTCTCTGCTCAGAGGAGCTCTTTTTTATACTAAGCATCTGAGTGATAAAAGATGTTCAAGAAAAAATATGCTATTAAACTATTGTTTAGTTGAAGGCTTGAAATTATCTTAATGATTCTCATGACAAGCCCATCTACAAATAACAATTTATAATGCCGTGGTCAGCTGCCGACTCCCCAGATCTTGGTGCACTCAGATTTCTGTTTTTAGTTTGATGTGACCAAGAAATACCAGGACACACGTAACATTATCTCAGTGTTGTCTTCGGTATTATAATACAAAAACTTTTTCAACGCACAAAAGAAAAAAAAAAAAAACTGCAATGCAATTCGTCTCAAAATAGTCTAGCCAGATAGATGCGACACAAACACCGCACGAAAGAGAGGTTTCTGTCCGCGGTGGCAGACAAATCCGTAGTCGCAAACACTTCATTCATTACAAAAATTTAAATATGAAAATAATACGTGCAGTCCTTCAACACTCTAGGTCTGTTCACAAGCGCAAAATTGTGATTCGCACAACTTAGGACTGTCTGTGGCAATATCGCCTCAGGACACCTTCGAGATGTTCTATTTCAATATATATATATATATATATATATATATATATATATATATATATATATACAGGGTGTTTTTTTTTTAAGCTTAACAGATTTGTTTAAAAAAAGTCGTGAAAGTTACACTTATGCCGCTTGTGGAGGTGAGTTATACGGCCAGGGGGACACATTATAGGGGGCTAATCGTAACGATCAGTCGGCTAATTAATTAAAATTTGTTAATTAACTATTTAATTATTGAAAATAGACATATGGTTCCAATTAGAAACTTGCTCACCGTCATCGAAAACCCCTAAATCAGTCATTTTCAGAAAGACTTTGAGCGCGTGAGAAGCGTAGTAGTGCACTAAATTTACCACTCGTGGAGCAGGTACAAGGCCGGGGCTACATAAGCGACGGAAAACTCGCGCAGGTGCCTTACCGCAGCCTCTAGCTTTGTACCTGCTCCACGAGCGGTAACTTCAGTTCACTACTACGCTTCTCACGCGCTCAAAGTCTTTTTGAAAATGACTGATTTAGGGGTTTTCGATAACGCTGAACAAATTTCTAATTGAAACCATAGGTCTATTTTCATTAATTAAAATGTTAATTAACAAATTTTAAGTAATTATCCGACTGATCGTTACGATTAGCCCCCTATAATATGTCCCCCTAGCCGTATAATTTACCTCCACAAGCGGCATAAGTGTAACTTTCACGGCTTTTTTTAAACAAATCTGTTAAGCTTAAAAAAAACACCCAGTATATATATATACAGAACGGGCATGGTGGCGGGAGGCCGAAGGCGTGGGTATATAGCTGGGAAGAAAAAAAATCTTGGTGAAAACAGCAACAACGGACGATTTATTCTTAGACGTTTCGGCTGGAGTCCGGCCTTCGTCAGGAAGAACTTTTACAGATGAACGCGGGTGGTATTTATACAATGCTACGGTCGAGTCCAAGTTTCAAAAACGGCGGGATGACGGTTGGAGTTTCCAAAGAAGCGTAGGAAGAGTTCCAGGTGGGCAAACGTTTATACAATGCTACGGTCAGGTCCAAATTTCGGCGGGATGACGGTTGGAGCTTTGGTGAGAGAGAAGCGTAGGGCAGTTCGTATCCGGCTGAAGAAGCTTGACGGTCGGGGCCAAGTTTCAAGGACGGTGGGATGACGGTTGTTGCTTCTTGGGAGGGGGCGCAGGGTGACTTAGTGCCCGGGCGGGCAGGAGTGACCTTGACGATAGCGTACAATAGACGAAAGTTAACGCGCAAACTAAAGTGCTGTCTAAAAAAAAAAGAAAAAACGGAACGGTCACTTGTGTTGTTTCGTGGGGCATGCATGAGTCAGACCTGGAAGGGAACAATGTTAAACCTAGAAAAAAATGAATATCAAAACCTGGAAATAAAAGAGAAAAGTTGATGATCCAGTTCCGGCCACAAACACATTACCACTGCTAACAATAAGGTCTGGGACCTGAAAAAATGCCCCCTCATCGCTGTTGCTATTCGTCTGTTAGCATTTTAATCGATGCCAGAGTACCGGGGCTTTCATTTATTATGAAGCTCTCGCAGATGACCCTACGGTGCGCCACACTCAGACTGTGACCTCGGACCTTAAGGATCTCCTAGACGAGGGCAGAAAAACAACTAACGAACATAAATTAATGAAACCGGTACAGCCTTGCCGGGCCGCTTCGACATGCTCCCTAAGATTCACAAACCTGGTAACCCAGGGCGCCCAATCATATCCGGAATAGGTTCAGTAACCGAACCCATATCAGGATATATAGACAGTTTAAATAAACATATACCTACAAGTCTCAATTCGTACATTAAAGACACAACTCACTTCTTAAGGGAAATATCAAATTTACGCATACCAAAAGAATCATATCTGGTTACACTTGATGTGTCATCGCTGTATACGAATATCCCACACGAAGATGGAATAATCTCTTTAATTGACATGTACGAACTCCACAAGCAACCGGATACCCCAGATGGACACGTAGTCGCTACTCTAGCGAGGCTTGTCTTAGAACTCAACACGTTTGAATTTAACAATAAATACTTTAGGCAGGTTAGCGGAACCGCGATGGGCACCAAAATGGCCCCGAACTAGGCCAAAGTATTCATGGGAAATTAGAATCTCAGTTCCTTTCTGAATGTCCCGTAAAGCCGCTAATGTACATAAGGTTTATAGATTATATATTTATTGTCTGGTCGCACACTGAGGAGGAGCTGGTGGACTTCATAGGTCGATACAACGCTGCTCATCCGAGCATCCGCTTTTTTAGCCTGTACCGTAAGCCAACTAGATCGACAGCAATACCTGCATTATCAAAGCGACCACCCACACCATTGCAAGAACAGCATTCCCTATAGCCAAGCTCATCGTTTCAAACGAATTTGTTCCAAAGAGACAGATTTTGATCCAAAATGTAAAGTCAGTGATAGAGAAACAAAAGTATCCACCCCGTATAATCGACGATGCAATCAGAAAAGCCAAGCAACTGAACCGAGCAGACCTTATCAGCCAGCGCCCCACGCAAAGCGACGCGCAACGCACAAATCTATATCGAACTTATAGCATGAACCATCTTAATGTAAATAATATCTTAAGACGACATTGTAACATTCTCGAACAAGAGAGCGCCTTAAACGCGCGTTTCCATCCGCCCCTGGGGTAGTCCACAGACGATCGCGTAACCTCAAAGACGCGCTAGTAAATTCTCGGATCAATTCATCGCCACCACCTAAAGAATGTAGGCCTTGCATGCACCCAGGATGTCTGATCTGTAAACAAATGCAGCACACAAACACGGCCAGTAGCACGCACTCGCAGTTCTCGATCAAAATTAAAGGGCACTTAACGTGTGCCTTGTCAAATGTCGTGTACTTATTCGAGTGTACGGTATGTACAATTAGGGCATAGGGCAGACTAGAACGGCATTTAGACTTCGCTTTAATAATCACAAATCTCACGCCATAAATCTTCCGACATTGCCTCTATCCAAACATCTCGCTCTCCCAAAACACTTGTTTGATAAATTGTCATTCACGCTCCTAGAATCTGGATTTAAATCAAATCGCAAACGTGAACAGCGTGAATCCTACCTAATTTACTGATTCAACACAATTCAACAAGGAATAAATGAAATCCCCGGTACTCTGGCATCGATTAAAATGCTAACAGACGAATAGCAAGAGCGATGAGGGGACATTTTTTCAGGTCCCAGACCTTTTTGTTAGCAGTGGTACTGTGTTTGTGTCCGGAACTGGACCATCAACTTTTCTCTTTAATTTCCAGGTTTTGATATTCATTTTTTTTTTCTAGGTTTAACATTGTTCCCTTCCAGGTCTGACTCATGCATGCCCCACGAAACAACACAAATGACCGTTCCGTACCGTTTTTTTTTTTTTTTTTTTTTTTTAGATAGCACTTTAGTTTGCGCGTTAACTTTCGTCTATTGCACGCTATCGTCCAGGTCACCCCTACCCGCCCGGACACAAAGTCACCCTGCGCCCCCTCTAAAGAAGCTACAACCGTCATCCCACCGTCCTTGAAACTTGGCCCCGACCGTCAAGCTTCTTCACCCGGATACGAACTGCCCTACGCTTCCCTCTCACCGAAGCTCCAACCGTCATCCCGCCGAAACTAGGACCCGACCGTAGCATTGTAGAAACGTTTGCCCATCTGGAACTCTTCCTACGCTTCTTTGGAAACTCCAACCGTCATCCCGCCGTTTTTGAAACTTGGACTCGACCGTAGCATTGTATGAATACCACCCGCGTTCATCTGTAAAAGATCTTCCTACCGAAGGCCGTACTCCGACCAAAACGCCGAAGAATAAATCGGGTTTTCTTTTCTTCCCAGTTATATATATATATATATATATATATATATAGCTTATTACAACGTTTCGAGCGGGGACCGCTCTTCATCAGGTGTAATGGTCCGTTTCAAATGATGAGCAATTGCTCTCAAAAAGTGTCCCAGAGCCATATATATATATATATATATATATATATATATATATATATATATATATATATATATATATATATATATATATATATATATATATATATGAAGGTTTCCGGACATTTCATCAAACGCCGTTTCATCGAATGTCTTTTATATAAAAAAATGTGAAAGATGCTCTTTTATGCACGGATCGAGTGCATTTTCGTGTCATTCACCCATCTCATCGTCAGGTTTTTTTAATTTCCAAACTTTTAGCTGTTTCACTTTATTTTGAAGCAAGTAACCCATGAGGATATTTGTACCAATTTTTATGTTTGTTTCGCATATTGTGCTTATCTGTTCACCCCTTCTGTATTACCCGATGGGCCTGGAGGGTATTGTAACAAAAAAATAAAAGGTCGCACTCCCGGTAAGAGCGCACTTCAACTCATGGAGGCCAGAAGGCGACTTAGGTTTCGCGCAGGCGCAACAACTTTAGCCCTGTGAGCCTCCTAGCCTCTCATGTCTTTCTATTGATACTTTTTTACTGCCCGAGGCTTGCAGTAGCTAAAGCTGAGGTGCTATTTATGAAACTACAAAAAAACATTGTTTTTTTAGTTCTAAAACTCAATGAAGTCAAAAGTAAGTACGTAACTTCAAATTTTATTTGAAAACTTTCGGGGGTTCATGCGTTCGTGCGACAGCCATTCACCGTTTCAAGTGATGAGCAATTGCTCCCAAAAAGTGTCCCACAGCCTTGCTCCGTTGGTTCTCATAAAAAGGCGGACCTTCTCATTTCTTGCCGCTTTGGCCTTCTTCTGGCGAGGAGGCTCTTGGGAACTCAGCATCGCCTCCAGCTTGTCTTCTGTCAGTTGATGTTCTGCGGCGATACCAATCAAAAACTTCCAGAACCTGGGAGGGCCGGCCACCTCCGACCAGCTTCAGGAAGCTGGAATGCCACCCTGGCGTTCGGTAAGACGGCGTTCGATAAAACGCCGTTCGATGAAACGGCTTCGATGAAACGGTGTCCGATGAAACGGCGTTCGATGAAACGGCATTTGATGAAACGGTGTTCGACGAAACGGCGTTCGTTTAAATGTCCGGTCCCAATATATGAAACCAACAGTTGCCGCGGGGCGATCCGCCAACTGTTGGTTGCTGTCAAGTGCTCTGGCTCTATCTATCGCGTCGTCAATGGCATCTCTTGGGTATTTCTGCTGTACCAATACGCCTCGAAGATCTTCAGCGTTTTTTTCAAAGTCGACTTGTTCGGAGCAGATTCGTCGGAACCGACGTGCCTGGCTGTGCGGGATACTGTTTTGCAATGACGCGGGAGCGAACTGTGATAATGTAGGTATTTCTGGGAGTCGGTAGGCTTTCGATAGAGTTTCGTTCGTAGTTTGTTTTCCTCCAGGTACATGCTCACATCGAAGAAGCTGACCGACGTCCGTGAGTACTCATGTATTGATGCAGCAGAAATACCCTAGAGGTGTCATTGACGACGCGATGATAATAATAATAATAATAATAATAATAATAATAATAATAATAATAATAATAATAATAATAATAATAATCAAGAATCAAGAATAGTTTTTATTTGTGCCCATTAACAACCTTGCGGTTTTGGTAAATAAATTTGGATTGGATAATAAATTTATTTGTGAAGGAATTGAGCATAATCGAGGCACAGTGCAGGTTTGCCAAAGCCATCATGGGCTTGTGCGGCAAAACCAGTTATGTAATTACATAAAAATAAAAGAATCAGTTCTAGATAAAAAAAAAAAGTAGAATTATCACCAACTTTTTACAGAAGTTCCAACTGCAAACTAACGCAAAAAAAAACCTTTAAGTCAGAACAATTATAAAAAAAACACACAGAGGCACAAGCATCACTTTTCACCATTGAAAGTAGCAGACAATATTGTCCAGTTCTTGCGTCATGGGGATGAAGATGACCTACTTTGTTGCCACATAATATTAATTTTAAAAAATCACGCATAAAACAGATATAAGCTAAGATATGCTGTTTCTAGTTCAAGCAATAAACTGATAATAAAAACAAAACAAACAAAAAGTCATTGATTAAAAAAAGAAGAAACAAAAACACACACACACGCGTAAGTCGGCTAGTGGACTGCCTCGACCGAGCAAGAAAAAAAAATCGTCGAGTAAGCGGTGCACTGTTGACAAAGTCTTAGGCGTGGCTCAAATTGGAGCCTAATGCACACGAATTCGATAAATTGGAGATGTCCAAGGTAGGTGGGAACAATCCAAACAGAAAACCATCAGCACTCATGAGGGAAAAGGACTTGTGCTCATAGCGTCATGTACACTTCGTGCTGACGTGCGGGATCAAAAAAGTACTAATTTTCAGCACAAATCCCAGAAAAAAAAATCGATATCACGAGAATGTCATCGCTACTCTCCGAGACTATATAGAAAAAATAAAGCACAAAAGAAAGTTAGGTTTCATGAACGACCATTCGGGTGACTATCATATAAAGTCACTCATTCAAAAGACAGACCAATCAGTATGATTCCAAGTGAACGTAAAAAAATAATAAAAAAAAAGAAACATAAGAACACAAGAAGCCAGTAGTCCATTAGAAAAAAAAAACATTCACAAACTCGAGGCTTTACAAAAAAAGTCAGAGAGAATTAATTAAAGTTAACAAACCATCGTCACTGAATATGAGATGACGAAGCGCACTCTTAAGCTTTTTCTTGGAAGAAAACTCACAAACACGTCCGGGTAAGCTGTTAAAAATTTGAGGCACATAGAACGAACGCAAGTTCTTGCCATATCGGGTGTAACAGGCCGGAACTAGGAATCGTGGAACCGTTCTTAGATTACGCACATTTGGCCGAACTGTTTTATATTCATCGGACCAATAGTGGCTTAGTACGACCGTTTCCAGGAACAAAGATTGAAAGTTGTGCATATCCAAAACCTGAAAAACGTCGAGATTGGAGGACATGGGTTTGTAATGAACATTACGCAGCATTCCTCTCAAGATGTTATTTATCTTTGTGCGCCATAAACCAGAGCATTTGCCAAAAGTAGTAATGCCGTAGCGGAGTGTGTTATACGCTAAATAATAATAATAATAAAATAATAATAATAATAATAATAATAATAATAATAATAGTAATAATAATAATAATAATAATAATCTTTATTCAGCATTTGAAGTGGAAACAAAATACAAAAACGGGTCTGTTGAAGCCAATAGGAGGCTTGAAGGACAGAACCCGGCAGTCAAGTGGCGAAATACAAAGAAAGAAAAGAAAGTTCAGTAACAGACACATTCCAACAATTATCACGAAGTCACATCATATTAAAAAAGAACAAAAAAAAAACATGATATACAGTATTACACACCAACACACGTCGCTAGGATGTAGCAAAAGCCCTTGCGGCGGACCTAGATTGACATATTAGTTAGCAGCGTTTTCAGTTTCCTTTTTGTGGTAGCTTGAAAGAAGAAATCGGGAAGTTTATTAAAAATGAAAGGTACATAGTAAGCACGCTCTCGCTTACCGTATCTGGTATAACAATGAGGCGTCTCGAAACGATTTGAGCTGCGAAGCTCCCTACGTGCTACAAGTGGATGTTTAAAATCATTACACCAGAAGTGGCGAAGCACGACACATTCTAAGAATAGTGAGCGGAAACTCGGCATTTGTAAAACTTCAAATATGTCAGTATCCACAGGAAAAGCAAGCTCATATCCAACACTTTTCAATAAACGTTTCAAAATGCGGTCTACTTTATTCTGCCAGAGTTCTGCGCAATTACCAAATAACGTTATACCGTATCTAAGTACACTATAGGCCAGCGCATGAGCGATAGATCGTCGGACAGCAAATGGCATAAAAATACGGCTGTTGAAAAGGAAACAACTAACAGTTCGAAGTTTGCCACAGACGTGCGACAAATGTGTTGACCAAGACATATCAGAGTCAAAAAATACGCCTAAGTACTGCACGCTACTGACGAAATCCAAAGTGGGGCACTCACAGTCTCGACAATTAGACCTATGCAGAGCAACCGATGTATCAAGAGTCGTACGCTTCAAAGGATTTCGGAAGCAGACAAGTTTTGTTTTACCGGCATTAACCATGAATAAATTATCAGAAAACCAGTCCATTACTCGTTATATGTCATGCTGCAATAACCGTACAGAGTGGTGAAAATCAAGGTGCCTAGAGACTAACACAGTGTCATCTGCGTACTGAAACATTTTGCAGGAATCAAGTCTTAGTGAGATATCATTAACATAGAGATTAAACAACAAAGGGGACAAAACCGAACCTTGTGGGACACCAGCTTCGCGCCTAACCTGAGTACTTTTGAAATTTCCTACTGACACAATTTGCGAGCGTTCAGAGAAGAAACTTTGGAGTATACTAAAAAAGGGACCGCGGAAGCCGTACTCATAAAGTTTGTGAAGTAAAACTTTGTGACTGACCGTGTCGAACGCTTTAGCCACATCCAAAAAAATAGCAGAAGAACAGAGGTTACGATCAAATCCCCGATGTAATAGGTCTGAAAATCCTCAAGCAAAGACTGCGTGCTCCTGCCAGATACAAACCCATATCGGCTGCGGGACAGTATGTAAAAACTCTTAATATAACTGGAAATTACAATGTAAAGATGTTTTTCTAGTATCTCCTCGATGCAGGGCACGATAGAAATAGGACGATAGCATTCTAGTTTATTAGGTGACCCTCCCTTGAAAATTGGTTTTACAAGTGCGGTTTTCAAGCTTGCAGGTATCAACCCAGTTATCAGAAATCCATTTATCATTGTAAGAAGAACATGCTGAATGTGCTCAAAAGTGCGGCATAGGTCGGTAACACGAATTCCATCAGCACCTGGCGCTTTGTTGCGCTTTAGTGAAAACATAATTGCGCGCAATGCAGCTAAATCAAGGTGAGGTAATAACGCAGATGCCGACACCCTATGAACTTCTGGGACGAATGTGAGCCCCTCATCTCTAGTAACACCTGACGAGGCAGCAAAAAGTTCATTGAAGTCGTTGACGATCGTCTGTAAGTTTGGGCCGAAATGCTTTTGTAAGTGTCGTAAAGTGATTTTTTTGCAGCATGCCCTTTGAATGAGTTAATCAACTCCCACGTTACGCGTGGCTTTGATCTCGACTCAAAAAACATTTATTTGAAAGTAACGACGCTTAGCTGATCTTATCATCGCGTTCGCTCTGTTCCTTGCGCTTTGATACTCTGCCCTCAAGTTTGGGGTGTTTGGAGCAGGGCGGGAGCGTAGCCACATGGAATCCTTATTTTTGATTGCAGCCATAATATCAGCCGTAATCCAAGGTTTATCTGACCGTTTCTTGAAATAACCAACCTTCCTCGAGTCACGATAAAACACCTGAAAAACCTTGACGAGGTCCGTATAAATATTGGCGGGCTCAACAGATTTCAAAAATCCATAATCGAAACAAACGAACTTCCCGGTATGCTACTTTTATTTCCTACCGCCTGCTTATCTAATCGACAGCTGAAAAAGTAGTGGTCGGCTAACTTGCGTGTGGTGACAGCAGAATTTATTGTGGAATCGGGAGACCGTATGTTTATATGGTCGATTCAGGACACCACCAGCTTCCCAGGCAACAGCTCTTCTCTTGTTGGTAGAGTGATAACATTGTCAATTCCATGTTCAGAACAAATATTTAAATAATCGCATACTATAGATTTGGTCGGCTTGGGGGTATCAATATTGGCGTCACCTATCAGGCAAAATTGTTCTTTCGAGCGAAACTGTTTAAGTACGTCTTCTAGCTCCACCCGGAAAAGTGAAGCGATTTCTGACGGAGGCCTGTATACTGCTAATAAAACCAACAAAAAACCCGAGAGGGAATTGTTAAGAGCAGGAGACTCCGCATGAACAAAAGACACATTTTGGCCGGTCGTGAGCCACTTTTCCCTAACGTAGATAGCAATACCTCCGCCTCTGCCCTTATCGCGGGTGCAGAAATGTCTTGTGTAGCCATTTAAAGCAAACTGACTACATTGAAAAGTTGAAATGCTGATTTCTGTAAGAATGAATACGTCAACCGGGGGTTGTAAATTGTTAGTCGAAACTGTAAACTCGTCCAAGTGTTTCCGTACGCTCCTAATATTCACATAAATAACCGTTAGTGAGACTTCCGAGGCAGGTCCTAACATCTGCACAAAAGAATGGCAGTCTGGAACCGAAGAACAACCCATCGTTCCTCAAGTAAGCTTTTCTAAGTCCTTCACTGCGTTGATGCGCACAACCGGTGAACCTTCGCTCTTTCGCGCGTATATGTTTGAGTTTTTCAGCCACACGAATTTGTAGCCAAGGTCTTTGCCTTTCTTTCTTGCCAGTCAGAAGAGTTCTTTGTTTCTCTGGGTAAGGTTATCGTTAAAGAATAGCCTCGTTTGATTTTCAGACTGGGACAACCTCTGTAACCGGCCTCGTGCAGCCATCCAGGCCTCTTTGGAAGTCACAGATACGAACTGAATCAGTACCGGTGAGAGTGAATCCCGTTTTTGTGGCAGACGATGGATAGCAGCAAAGTCGCAGGATTTAAATGATGATATGCTTAATTTTTGAGACAGAAGACAGATCTTCGCCAGGACAATAAGGAAGACCATGAATCTCCATGTTGCAACGGCGGCTGTACTGTTGCGAAGTGTTTAGCTCCTCTTTGAGCCGCGAGATTTCCTGTGACTGTTCATCCATTGCAGCCATGACATCCTGGACCTCCTTTTGCAGATCTTTTACCGACTCCTCATTAGCCGTTGCAAGCGCCAGTACTGCGTCATATCTCGTACTGAAGGAGTCGACGGTTGACTGAAGTCCGGCCACAGTATTGCGTAGCTCCTCCACAGCAGGTTGAAGGGTTAGCAACTGGTCCATTTTCACCGAAAGTGGCAAAAGAGACTCAACACTGGATTTTAACGGAAGAAGCTGCTGAATTGCGGAATTCTTTCCGCAATTCAGCAGCAGAAGCTTTCAGCAGCTGTTACAAAAAATAAAAAACAAGAGCATGAATAATAATAATAATAATAATAATAATAATAATAATAATAATAATAATAATAATAATAATAATAATAATAATAATAATAATAATAATAATAATAATAAGTTTATTGCTCCTCTTTGAGACTAGTCGAAATTAATGCAGGTTCGTCAAAGCCATCGAGGGCTTGTGGGACAGAACCTGAGTTGAAGTGACATCGAGTGAAGTACTATTATGAACAGAAAAGTTAAGCATCGCAGTAGCATCAAAAAAAGTATCAGAAAAAAAAAGCTGAAGCATCGCATCGGTATCAAGTGAAAAAAAGAACATAAAAAGCTTGAGCGTCGCAGTAAGAGTGAGTGTACAAATGAAAAAAATGTCTGCTTTGTCACAGTCTTGAGAAAAGTTCGTGAAGTTTCAGAGGTTGGTCATGCGACACAGAATGTCAAATGTTTTACATACAAACAGTATGTACTTAGGAGCACCAATTAGTATGATCAATTAGCTCTAGTATATACATATCTATCAGTCTTCGGTGCTTTCAAATCACAATAACTTCACAAAGTTAGAAAAAAGTAAAAAGTAACAAAAATACAATCTGCACCATAAATAAAAATTTGAAAAAAATGTTGCAAAAGAAAAGCAGTGACGTTTGGTCTTTTAAACACGACAAAATACCGCAACCAAAAAAAAACAAAAAAAAAACCAAAAAAACACAGGCTTTTTAAGGGGTTTCGTTTAAGGAAGTATAATGGCGTAGAGCTTTCCTTAGTTTCTTTTTTGAAGTCAGGTCTTCAAAGTTGGATGGTAACGAGTTAAAAATTTGAGAAACATAGTAACATCGCATGTGTTTGCAATAACGTGTATAACTCGTGGGAACAAAAAACCGAGTGTCTAGTCGTAGTTGACGGGATGTTGGACGGGGTGTTTTAAATTCGTCATTCCAGTAGTGGGTGAGCACGATCGTTTCAAACAAGAGAGACTGAAAATTAGGTATGAAGAGGGCTTGAAAAGGATCGGGACAATATGTCATGGATTTGTAAAGTACATGACGCAGGATTCCTTTTAAGATACTGTTGACTTTTTTGTGCCATAACCCGGCGCAGTTGCCAAAAACTGTTATGCCATAGCGGAGTATGCTATATGCTAACGAGTTAGCTATAAGTTTTCGGATATGAAATGGCAGGAAGGGCTTGATGTTGTATAATAAGCAGGAAACACTCCTTAATTTTGAGCATAGTTTTATGAAATGTGAGTTCCAAGAAAGGTCCGAGTCAAAAAGAATACCTAAGTATTTTACGGTGTTCGAATAAGGAATGGGAGCACAGTGGCAGGCGACGCATCGTGATGTGTGGAGCAGAAGAGGAATGTCTAAAACGATAGTCTTAAGTGTATTGTGAAAACAAACTAATTTTGTTTTTGAGACGTTTATGTTGATTAGATTTTTGCCAAACCAGTCCATTAATTCGATGGAGCATTTCTGTAGCATTTTCATCGCTATGGGAAAAGAAAGGTGACTCGTTAGCAGAAGAGTGTCATCAGCATATTGATAGATGGTGCAGTTTGAGATATAGGTATGCATGTCGTTGAAGTAAATATTAAAGAGCAGAGGTGATAAAATCGAGCCCTGTGGCACACCTGCTTTTAGGGAAATTTTGTTGCTACATCTTCCATCTATTGAAACCATTTGTGTTCGATCTTGTAGAAACTTTTTTAACAGGGCTAAGAAAGGCCCTCGGAAACCAACAGCTGAGAGCTTTTGTAATAAAATGGAATGGTTTACAGTGTCGAACGCCTTGGAGACGCCGAGAAAACATGCACATGTAAACAGGTTAGATTCGGAACCTAAATTTATGTTGTCTGAGAAAGCTTCGAGAAGATGTTGAGTACCACGCCCCGGGATAAATCCGTACTGGGTGGGAGATATTATGTTGTATTTATCTACAAAGGAAGCCATCGTTATATAAATAATTTTTTCTAATATTTTAAACAAACACGGCAGAATAGATATTTGCCTATAGTTTTCTATCCGGTCTCGTTGTCCTCCTTTGAAAAGAGGTTTAACAATGGCGGTTTTGAGTTCGATAGGAATTGAACCAGTTAGGATTATTTTGTTGAAGATAGCAAGAAGTGTGTATTTTATATAGTTAAAATTTCTACGAAGATCGCTGAGGCGCATCCCATCGTATCCTGGGGACTTGTTCGGTTTCAGACTAAAAGTTATTGTCTCAAGGTCGGAAAGAGTCATTTGTGGAAGAAATGCCGACGCCATATTTAAGTTAGGGAGATGCGAAGCTTTTGAGTCATTTTCTCGGTCTTTGCCTGAAAATGTTGCGAAAACATTGTTGAAGGCACGAGCCGTAGCCAGTGGATCAGGTCCAAAAGAAGCGTTGAATGCATTCCCTTGTAGTCGTTTGGAAGGAATTCCCCGTAATTCATTTATCAATGACCTCGATTTCACAGGATTGTTTCGAGATTCTAGCATTTTTTTATGAAAGTAAAGACGCTTTGCTGAACGAATCAGGGCGCTTACTCTGTTGCGAATAGTTCTGAATAATAATAATAATAATAATAATAATAATAATAATAATAATAATAATAATAATAATAATATTAATAATAATAAAAAGTAACAATAATAATAATAATAATAATAATAATAATAATAATAATAATAATAATAATAATAATAATAATAATAATAATTTATTTGCAACATCCACATCACAGTGAAAAATCGGGTCAGTCAAAGCCTAAATGTCTTGTGGGACTGGAACCCTTCAAACTCACAATCAGCATGTTAACCACAGCGCAAAAGAAAAGAAAAAAAAAGAAAAAAGAAACAGAAGAGGAAGAATAGAAAAAACACACACACACACACCCCTAACCTACGCATCTAACACTCTGTTCTTCTACACACCCATGAGTACCTACACTGAATCGACCATAAAAGAACGGAGCCGTCTTTTAACCTTAGTTTTAGAGTCGAAGGAGAAAACACATTCAGGAAGATCATTCAAAATATCCGGAACATATTAAACACGGGTTCTCATCCCATACCTCGTGAAGCAACGAGGCCGTTTAAAACGAGTTGTTTTCCTTAGCGTGCGAGACGGATCGCGCAAAATCTTAAACCGATTCGTCCAAAAATAACGAAGTATCACTGTTTGTCGGAGTAGAGAAGAAAAATTTGGCATCTCAAGGTCACTGGAAATGTTCGTGCTGTCTGTGAAAACTGAATTGTACGCCACACTTTTCAAAACACTTTTCAACAGGGTGTTCACTTTAGCATGCCACTGTCCACTACTGTGCGCAAACACCGTAATCCCATAAGTACACTGTATGCCAGGGCATAAACCAAAATTTTTCGAATATGAAAAGGAACAAAGATTCTAATACAGGCCACTTTCCGTAACACTCTACATATATATGCCAACTGACTATTCCAAGACATGTCGTGGTCAAAAAAACATTCCCATGTACTTAGTGGTCTCCACCCACTTAACAGGGACACAAGTACAAGGGTCGCACAATATACCATGAAGGAAAAACGGCTTGTCTACGAAACCGTGTTTCAGCGGATTTCGAAAACACATCAATTTTGTTTTAGCCACATTCACTTTTAAAATATTCACAGATTACCAATCCATTGCTTTATTAGCATTGACTTGTAAAATGTCTAGGGCGCTCGTAAAATCGATATGCCGAGATATCAGCAGAGTGTCGTCAGCATACTGGTAGCAGGTACAACTCTCTATGGCAGAGGGAAGATCGCTGACGTAGATATTAAATAACAACGGTGACAACACAGAGCCTTGGGGAACGCCTACTTTCAGATAGCGCACGGCGCTCAACTCATGCCCCACCCGCACCCGCTGCTAGCGACCGGAAACCAGATTAGACAACATATCAAAAAAAGGGCCCCTAAAACCCTCCTTGAAAAGCTTACGCAGCAGGACGGAGTGGTTCACGGTGTCGAAGGCCTTTGACACATCCAAGAAAAGAGGGCAGCTAAACATATTATCATCAAAAGCGGAGTTTAAATAATCGGCAACGTCATCTAACAACAATTGCGTGCCTCTACCTGGCACAAAACCATATTGCGTCTCGGTTCAATTGGGTACTTGTCTAAAAAACTGGTCATCACACAAACAAGATGCTTTTTAATAAATGTCCTACAACAGGCAGAATAGATATGGGCCGGTAATTACCAATTACAGTTGGTTTGCCACCCATTAGCACTGGCCTAACAATAGCCGTTTTTAACACTTCCGGAACCGCACGCTGCTGAATGAAGCCGTTGATCATATAAAGAAGTACACATTTTAAAGATTCAAAATTGCTTTGAAGGAAACCTACACTAATATCGTCAACGCCAGGTGATCTAGACCCCTTAATACTAAACACGGCCGACCGCAAACCTTCTTCGTCTATGTCACAAAGAAAGGCAGAGGCGCTGACTGTCCCTTTCAAGGTTACATCCTGAATGCAGTCAAACGGAGATTGCTCTGAAGAAGTAGCGAAGAAATTGCTAAAATTTTGAACTGTCTCTATGTTGTTGTCCCCGAAATTCTTGAGCAAGACATCATCGAGCGAGCGTTGGCAATGCTGGCCTCGGAGCTCATTGACAAGTGACCAAGTCTTTGCAATATTGAAACGGTTTTCGAAAAATTGCATATGAAAATGAATTTGCTTAGCAGAGCGTACCCTGGCGTTTACTATGTTTCTAGCCGCACGGAATTCAGCACGCAGGACGACATTTCTCGGCGCTCGCTTAGAGCGCGCCCATAATCCTTCCTTATTTGTGATTGCGATCAAGATGTCTGTGCTTAACCAAACCCGGTCTGTTCTTCGTTTTTTAACTGTTACTGTTCTCTGAGCTCTAACTTTAAAAGAGTTATGCACATCCACGAATTTAAAGTAAACATTCGAAGACGAGTCTGATTCGAGAAGAGAGCTCCAATCATAGGACGAAACCAGACTGTCCAAAATCTTGTTATCAGTGATTTGAACTGTCTGTCGATCGTCAACCGGACTTGCCTTAATATCCTGCCAGACTAGTTGGCACCCGACAAAGTAATGGTCAGCCAGTTTTTCGGAAATTACCGCCGATGTCACCATTGTGTCTAGAGGTCTGAGCATGATATGGTCGATACAGGAAGACACCAGCCTACCGGCCACCACTTCTTCTCTGGTAGGTGCGCTGACAGTACTTTCAAGACCCGCGTAGTTAGCGTATTTAGGTAGTCACAAACCTCGGTTTTATGATCCTTTAACCGATCTATGTTGATATCCCCTACGATAAAAAACAAACCCTGACTCCAGCTCTCTGTCAGGACCGCCGCGAGCTCTTGAAGAAATTGCCTGACACTCCTAGAAGGAGGTCTATAGCAGGCAAAGAGACCAACTGAATGCGAAGTGTTCTCTATTTTTAAGCAAATACATTCTGCATAACTAAGCGTGACACCTAGCCTCGTTACTGACCACTCACTTGTAACATAAACAACAATTCCCCCTCCCAACGAAAACGGACGGGAGTACCAAGAGGGGCGATATCCGGACAGCTGAAACCGATCCCTGAGTTCTTCTGGGACGTTAGACTCCGTCAACACGAACACATCAATACGAGACAACACTTCATTAACCAGTACCTTGAAAAGTTCCCAGTGTTTCCTTAAACTCCTGATATTAACGTGAACAACTGAAAACGCTCGGAAATGGGTAACAATGAGCCTTTTAAATGCAGCGCAATTATCACACTTTTCAAGAGATACAGCCATAACTTAGCAGATTTTATCCGGATCCTGAATAGAGTCTAGCAAATTTTCTCTAGATCCTGAACAGAGTTGATTCGAATTGTGTCCATGTTTTCGGCTTTCTTAGCGTAAATTTTTCCATACTTCACCCAAACAAACTTGTAGTTATTGGCCTTCCCCTTGACCCTCGCCTTCCAGAACAGCTCTCTGCCTACTCGAGACAAGTGTTCGTTAAAGAAGACCTTGGAGAGAGCGTCGGAGGAGGGCAGCGCTCTCAGCCGGCTACGGCAGGCCATCCATCTTTCTCTAACGTCTATGGACGCAAATCTAACCAGGATGGGAGCAGTGACACCCTTCTTAGACGGCAGGCGACATAGTTCACTGATATCAGCTTGCTGCTAGGGTGGCAGTTCAAGTCTCTCTGCAAGGTTATTGCAGATAGACTTCAAAAGTCTCTCTGCAATAACCTTGCCCTATTATTATAACCTTGCAGCTCTTAAATGCTGCAAAGTTATAATAATAATAATAATAATAATAATAATAATATTTTTATTACTTGAAAAGAAAAAAAGGTACAGAATATCAGGCCTGCAAAAGCCACATCGGGCTTGTCCGGCAGCGCCTGGCAGTCAGTGAAACGAAACCGCACAGATATAGTCAGCAAAAAATTAAACAAAAACAAAACATATCATTCATTAAACAATATTAAAAACTAATACTACTCAAGGCTTTTTTTAAGCTTGTATTTTGTTTTTTATAATATTAATTTCAGAACGAAGTTTGTTGAAGATTGCTGGCACGTAATAGTTACGAATTCGTTTTCCAAATTTTGTTGAGCATCGAGGTATATAATAAAAGTATTTAGGTCTAAGATAATGCGACGGAATGTACGGAGTTTTAAATTGGCTAGCCCAATAGTGCCTGTGAAGAACAGTTTGTATCAGAAGCGAGCTAAAGTTAGGAAAACCCAATATTTTAAATGCATCGACATCCTTCTCTAGACGCAGGTCATATGAAATATTTTTTTTTAACAAAGAACGTAAAAGGCAGTTAATTCTATCTTGCCAGCGAAGAGCATAATTACCGTAAACAGTCAAACCATACCGAAGCACACTATATACAAGAGCATGAACAACAGCTTTTCGTACCGAAAGAGGCATATAATATCGGATATTATACAACATACAACATACTGCACGAAGTTTCTTACAAACATGCAAAAGTTGAGAATTCCACGCAAGGTCGCTGTCAAAAAACAAGCCAAGGGATTTCACAGAAGATGTATATTTTACTGGTATACAATCACAAGGTAAACAATCTGTCGTATGCAACAATGAAGGATAAATTAGAGAAACGTTTTTAGAAGGCTGTGGAAACAAATAAGTTGAGTTTTAGAAGCATTCACTAAAATTAAATTAGCTCCGAACCAGTCCATAGCTTTAATAGCCGCAGATTGCGAAGCAGAGATAGCTTCTAAATAGTTGGACGCTCTGGCTAACAGAACAGTATCATCGGCATACTAGAATAAAGAAATTGGCACAATTTTATGTAGATCATTAACGTAAATATTAAACAAAAGTGGACATAAAGTTGAACCCTGTGGGACACCAACTTTGATAAGAGAAAAGTCGCCTTGAAGCTGTCCAACAGTTACACACTGACGCCTATCTCGCAGAAAGTTGTCCAGCAGGCGTAGGAAAGAACCACGGAAACCTAACATTGAAATCTTTGTCAGTAAAATACGGTGGCAAACCCCATCAAATGCCTTGCTAACGTCCAAACAAAGAGAACAGGCCACCTGATTGCGTTCAAAAGATAAATTAACCTGATCAGAAAAATCTTCCAGGAGCATTTGGGTACCTCTGACTTGTAAAAACCGTACTGATAAGGTGAGAGAATATTATGTTTATCTAAAAAGCTTGTCATGACTCGCCAGAGATGTTTCTTTAATATCTTAGCAAGACAAGGTAAGATCGAAATTGGACGGTAATTTTCTACATTATTTCGCGCTCCACCATTGAACAACGGAATGACCTGCGCAGTTTTCATTTTTAATGGGATGATGCCATTAGAGATCACACTATTTAAGAGACAGAGCAAAACCGTTTAATTATTTCGTAATTTCTGCGCAAATCATTAACTGAGATGCCATCGATCCCAGGGAATTTGTTGGGTTTCAGATTAAAAAGTAGTGATTTAAGATCGTTTTCAGTAAGAAAAGAAAGGTAAGCCGAGCCCAATACACTGTCCTGTAATGTACAAAAGTCTGGATGCTGCCTCTCGACACCTGATACTTCAGAAAAAAACAAAACTTATTGAAATCTTCGACTGCAGTTTGCCCATCAGTAGTAATGTTTGAGAGAACAGAACTATCTTTATTAGTAACATGTTTTTGCACCACTAAGACTATTGACGATCGACTAGGTTTTTTTAATGTCGAAAACGAGCGTCTTTAAATTTATTTCTAAAGTACTTTCGTTTAGCTAGACGAATCATAGCATTCACCTTGTTCCTAGATTGCTTAAAATTCAACCGCAGCGAGATACAACTGGGGGTCGCTTTGACTGGGCCCAGAGCAAGTATTTTTCTTTTATTGCTACGAGAATCTCAGACGACATCCATTTCTGGTCTTGTTTACGTTGCTTAATTTTTACCATACGAGCAGCCGCCCGTTTAAAAAGATTCATCTGAGCTACAAACTGCTCGAAAATATCAACTGGAGACACAGTTAGTATAAAAGAATTCCAGTCATGCTCCGTTAGAAGTTTATCAAAGAGCCTAGGCTCAACAATTGAAAATTCTTTCTCCGAGACGATAGTAGTCGACGTATGCGGTTGTGTTAAAACAAAATAATGATCGGCAAGTTTAGTTTCTACGAAAGCCGATTGTACTATGAAGTTCTGTTCTCGAACATTTATAAGATAGATACTAGATATCACCAGTTGTCCAGATAAAAATTCTTCGCGCGTGGCTTTGTTGATTGTAGTAGACAAGACGTCCAGATAGTCTGCAACTATAGTCATTGTAGGTCGAAGTATATTAATGTTTATATCGCCATTTATACATATTAGATCATCACATGCCAGGGAAGACAAAGCATAGTCAAGCTCAAGCAAAAACAGCCGCCCGTTGCAACATGGGGGACGATAAATTGAAAAGAGAACAAGCGATAACGAAGGAGCGCTTACGCGCAGCACAACCAATTCTGCTCGGTTGAAAGGAAAAAGAAGCTCTGCCACAGACCAGACATCTTTGACAAACACAGCGAAACCCCCTCCTCTCCCCATAGGACGAGTGTAAGAAAACAGTTGATAGCCTGGTATCGTGTATTTAGACAAAAATCCGAACCAACATGAATCTCAGTCAGTACAAAAGCATAAAAAAAGTACAGAAAGGGGATATTAAAGGAAGAAAACGATCCCAGTGTTTGCGTATGTTGGCATGGGTAATACGAAACCCATTACTTCTAGAATCTGTAAAAAACTGTTCACTTCCGTAAAGGATGTACAAGTGCGGAAATCATAATCCATGCCTTAATTAATTCTTTCGGGATCCGACGACGTCTCAGTTTATCAGACCAAGATCGAGTTCGCAACTTATTCTAACAGAGGAGGCTTCTTCCTGTCGCTTAGCAAATATCCTCCCGTTTCGGACCCACACGAACTTGAAGTTCTTTTCCTTTCCCCTCGTACGGGCCCTCCAAAACAAGTTTCGGTTTATCTGGGTAAGATTCTCGTTGAAGTAAAGCTCAGGCAAGTCTTTCCTTTGCGCGAGCGTGCGCAGTCTGCCACGTGCACTCGTCCATGTCTCTCGCACCGCCACAAAAGAAAACCTAAATAAAACCGGGGCAATCTTGTCCTTTTTACCTGAAAGTCTGTGTACCGCAAGAACATGCGAGGTCTGGAAAGATGCGATTTCCAGCTTCGCTGCAAGATCGCAGACGTATTGTTGGAGATCCTCACCAACACTCTCCGGAATTCCATGGACCTCTAGATTAGGTAACCGGTTATACTGCTCAGCCTCATTTAAGTACAACTGCAGATGGCCGATATGTGCAGCATCCTCCGATATTGTGTTTTTCAGCTCGGTCACCTCCGTCCTGCGGTCTTTTGTTTCCCTCTTATTTGAAGTCAACTCGGCAAGTAACTCGTCATATTGGTGAGAGGTAAATTCAACAGAGTTTTTCAACTCCTTCACAGTTACTTTTAGCTCTGCGAATGTAGTCTTCAAGGTCAGCAGGTCATCTACGTTTGCTGTAAGTAGAAGCAGACTGTCCACCTTGTCTCTAAGAGAGAGTAGCTGGGCCAGTTTTTCATGCAAAGTAGCAAACTCTGCTGAAAAACTTGCACCCTCCGGCTGTTGGTAGTCCGCATCCGACACTGACGCGGCCCGTCCCCCCCCCCCCCCCCCCCCCCCAGCTCGACATGTTCGACATCGCCACTTTCTACGCTTTTTTGATCCCATGCGCGAAAACGTAGCCTGCGCCACACCCGAACAAGTGTTACCTATATGGTAAGGGAACGAACATTCTGAACACGTCAGAAAGCGACCATCGTCGGGCATTGACTGCAAGCACACTAAGCACTCCTTTTCGGACATTACAAGCCGTACATTCGCAAAAAAAGAAAGAAATGCCAGCAGTTGAAGCCGGTGGCAGATGTACAGGAATATACGGAAACGAAGAGCAAAATTAACGCTCACCTGTACAAAGAAGGACACAGTGTCATACGCTGTACTACAGTTCGCCACCGACTGCGAAGATGGTCGTGCTGCAACGTCCTTCATCTTCTGTCAGGGAGCCAGGAGAGCGCCAATCACCACGGAACCTTGCGGTGCGTAGTTAAAGGTAAAGCCCCTACTAGGGATTACTATCGATAGGGCCAGCCGTGCAGTTCCGTCAAACGTAGATTACGGATGGACGATCTTGGCTGGCCGCCGAATTGCAGTTGCTTGGTGGATCGCAGCGTATCGGGAACTGTACAGTGAAGAACACAGTGTTATAGGCTGTACTGCAGTTCGCCACCGACTGCCACATACTGCCAGAAGCACGAAATCAAATTTACCTTGAGAATCGACGGGGACCTTACGTGCTGCACTCCTGACGTTGTCTACCTCCTTGAGTGTCAGGTGTGCCAGAAGCAGTATGTGGGACAAACCACCATAGCCTTCAATAAAAGATTTAACAACCACCGTTCACATTCGACCAAATTACCCAGTCTTCCACTCTCTAAACACTTGCCACAAATTGACCACTCATTTGATAAACTCTCTGTCATTCTGCTTCAATCCGGCTTTAGATCAAACCTAGAACGGGAGCTCAAAGGAGCCCATCTTATTTACAAATTTGACGTGGTCAAGTGTGGCATTAATGAGAGCCCGGGGAGACCGAGGTTCGTACAGCTCGTGTGAACGGCCGAATTGTCGCCTCTTCCAACCCCCTCCCCCCTTCTCTGCACCTCTTTCGCTCTTTGTCTAGCAGATGTACTGTGAACGGCTCTCTTTGGCGCTTCTGATCTGGTGTCGGAGTCGGACGGGCACGGGGGCAAGTGTGCGGGACTCACCTGCGGCGGGGCGGGCGGCCGTCGGCCCCAGATGCCTTGCTCGGCCGGCCGCGTACGGCTTCTTGCCCTTGGGGCCCTGCCATCGCAGTTTCGTCGTCGGGGGAGGTTTTTCGTGACTGGAGACACTGTTGTGTTTCGTTCATCCTTCCGCTTGTCATAAATATTAGCTTCAAATGAAATTTCTGTTACTGTCACTTTTTGTGGGCATTTGTGTTGTTATGTCGCGCGTTCTGTCGTCCCTTCACATGTACTGCTTTCTCCTCTCCCTCTCCGAGTGAGAAGCTCGGCCATCATGTAACCCTATTCGCTTTTAAGTCACGCTTCAAGAAGGAGGGTCCCCCTCCGAAACGTCCGATTAAACTATCCAAGTTTGTTTGAACCTCGGTGGCTTTTTTTACTTATATGCGAACACCTCGGCCCCAAACAACTTGAAGATGTCATTTATAAGAATAGCCTCTGGCGCCGCCACCGAAGAGAGACTTACGAGGAAGTACCCAAAATTTTTACCCACGTCACTTATCACAGGAGATTCACTGACCAAGTACTTCTTCAACCACTTTGATCCAAACCAAAAAGGAACTCCGGCGTTCATCACCTGGCGTGGAGCTCGGATCCTGGATATTGAATGTGAACTGGAGGGCGTCCCAAGATCGGTGACGACCATCGTGTTCCACGCCGGAACCAACGATTCGGCGTCGTGTGGTGGGGAGAACACCCTGATGAGATACCGCTCTTTGGTGGACAGGACCCTGAGGGAGCGTCCGGAGGTTCGTCGGATCTTCGTCTCGCTGGTTCTACCTCGACACACCAACCGTCGGGGAGGCTCGCCAAACCAGCGTTTCATCTTCTGGTTCCATCGGCAGGCGAGGCTCTTTAACGAGAGCGTCAAGAACTTGTGTAGGCGCTCCCGAACGGTCTCCTACGTAGACCTCGGCTTCACGGAGCTTCCGCCAAGGCGATTCCTGGCCGCCGATGGTGGGCACCCCAGCTTCCTTGGCGTGGCGCTGATGGCAGAGCACCTGAGGGAGATCCTTCCCCGCGGAGTACCTCTATCGCTACCACTGTGGTCGGCGAGTCCTTCTTTGGTTTCTGCGGCTGCCGATGCCGACGCGTTTTGGACAACGGGTCTGCCGTTGACGCGGGACACTTGGGAGTCAGGCTTCGGGTCACCGAGTGTTCTACTAACGTGTAGTGGGGAGCATCATGGCCATGACGAGCCGGACTTCCCACACCTTCCACGAGGCGGACCCTCTCCACCTGGCTCGGCTCCCCCGTCTCCCCACTACAACTTGAGGGCGAGGACATTCTCCGAGTTCGCAAGTTTCCGCAACTGACTGCCACGTGAGACGCCCCCTTCCTGTCCCAGACCCATTTGTTTTTGTTTTTTTTTCAAATTATGCAGAATTTCTGAAAAACGCATTTGACATGAATTGCATAGCGCCACTCTTCACGTTTACCTAGAGGCGGGCGTTCCGCATAAGGGGCTATGTCTCTCACATCCGCCAGGATTGAATGATCTAAATTCCGAGGACCACAGGAAATGGCAGAGTGTGCTTAGCGATGCTTCATTAAATTGGTCGGTTTATCCATTAGCCATTGCGGCAAGAGAACGACTTGGTTGAAAAGCAAGAAAAAATATTCTAAAATTCAACATTTTCACGCCGAGGGAACTTAATGATAAACAGGATTTTGAGGTGAAATTACGCAAGGAACTCATTGCCCTGAAGGAAAAAAAACTTACGCGAGGCAACGTCACATTTGATCTTGAACTATTTCAAATTACCGCAGAGATCGAATCCGAAATTGTAACGAATGCGGGGGCTTGGTCTGAGCCTGTGGCCCATGTGGTTCATGATGACACAGAGACATCGCAGGAGACGAATCTGCAGAATGCGGTAAACCTCTCCAGAATCCCTTTTTCTCCCGACGATCTAGCTCTTCTTTCTAGGAGACTGAACTTTTGTCCAGCTACCGGGCAATACAACGAGTTCCAAATGTTTCGCGACCTGGATAACTTCGCACGGAATTTAGGGCATTGGGAGTATTTTCATGATAAACCTCCTGACATAAGAAATTCAGTCATACCACGTGGCCCTAGTGATTGGACACCAGGCAGCGGGAGGAACAGGTGTTTGGACCTCTACATTAACGCTGTCGAGAGAAAAATTATGCAAACGTACAAAGAACACAGGTGTAACCGGCACAATCTGAGCCTTTTAGAACGGAACACTCTAAAAGCACGGAGCTCAAGGATCGATGTCGTCATCAAGCCCGCAGATAAAGAGGCTGCGATTGTGATAATTAATTCCGACGACTACGTAAAGGACGGCCTCCGCCAGCTGAATGACTAACTTTTACGAACACCTTACTTGCGACGTGCCCCACTGTGGGTCAATACGAAAATCAGTAACTGAGACGCTCGCCACCTTAGCAAGACAGAACAAAATTACACCCAACCTTCAGGCAGCATTAAAACAGACGCAGCCCGCTACTGGCCGTTTCTATATGTTACCCAAAATTCACAAAAATGGCAACCGGGGTCGTCCGATTATATCTGGTGTTGGGACGCTAACGGAACCTATCTCGGGTTTTGTAGACAATCTTATCAAACATATTTCAACTACCTTCTCGTCGTGCATCAGGGACACTGGTCATTTTCTTTGTGAGGTTGCACAGGTCAATATTCCGATGGCTAATTTCTTGTAACATTAGACGTTTCATCTCTATACAACAACATACCACACGACGATGGTATAACAGCACTATTGAAGGCATACGATAAACACAGCCGGCTGGACACACCCGATAGTGACGTGGTTGCAACATTCACAAAATTGGTCCTTGAGCTAAATACTTTCGAATTTTACAGTAATCACTAATTACAAATAAATGGAACAGCCATGGGTACAAAAATGGCACCGAATTATGCGAACATTTTTAAGGGGCACCCTCGAGTCACAGTTTATTGACATATGTCCCCTCCGCCCGTTTTCTATAAGAGATTTAACGAGGACACTTTTCTGATTTGGACATATTCCGAAGATCAACTGTTAAGCTTCAAAGAACTCTTCAATGGGGTGCATCCGAGCATTAGGTTTTCCCATCAGTACTCACAGACGTCGGTCAGCTTCTTGGATGAAAGCATGCACGTGGAGTGAAACAAACTACGAACAAAACTCTATTGAAAGCCTACAGACTCCCAGAAATACCTACATTATCACAGTTCGCACCCACGTCATTGAAAAAACAGTATCCCGTACAGCCAGGCACATAGGTTCCGACGAATCTCCTCCAAACAAGTCGACTTTGAAAAAAACACTGAAGATCTTCGAGGCGAATTGGTACAGCAAAAATACCCTAGAGGTGTCATTGACGACGCGATAGATAGAGCCAGAGCACTTGACCGCAACCAACTGTAGGCGGATCGCCCCGCGCCACGCGACGATCGCCGGCCAACTAACCTTGTCCTAACGTACACCACTAATTTCCCCAACGTCAACAAACTCCTTAGCAAACACTTTAATATAATCGAACAAAGCCAGCGACTAAAATAAATACTTCCATCACCTCCCCGTGTCACTTACCGACGTTCTAGAAACCTAAAGGACATGCTCGTTTATTCCCGCACCACACCGGCCTCCTTCTCGGGAAGCTGACATTGCGGGAAGCCTGGGCGCAAGGTGTGCGCCCACATCTTCACGACCGATACTGCCAGAAGCACGAAATCAAATTTCACCATGAGAATCGACGGGGACCTTACGTGCTGCACTCCTGACGTTGTCTACCTCCTTGAGTGTCAGGTGTGTCAGATGCTGTATGTAGGACAAACCATGACAGCCTTCAATAAAAGATTAAACAACCACTAATTCCATTCGCCCAAAATTACCCAGTCTTCCACACTCTAAACACTTGTCACAAACTGACCACTCATTCGATAAACTCTCTGTCATTCTGCTTCAATCCGGCTTGAGATGAAACCTAGAACGGGAGCTCAAGGTGACGGGGTGAAGTGTGGCATTAATGAGAGCCCGGGGACACCGAGATGCGTACTGCTTATGTGAACGGCCAAATTGTCGTCCATTCTAATCCCCCCCACCCCTCTCTGCCCCCCTTTCGCTCTTTGTCTAGCAGATGTATTGTGAGCAGCGCCCTTTAGCGCTTCTGGTCCGGTGTCGGAGTCGGACGGGCACGGGGGGAAGTGTGCGGGACTCGCCTGCGGCGGTGCGGGCGGGAGTCCGCTCCAGATGCCTCGCTCGGCCTGGCCGCGTGCGGCTTCTTGCCCTTGTGGCCCTGCCATCGCAGTTTCGTCGTCGGAGGAAGTTTTTCGGGGCTGGGGACACTGTTGTTTTTCATTCATCGTTCTGCCTGTCGTAAATCTTAACTTTAAATCTAATTACTCTCCGTCACTTTTTGTGGGCACTTGGGTTATTATGTCGTGCGTTCTGTCGTCCCTTCTCCATGTAGTGCTTTCTCCTCTCCCTCTTCGTGTGAGAATCTCGGCCATCATGTAACCCTATTCACTTTTAAGTCACGCTTGAAGAAGGTGGGTCTCCCTCCGAAACGTCCGATAAACTATCCAAGTTTATTTGAATATCGGTGGCTCTTTAATTATACGCGAACGCCTCGGCTTCCCCCAACTTGAATATATATATATATATATATGTGTGTGTGTGTGTGTGTGTCTGTGTGTGTGTGTGTGTCATTCGCGTGTGCGTGTGCGTGTGCGTGTGTGTGCGTGTGTGTGTGTGTGTGTGTGTGTGTGTGTGTGTGTGTGTGTGTGTGATATTGGCCCAGCACAAGGCGTTGGGCCAATATTGCAAGAGCATTGGCAAAAAAGTTTCAATGATGGTCCACTTTAGCCAATCTGCTCCCAATATTGTCTATGCCATTATATAAAACCTTCAGTGATGGCCCAGCTTCTCCGATGACGAACCAATATTGGAAGCACATTAGCATAATATGGGCAATCTTGGCCTGTCGGTTCCATTCGCTTGCGAATTTTGGATAAACACTTCCAATACATGGGCAATGTTGGCCTGACAGTTCCATTGGCTTGCGAATATTGGATCAACACTGGCATAAAATGGGCAATGTTGGCCTTTCACTTACATTGGCTTGCGAATATTGGATGAACACTGATATAAACCGGACAATGTTGGCCTTTGAGTACCCTTGACTTGCTAACATTGGATGAACACTGGAATAAAATGGTCAACGTTGGCCTGTCCGTGCCGTTGTCATTCCAATATTTGATGGGGACTGGAATAAAATGGACACAGTAGGCTTGTCTGTACCATTGTCTTGCCAACGTTGAATAAACACGAACTTATAGTGGTTAATGTTGTGCTGTTAATACCATTGGCTAATCGCCATTTCAAGAACACAGTGGCATATAATGGTCAGTGTTAGTCTGAAAATACCATTGGCTTAATATTGGAAGCATGTTCGAATAGGCTGGTTTAGGCGTGTTCGTTTTGCCTCAACAAGTTGAAATTGCTCCAGCGCTTGTCAATTTTATTTAATTTTGTCAAAGCGCGATTCAGGTGCTTTTCTGCAAAGTAAACAAGACAATAACAAAGTACAGAATTTACTGGCGATGTTTTGCTCCTTTACTGTGCATATTAAGGAGTCGCTAGCGATATAAGCTCAACAAAACCGCCAGCTTAAAAAAAAAAAAACAAAAAAAAAACGATGTTTGCGTTATAGAGTTAACCTAATAGCTTATTGTGTTGACTCTATGATCTCGACAGAAAAGCTTTGTACCCTAACTACGGGATTATGGACAGGTGAACAATGCAAAAGTTGAGGCTTGGGCGAGTTGGTACATTCTTCGGAATTAACAAAAGCGCGAAAAGACGAGGACCAGACAAAGAAGTGACACGGACGCAGCGCTGCGACCGTGTCACTTCTTTGTCTGGTCGTCGTCTTTGTCGCGCTGTTTTTAATTCCGAAGTCAGGTGAAGAACATCTTTGCGATTGACTCGGACATGACACTATTCTGAAATGTGGTCATACAATGACGGCTCTATGACTTTCCGGTACTACTGGCGCCACAATAAGACCCCTAATGCCTCAAACATGACGCCAAGGCACTGATAGCAGACAGCAATGTTGTTCTTAATTTAGAGTCAAGTCGGAAGTGACGTCAGGTGCAAAAAACCTATATTTAAAAGCGCAAAAAAACGAGCAAAAAAATAGGATTGCACACTCGGTGCGCTACTGGCAACTGAATTTTATTTAGAAAACACTAACAAACATAATACTTTTCTGTACCTCACCACAAATGAATACGAATTCCGCATTTGATGAAACGAGTGACGACGCACTGATGCAACCGTCATCCTCCTTTGCACTGATTTTGAACGCTAAGAAAATGTTCCCCTCTGTTTTCGCTTCCTAGTTACCAGAATGTGTGTTTTATACAGCAAAGAATCACACGAGCACTTATCACAGTGGACTTCCAAGTTTCCCGAAGAATACCGCTTTACAGAAAGCTGGTGTCCTATGTACGATCTTGCGTGCACGAAAGCACCCGGTGTCAACAGCCCCGTGTCAGATGCTCCACGACGTACACCCCACCCTGTTGCCACGCCTTCAAAAGGCCAGTTTTATCAGAAGCCTATGACGCGAATCCCTAGATCAGGTGGCCGGGTCCTCACCGTGACGGCTGAGCATTCTGCTTTTAATTAAGTTACAGCAAGTGTGCACGCGAGCGTGTGTAACGTAATCATGTCGTCATTTGTAGACCCTCAGCGTATTAGGATGACATGGAACAATTCTGGTTGAAACACGCAATGGTATTCTGCACGTCGGGCTATCAGGCTACACATGTACGACCGCCCACATGTCGTTGGTATTTAGAATATTGATGTGGCGCATTACACATGTTTCTGAGCATGTGTTTTGTGTGCATTCTCTCCAGTTTTGTTTATTCTGAAGCTTAAGCTAGTTAGCTACAATGGTGCTCTGAGGGAATGCGAAAGTGGCGGATGATATTCTGGAAATTTATATCGCCCGTTTTTTCCGCTGGCAGGCACTTGATTTATCATTGTCTTTTTCAATTTTGACATTAGGCTCCGAGCTGAGTTCTGTCAGTCCCTTTTTGTCCTCTTGGTCTAGAGTTATAATGTCGAAGTAATCTTTACCATATTGGTTTTTGGATACCCGGATAGCAAATACCAGCAGGGGAGGGTCGCGCCGACGGCATCGGGACGGGTTCGGAAAGGACGAGAGTGGGTGATGAAAGAACAGTCCCCCCCCCCCCCCTCTCCCGTTTTCCCCGCGCCGTCACTAATCTCTCCTAATATCTCCTTTGTGAGCGAAGAGGACTTTGTGTCCTTGAGGGAGGAGGACTCTGTTCATTTCTAAGCTGACAGTGCGGAGGGAGCTACGCACCGGCCGGACCAGTCATCACCTGCACCACTCCCTGCGCATTGTTATGGGAGAGAGCGTGATCACGTGATTAAAGATAGACCTGCGATTGGTTCACTGAGCTTCTTGGTTTTCTCTACACTCTCAGCCTAGGCGTGCTGGCGTCCAGCCCGCGGAACACACGCACACGCACGCACACACACACACACACACACACACACACACACACACACACACACACACACACACAGACACACAGACACACAGACACACACACACACACACACACACACACACACACACACACACACACACACACACAGACACACAGACACACAGACACACACACACACACACACACACACACACACACACACACACACACACACACACACACACAGACAGACAGAAAGTGGGATCATGTGCACCAAGGCCACACGAGAAGGTAGTGAGTCACTGAAAGACGGTGGGGACGGTATCCTCAGTATCCAACATGCGCATCCGCGAAAACTGCAAATGACTAGATGCGCTTCGCAATTTATGCAAGTTTTTTTTGTTTTTGTTTTTTTTGGGGGGGGGGGGGGGGCATAAGTAGTTTTTTTTTTTTTTTCAAGAAACAAGAATGGCAAGATAATCATACGCATATCAGGACACCGTGGTGTCAGTTTCTAAGTTGCCCGAGTGCATTTGATTGCTTAGCGGAGTGTTTTTATCGGGCGAAGCGGTTGGGCATCTCCGCCATCGGCGCTACCCTATAGGAAGCGAGCAAGCCGGCCGTGTCGCGGCGGTCGCCTATTGTTCGCCGCGACCTAGCGGTAGCCGCCGCAGGAGCACCGGGAAGCAATGGCGACGAACAGCACGGCGGACAGTGTCCCCGTCGTGATTACGACGGAATTTAAGGCAGTTACAAATTCGGAAAGTTTCTTCGGTAGCCGGTGCCGCCGGCGCAGAATCATCGGGAAGTAATAGCAACGAACAGCACTGAGGACAGTGAGCGATTACGAATCCGGAAAGCTGCTTCGGTAGCCGGTGTAGAGTCATCGGGGGGAAGCAATGGCGATAAGCAGCACAGCGGACAGTGTTCCCGTGGTGATTACGACGGGGTTTAAGGCGGTTACGAATCCAGAAAGCTTCTTCCGTGGTGCCAGTGTGACGAAGGGAAAACTCCTTCATGAATCTGGCCGCGTGTACGACGTGAAGGAGGTCCGTTTCGACGGACAAGTGGATGTCACGGAGCGCCGTACACCCCAAACAAAATTAAGCGCGCCCGCAAAAAATTTAGTTGGCGTTGAGTGGACTGCGGTAATTATGTACGTTTATTTCTGAACCAGCTTGACAATAACTGGGCGATTTTTTTCGCGCCGTTCCGCGATTCCCACTACTATCTTTTTGTAGGCTGATGGAAACATCGAAGGGTAGGCTTGGGTGGGCGAACGCATTCCGCTTCTCGATTCCGGTGAAGTATTTGCTGCATACTTTAGAGTTTGCCGTCGGTGTCGATGCTGTTCCATCGTCGCTAGAATAGAAAAAAAGTTAATTGAATTATTAGTCAGCAGCTTAAACAAATCGCGAACTGGAAGGTAAGAAACGCCACTAACCTGTATGGACGCACAAATCGCACCCAGGTCGCGCAGTACTTCGCCTCGTACGGCTTCGAAGGGACGATGTAGTACTTCGTGTCGTGCGCGATCTTGCACGTACTGTTGCAGCCGACCACGCAGCAATTGTTGCGGCTTTCTTGGTGCGCAATAGCCATCTCAGAAATTACAGCGCTAACCCACTACAACGCACAACCAACGCAGCGACTGGCAGTAGCTGCCCGATGCAACGGACCCGTTTGCCGATAGGGGCGCCCTGGTCGGGGCTTGAATTAGATCCGCACGCTTCCTATACTGGAACCGGCAAGAACGGTGGTTCTAGAACTCCGATCACCACCAACGCATTTCGTCTTAGTGCCAAGTGCGATCTTCAACATGCGGATTGTCAAGACCATGGATATTCTGTCGGCAGCGCCTACACACCAATGATCTTCCTTTGTTGTGGGCATACATTCGATCACTAGCTTCGACGGACCGAAGACACGACGGACCGCCTTCTCTTTCATTTCACTGACAAGGAGAGGTCCTCTTGACCATTGGGGACCGGTGTTCCTGCTTCCCAATCTACGTTTTGCCCCTATCCGATGGGTTTGAACCGTGTCGAACTCTGTGCCAGGAATCTCCGACGAGTTCAACGTGTAATCCACAGCGACTGGCCCGAAAGGCGCCGTGTACAGCGCTATTTGTAAGTGCATTTTATTCCAATAGACCGTGAGAGACGTTCTGATTGGTTATTTATGTGCTCTAAGTCATTTTTATTTCATTTTTATTGTGAAAATATGGCTGTCTTCTTGGCGGTTGATGTGTGCTGTTGTAAAACGTCCTCCCGGTATGTCCAAAGCCGAATACTACAGAGCGTTGAGTACTGTACTTGCCAGTAATTGTCTTTACATGACAAGCAATTTTATGTGAGGGATTTATTTTAAATTCTTGATTGATTCAAGCGTCAAGTTCTGTTCAACTGACATGTTCCTACGTATAACGGGGTATTTATTGAACTGTTAATTTAGTAGTGCGTTTGACACTGGTGAGCTGAAGAGGGAGGCCAGCGGTTAGATTTATAAATTGTAAATATTATGGAGGCAATATGGGTACATTCATAACAACATAATTCTGTGCCGCAAATACCGTAAGTTTTAAAACCGTTTTTCTTTTCAAATGAATGTAGAAATATCGGTGTGAACTAAAATGGCGAGATTGTAAATCTTAAGACTTCTCAAGGCTAGATAAAGGGTTGAGGGATGCTATGATGTTGCAAGAGTAGAGCTAAGCAATATATGAATTAGGAAGTGGATATTCTGCCGACAGCGGACACAATAACCCGGGAAAAAAAGTGCCGGCAGTTGTGCCCCATTGGGTCTCGTATAAAACGAATTGTGAACACGGCGATTTGAAGCTGTAATAAATATTTTAATCTAGATCGATCAAGCTCCGAGTAAGGACAAGTCGGACGAACCAAACAATAGTAAACGCCTTGGCCGTCTTTCTAGAAACAGCGTCTCAGCTGAGATGGTGGAAAAGAAAGCACTGTCATAGTCAGCGTACGAGCTGAACGGGACTCAAACCTCGACTAAAGACGCTCGCGCGCCCCAGCCTTTACAGTGCTTTCTTTCACCCAGTCTCAGCTGAGACAGTGATTCCAGCAAGCCTGCTCAGGTGCGTTACTTGCGCATCTATTTATTTAAAAAAGGTAGTATTATGTTTAGTATATATAAAACAACGATAAATGATTCACTGGAAAAAATAGTTTATAATAAGGAAAAGTAAACATAAAAAAGCCGGTAGACCTATCCGAGATTTTATATATGAAGAGAAACTCAGCCAATTAATCAAATAGTTAATTAAAGGGCGGCGAATAATGAAGCCATGTTTTATTTTGATATTCATTATTGACAAGCGTAAGAGAGCTGAGAGCCTCTGAAACCCTTCACCTGAATCCAAACCCCCACTTCTGTCTGTTCAAGAATCCTGTGGCCAGGCCCCTGCGTGCAATCCCATCAAGTTCCTGCCCGGTTCACAGCTTGCGGTGATGGACCCTGACACTCATTGTTGTTTTAAGTTTCCTTCAATCGAAATTTCTAATAAAATGTATTGACGGTACACTTTGCATTGCAGATTTTTATATTTACCTGCATGTAATATTGACTGAATATTTTCCACTGTAAATGTGGCTTGTCTACAACAGCTTTCTTTTTAGATGTATATATAGTGTTCTACCGAACGCTATAAATACATCTGAAAAGAAAACTGCATGCCCGCTAAAATTTGCTGCCGAAAATAGTGCAGCCCGAGCTTAAAATTGGGTGCCGATATCGAATATCCAGAGCATAAGGCTGGGAGCAAATAATGAATAAGCCAATGCTTAAACATGAATGCCAAGATTGGTTGTAAGACCTACAACCAATAGTGGTCCAATGATGGCTTAGGTGCTGGTTAAATTGTGGCCCAACGATGGCTTAAATGTTGGTTAAGAGGCGGTCCTATGATGGCACAAATGACGGTCCGATAGTAGTTCAAATATTGGTCGAATCTTGGTCCGACATTGGCATTAGTGAATGGTCCACCATAGGATCGGGTAGCGCTTTCAGAAAAACCAACGTTAGGCCAATATTGAAGTCAAGTTTTGCCCGTGGCGGGCCCATGTTGGTCCAACAATGGTGTGCGGCTTGGGGTAAAAATCGACGCCTGCGCGTAACACTAAACTTTTCGTCAAAGATGAAATTCACAAATCATTTTTTTCTTTTAATATTACAAAGCGTAGCTCTCGTTCTCTAAAAAATAGGGCTAAGAAACTTGCCAGAGTCTACGTCGGGCGGCGACGCAGACGACCAAGCCCAGTAGAGGATGTGTTTGGCGCTCGTATTGATAGATCGCGTTGGGAGCAGCGTCCGAAGGTGCAGCCGACCAGCAAAAAAAGGCAGACTACACGCAGATGAATTCCGTTGGCATGAAAAGTGCCGTCGTTACGCAGGAGAGTTTTTTTTTTAACTTTAAGTATGGCTTTTATTGTCGGCATTTATTTTTTAGTCAAGGGATATTTCAAAACGATTACCCAGGCAGCACACCGTATTGGGCCAACATTGGATTTGATGTGGCAAAGAATGGCCCAAGAATGGCCCAATGAGCCATATGTTCCCAATATTGGAATCACATTGGACAATAATGGACTATCAAAGCCAATGGTTTTCCAATATCGGTTATACGTTGGCATAGGCTGGTCAACATTGGACTGTCAAAGCCAATAGCTTTCCAATATTGGATATATGCCGGCATAAGCTGTCCAATATTGGACTGTCGGAGCCACTGGCTTTCTGATATTGGCTAAACGCCGGCATAAGCTGTCCAATATTGGACTGTCAAAGCCAATAGCTTTCCAATATGGATATACGCCGGCCTAACCTCTACAATATTGGACTGTCAGAGCCAATGGCTTTCCGATATTGAATATACGCTGGCTTAAGCTGTTCAATATTAAACTGTCAAAGCCAAGAGTTTTCCAATATTGGTGATGTCATGGTGTAGGCTGGTCAATATTGCACTGCCATAGCCAATGGCTTATCGGTATTTGTGTCGCCTAAGCTATAAACCCGCGACCTTTTTTTTCTTTTGCATTGCTGAGGTAGGAAAGTGGAAAAGAGTCATTCACGCGCTCGCTCCGGGGCGAGAATTTTATTTAACCAACTTCATGGGGCATACGTCGCCGGTGCTTTATAACCGCGGTCAGAAATACGCCCTTAGCTGCCTATAGGACTATTGCAGTTTTTTTTTGCCGGCTGCTCTCCCTTCGCATTGCCTTACCTCGGCGTTGAAAACTTAATTCCGTTTTTTAGATTTAATCATTTTTGTCTATTCCGGTGCATTTTGTATGTATATGCATTCCGTAGCGTTAACGTCTTCTACTTTGTCCGTGCCCCTGCCATGTTTGTATTTCTTTTTGCGTGCTCTATTTTTTTCTATTTAATGTTTCTTTGCATATTTGTTATTGTCGACGAAGTGACTTCTACTCTCAGTTTTACGAGAGTCTATCGCTCTAGAAATTTGTCTATTGTACTCGAATGAAGTCTCGAGAGGGCTGCTTCGACTGCCAGTCCACATGTCATCAGCGTAGGAAGAGCAACGACGTAGCGATCGCGACGCGAGAGCATACTGCGTCTCCATCTGGCCGGCCGCGCTCGCTCTGCGGAAATGTGAGCGTGGGACTCTCGAGCCCCGTTAGCTTACTGAAGTTGGAAGACACTACTTTGTCGTCGCGAATCCTTTGCTCTTCAAACGGTCGCGAAGCCGTTGCGTCCGGCGTATCCTACGCAGCATCTTTCCGAAATTGTTAGCGCAGCATCGCAACCTTCTGTCAGCGAGCGTCGGCGATTCATCGTGTGTTGAAAGTCGGACGATGTGCTGCGCGCGGTGTCTTTTATGTGTAACTCTTTTGTAAAAAAAATTTGAAGTTTAAAAACACGAACCCAACAGTGCACAAATAATTTTAAATTTATTGATAATATATATATATATATATATATATATATATATATCTGTCCACAAATGTCCACGATGTTCACAAATAAATAAATAAATATATATATGTATATATATATATACATATATATATATATATATATATATATATATATATATATATATTTATTTATTTATTTATTTATTTCTGGACATCGTGCGCAAAAAATAGTCGCGCTTAGTTCTTCATTCTAAATTTTAATGTGAGTTAAACGACGTAAAACATACTGTCTTCAAACTTGCCCCGTTTAGAATGACTTTTGGACTGGACAGCTTCTTTAGAAATTCAAAAGCTAGCCTTCAAAGAGCTGTCCTGTTCAATCGGTATTGGCAGCAGGGTAGACGCTATGCGTGTTTTAGGCCAATCGTGTCTCCGGTTAGGGTCACGTGAGTACAGTCTCAAAGCTGGTGATAAGGCAAAGCACGGAAGCTGACTAAAAGCCCAAGGCCACGCATAACATCCACTGCACTATCAACCTTGGGTACAAGTGACAAATCCTCTGGTTGGGTTCATTGTTGAGATGGGCCTGAAGATTAGCCTTTGTAAGCGCACCCCCCGTTCTGGGCTGCTTTCTTTCTACTCCTTCTCTCTTTTTCTTCCTCTCCCTAAGCTGAAGGCGCAGCGTGATCACGTGGTTGGACGGATGACGCATTAGCCGTTGACAAACCCGGAATGCCTGCGAAGACCGGACCTAGTTTCGCGTGTGATGCGGCCTGCGGGCCTGCTGTAGATTTCGCTTCTGTGGTAAATGTGGTAAATCTAGTTCTAGAGTTCCGATCACCAGCAGCGCATTTCGTCTTAGTGCCAAGTGCGATCTTCAACATGCGGATTGCCAAGACCATGGATATTCTTTCGGCAGCGCCTCCACACCGGTGATCTTCCTTTGTTGTGGGCATACATGTGACCACTAGCTTCGACGGACCGAAGACACGACGGTCCGCCTTCTCTTCCATGTGAGTGACGAGGAGAAGTCCTCCTGACCATTGGGGATAGGTATTCTTGCTACGCAATGTACGTTTTGTCCCTATCCGATGAGTTTGAACCGTGTCGAAATCTGTGCCAGGAATCTCCGACGAGTTCAACGTGTAATCCAGAGCGATCGGCCCGAAAGGCCCTGTACAGCGCTATTTGCAAGTGCTTTTTATTCTAATAGATCGTGAGAGACGTGCTGATTGGTTATTTTTGTGTTCGAAGTCATTTTTATTTAATTTTTTTTTTGTGTTAAAATATGGCTGTCTTTTTGGCGTGCTGTAGTGGTGTGCTGTAGTAAAAAGTTAAGTACAAAACGAGCGTGTTGGTAACAGTAATTAAACATGAGGAAGATACACAGAAAGGTGGACGGACAACGTCCGTCCCCCTTTTTGTGTATTTTTCTTATGTTTAATTAAGTAAAAAGTCCTCCCGGTATTTCCAAGCGGAATGCCACAGAGCGTTGTGTAGTCCTTATTTGCCAAGGTTCGGCTTGTTGGGTGCGAGTGGAGTGTCAGTTATGTCACCGCCCTCTGCGAGTGTGATTGCCAGTAATTGTCTTTACACGACAAGCTATTTTATGTGCGCGATTTATTTTAAACTCTTGATTGATTCAAGCATCAAGTTCTGTTCAACTGTCATGTTCTTACGTATAACGGGGTATTTATTGAACTGTTAATTTAGTAGTGCGTTTGACACTGGTGAGCTGAAGAGGGTGGCCGGCGGTGTGATTTATAAATTGTAAATATTATGGAGGCTATATGGGTACAGTTATATCGACATATTTCCATGCCGCAAATACCGTAAATCTTAAAAAAAAAAACTTTTTTTTTTCAAATCAAAGTAGAAATATTGGTATAAACTTAAATGGCGAGATTGTAATTCTTAAGACTTACAGATAGATGAAAGGTTGGGGGACGCCATGATGTTGCAAGAGTACAGTTAAGCAATTTATGAAATAACCTTCGTACTCTTTCATTAATTTTTTAAACCACTATAAATATTTTAATCTAGATCGATCGAGCTCTGAGTAAGGACACGTCGGACGAACCAAACAATAGTAAACGCCTTGGCCGTCTTGCTAGAAACAGCGTCTCAGCTGAGATGGTGGAAAAGAAAGCACTGTCATAGTCAGCGTACGAGCTGAACGGGACTCAAACCTCGACTAAAGACGCTCGCGCGCCCCAGCCTTTACAGTGCTTTCTTTCACCCAGTCTCAGCTGAGACAGTGATTCCAGCAAGCCTGCTCAGGTGCCTTACTTGCGCATCTATTCATTTAAGAAGGTAGTATTATGTTTAGTATATATAAAATAACGAAAAATGATTCACTGGAAAAAATAGTTTATAATAAGGAAAAGTAAACATAAAAAAGACGGTAGACCTATCCGAGATTTTATATATGAAGAGAAACTCAGCCAATTATTCAAATAGTTAATTAAAGGGCGGCGAATAATGAAGCCATGTTTTATTTTGATATTCATTATTGACAAGCGTAAGAGAGCTGAGAGCCTCTGAAACCCTTCACCTGAATCCAAACCCCCACTTCTGTCTCTTCAAGAATCCTGTGGCCAGGCCCCTGCGTGCAATCCCATCAAGTTCCTGCCCGGTTCACAGCTTGCGGTGATGGACCCTGACACTCATTGTTGTTTTAATTTTCCTTCAATCGAAATTTCTAATAAAATGTATTGACGGTACACTTTGCATTGCAGATTCTTATATTTACCTGCATGTAATATTGACTGAATATTTTCCACTGTAAATGTGGCTTGTCTACAACAGCTTTCTTTTTAGATGTATATATAGTGTTCTACCGAACGCTATAAATACATCTGAAAAGAAAACTGCATGCCCGCTAAAATTTGCTGCCGAAAATAGTGCAGCCCGAGCTTAAAATTGGGTGCCGATATCGAAATATCCAGAGCATAAGGTTGGGAGCAAATAATGAATAAGCCAATGCTTAAACATGGATGCCAAGATTGGTTGTAAGACCTACAACCAATAGTGGTCAATGATGGCTTAGGTGCTGGTTAAATTATGGCCCAACGTTGGCTTAAATGTTGGTTAAGAGGCGGTCCTATGATGGCACAAATGACGGTCCGATAGTAGTTCAAATATTGGTCGAATCTTGGTCCGACATTGGCATTAGTGAATGGTCCACCATAGGATCGGGTAGCGCTTTCAGAAAAACCAACGTTAGGCCAATATTGAAGCCAAGTTTTGCCCGTGGCGGGCCCATGTTGGTCCAACAATGGTGTGCGGCTTGGGGTAAAAATCGACGCCTGCGCGTAAAACTAAACTTTTCGTCAAAGATGAAATTCACAAATCATTTCTTTCTTTTAATATTACAAAGCGTAGCTCTCGTTCTCTAAAAAATAGGGCTAAGAAACTTGCCAGAGTCTACGTCGGGCGGCGACGCAGACGACCAAGCCCAGTAGAGGATGTGTTTGGCGCTCGTATTGATAGATGGCGTTGGGAGCAGCGTCCGAAGGTGCAGCCGACCAGCAAAAAAAGGCAGACTACACGCAGATGAATTCCGTTGGCATGAAAAGTGCCGTCGTTACGCAGGAGAGTTTTTTTTAACTTTAAGTATGGCTTTTATTGTCGGCATTTATTTTTTAGTCAAGGGATATTTCAAAACGATTATGTTCAATTTAATAAACCACGGTGGTCGTGAGCCGTCGTGATAAGGAGGTAGCGCCATCTATCAATACGAACACCAAACACACCCCGCTACTGGACTTGGTCGTCTGCGTCGCCGCCCGCCGTAGACCCTGGCAAGTTTCTTGGCTCCATTTTTTGCGAAACGAAGCTACGTTTTAAAATTTCGCAAAAAAAAAAAAAAACACTAACCTGTGAAATACACCTTTCACGAAAAGTTAAGATTGCCTCGTGCAGGCGTCCATTCTTACTGTCCATTTTAGATCGAGCCTGGTGACTTGGGTCACCCTATACGTATATTGCGGATCCGCGCAATATGCGATCAATAACTAAATCGCACAAAGCAATCGGCGCTTGCGTAAAGCCGCCAAATCTTTTGTTGGCATGTACCATCTGCATGTGCCTGATGCGGCTTGGCCGGCTAGTGCTGTAAATGCGCAGAGCTTCGGCACGGTTGTCGCACGTGCACAACAGCTTAAGTTGTCCCGAAGCATTGTGGCAGAGATGGCGCAGCCAAAGTTGCTGGTGATATCGGTCTATTGTTTTCCAGTGATATCTTGTTAATATGAAAAACTCCATTCCCCCAAATATTCGTCCATATTGTGAGTTGTCCATCCCAACGAGAACAAAAAGCATTTATTTTCCAAGTTTGTCCCGAAAATTATATTCATATAGCTGGGAATAGATATTAATAGAGTCCACAATAACGAGAATAATGTATTACTGTGAAAACGTGGACACTCCAAAGTCCTGGTTTATCTGTACAAGATGCTCACATATTTGCATTTTTGCGAAGCGTCAAGAGACCGAGTCGCTGCAATCTATGGAATGTGCTAAACAAATAAAGAAAGTGAAAAAACTATATAGTAGTAAAGTTCCCACGGCAACATTGAGAATACCAACAGCATATGAAAGCTTCACCTTTAGTGAGAGATAGCACACGCCATTTTCTGATACAAATGTTTTGTTTTTTTGTATTAACTGCATTAATTAACCCTTGGATTGCGTAACGGGATGTGCACACACACGAGAACTACTGGATCACATTAATTTGCTCCAAGGAGACAGTCAACCATCAATGTTTATGGTCTAGTGTCCTTCAATCATACCAATAATAATCTATTAATGTATGCACAAACTCCCAGATTATAAGCCGAAATGTTTGCCTCTTAATTGCTTCTGCATAGCATACACACAAATCGTCCGACTGTGAATATATTCCCGTCAACTGTAAACTGCTGCTTCGGATTATATTTTTATAGCGTTAAATCAACTTATTCTTTACTGTATAACATTTCGCTTTGGGCTGGTTGAGATAAGTTGACAATGGGCGTAACTTAGAAGAGGACAGCTTAAAACACACACAAAAAAAAAAACATGCTTCTTAGCAAGTGGGTGACGAGCTTTGGGGGTACCCTTCTTTGGTAAAATTGCTCAAGTCGAGTGTTTGAATAAATTATTTAAATATTATCGATGATTCATTTTGTAAATATTTACCTCTACCTCAGGCGCAACTCCCACCCTCAAGGTGACTACTGACTGCTGAAAAATCCACCTTGTGAGGTAATCAAACTCGCGACCTGTTAAAGACTATCGGAGAGTTGTACCAACTGAAATAACCAGGAGCCAGCCGTCAGTAAGGCAACTTTGTCCTAGCAGTTATGACCGCTTTGATTCTAACCCCGCTGGTAAAATCAGAGGTTTATTGATTCGATATAAGAATTTAGGGGACGTTTCCACGATTCAGAATGCTTACGCAAGACTAAATGCACTCCAATCAGAAATGTAACTCACCCAGGTCCTCTAGACGACTGGTATCCACCGAAAAATCTTCCTGGCATGAGAATTTAGTCCGGAACTCATGTCCAAAATTGTCTGGTTATCGGCCCATAAAGGTAAAAGCTTCTTTCCATGAAATAAAAAAAAAACATAATATTCTACGAGGACTTATAAATTGTAATTTTCCTAAGATTGAGTAAAATGTTACCTATGTGGTTTAAAGCAACCATCCGTGGGTGGCACCACGTCTCCCGCGTAATTCACCAGCCACTTGGCTAGGTTTGCCCATGTTGTATATTTCATTTGAGTGCAGTTATATTCTATAAGCATGAAGTAGAAACTACGATTAGTCTAAAATCAGCTTCCCAATGTTATATATCCAGCTATCCTCGTTTCATGTCTAAAATAAAGCTACCTCAGACACACAAACAGGAGTGTCATTGGAAAGGGTTTTTAAATTTACTATTCGCAAAAGGTCAAACCAGATTTTTTCGTGCAAAATATTGTTTAAACAGATACTATTTAGAACTAAGGGCAATGTACGCAAACGGCACGATGTTATACCAAGGTGTCCTCTTCAGAATTGGTTACTGTTGTAATCTGATCTTCGCGTCGTTGTTGCCTCAAGTTCTTATTCGCTTTTTCTTCAATCACCTTTTACCCTCAAAGTGGCAGGCAAAGTACTGTGCAGCGTACTGCACTACATAACATGAGTTTATACCTTGTTTGAAGCCGTGAGGAATTTTTGAACTTGAGATAATTGGTGGTACGGTGATACACTTGAGCTATGTTTTACAGCGAGGTCCCAAAGCCAAGTGAAGCATTTAAAGTGACCGCAAAAGATCGGCTTGGTAACATACCGGGCTACGATTTACCACCACGAAGGTGCTCCAAGGCAGTGGAAGCATTGTACCACAATTTAGAACAACACAGGTTCCTAAAAAAAATAAACAAATCACAAAATTTTTTTTATATACTTAGTCCGTCTGTTGTCAGTGCACTATGTGACAGGTGCAAGAAACAACACATTGGGCAGAGGCTCCAGCGGCTGTGGCAGCTGAGATCCTCTGCAGCGGCTTCCGGCAGTTCAGCCAGAGTAGCTCAGCAGCCGCCGGAGCCGCCGGATGCCCCTGCAGCCATCTGTGGGTTGTTGCGCGAGTCAGAGGATGCGCGGTTAGCAGATGGACGCCGCAGGTAGAAATACAAGTTATTGTTGTTGTTTTTGTTTTCTACGTTTTACTCCGGTAAGTTCGTTCTTTGATATTTTGATGCGATGCTTTCACCACCTTCGGGCACCTCTGTGTGGTAGATCGTAGTGTGACACGTTATCACGCCAATGTATGCTGTCACCCTTAAGGCTCTACCCGGCTTCGAGGCCTCGCTGTAAAGGGGATCGAACACATCATGGTACATGAACACAGTTACAATCCTTTACAAAGTCGATACTGGCTGATACGAAAAGATGTGACCTGAAAAGCTAGACACGCTATCACTGAATAGCAAAACACGTTACAGTGGATAAATGTGCACCCCATTTCCTTAAGTTAGAAATTTTGTTGTAATTTGCGCTGCCCAGTATTTATTATTGGGCATAAATCCTCGTGAAAAATAGAAGAAATCGGAAGAAAAGACCCTACCTAGAAGACACGATGTCGATACCAATGGCTACAAGCTTATAAAGGAGGTGGATGACGATACATTTTCAAAAATGGTATTTTGCACAGAATAAATACTTAAAAAATGGCGACTGTATGCGTGCTGGTGATAATCATAATGTAATAACTGGGACTCTGGTGCGGAAAAATTAAGAAAATTTCAAGTCCAAGGAAAATACATAAATAATTAACCTCTCAAACGCAGCTCTGTGGTGTGTTTAATCGATCTCCTCGGCTGTTTTTTTTTTTCATCAACCTTAATATTTCTTAAATTTACAAAATCTTAGTTAGGGGTGTTATATTATGATAGCTATACTGTTTGAATATACCAGAGCCCATTTTGAGAAAATGTCTAATTCACTCTTCGAATTATGTTTAAAATTTCTGGCCGAACGTTAGCGGGACATATGGTCCTGTTTTGTGTCGAGTAGTGCAGTGAAAAATAAGATGACAAGTGCGAAATATCGATGGCCAGCACACATTCTTTTTGTATTGTGTCGAATTATCCGTTTCCGAAACTCTAGTTAAAATTGTACTACACGTACAATTATATTTGTAACACAAAGATACAGTCAGAGCAATATAGAAAAGAACAAACTCCTCAAAATAAGTCTTAATCCCCAAAAAAGTGCCCGAGACAGAGTGTCAGTGCGGATCAGACTCTAAAAACAAAAAAACACGTGGAAGAGCACATTTAACACCGGAATCCCGTTTCATAATTGGCTGTCGTTTCCCCTATAAATGTGTGTTTCTTTTCTTCTGGTAATTATCTGCGATTCGTTTACTTGCAAAATAGGCCATAAGTTGGTGCCTTTGTGCCTCTGGCCCTTCTACGTAATGCCACTCTACGCTTAGGTTTGGTTCTGCTACTCATTCATTTGACACATTTGAGTACATGCTAGTATCTGTATCGGACAGCATAGCCAGGCTACTTTCAGGTGAGAAGCGCTGTGGTCCGTGTAATCAAAGATGTGTGCGGTTTCTCCTAAAAAGTGCTGTCAATACCGGAGAATAAAAATGTGTTCTCGAAGGTCTGACGGCAGGTAATACATTCTAGAACTAAGATTTTACTTCTGTCTTATACAGGAACAGATTAGAAGCCAAACATAGTAGAGTCTTGCAACTCTCACTTGGCGTTGCCTCCAATAAAATTGATAAAAATATTACCACTGACGCCTACAGTCACATTTTATAATAAATTATACTTTTGTTGCTGTCTCTCGACGTGATTCCACTTTCGCTGGCGGTGAACTTGATTACAATGTAACAAGGCACATATGTATAATAAACAAAAATCTTTTGACTTCGGCACTCTGCCATACCCTTACGAAGACACGGAATCAAGACAGCCATTTGCACTCTCTTGGATTCTCTTTGTTTATGGTGGTGCCATACAATGGAACACTTTGACGACTCTGTAATAAAAATCGTCGTTTAGAATGTATAAATCATCCCCAGTCGGCAGTGAGTCATAGTAGAAATATTAAGATTGCGAAACAAAAAATAGAAATATCAAAGTTCAGAGGCTAAGTCTAAATTATATGAAATAAATCTTCTAAAGTTATTGGCCGACAAACCTAAGAAGTCTAGAAATAATATTACTTCTAAATCACATCCACATTCTACTCTTAACCATATCCAAAAATGTTGACCGCATGATTATCAATCGGCCAAATGCTTCAATATTGCTTTTAGCTTGGTGTTTACAAATAAAAACCTTGTTGATATTCCCACTCTACCTCCTATTGACTGTACAATTATGAACGTGATAAATATTATTGAAAAATGAAACTTTATTCTAGCTCTGTTGATGATTTGAATAATTAAAAACACAACACACGTTTTTTCTCGCTTTTTGAGCGATAACTTCCAAATATCGCGAGTTAGGATCAACATTTCTATGTACTAGAAATTATCCCGCGTGGGTCCTATTCACAAGTTTGGGAGAAGCCGCTCAGCATTTCATTACCAGCCTATATAACTAACCAGTATTTCATCAAAATTTATTGAACACATAATGTACAAAATGGTGAAAAGAAACCCTGAATTTAACAACCTTTTTTGCGCAAATCATCACAGAAAAGCAAACACGGAAAGCAAAAAACAGACTGACACTATGTTCTTAGATTTCTCTAATTCTTTCGACAGAGTGTCACATATCCGTTTGATAAACAATCTGCGTATTTTAGATATCCATCCTTCTATAATAAACAGGATTCTCGAGTTCCTTACTAATTGTTCAAAACACATTTAAATAACTCTCAATCAACAAGATATCACGCACACCAGGTGTTCCTCAGGGCAGCATACTGGGACCACGGTAATTACTAAGCTTTATTCACGACCTTCGACCCTCAGTAACATCAACCATTCGATTTTTTGCAGATGACTTCCTCATTTATCGCGCTATAGCTTCGATAACTATGAACATATATGAATACATAACGACTTTTAAATGGCATCGCCTTTCGGTTCGATCAAGGGTAGATGGTGCTGAATTTAGATAAATGCAAAGCACTATCATTTTCCCGCCTTTCAATTAGTCCTTATTATTGCAGCATTACCAGCACTACTTCCCAGAGAACGTCATGCTATAAATATATTGTTATACATATTACAAATTATTTAACATAGAAAAACCCACATTTGCCATGTCAAATCAGATACTACTGTAGCATATCACATGCGAAATCATAAACTCGCCACCCAAATAGCAAACGAGAAACCATATGAAATATTAGTGCGGTCCGAACTAGAATACCCTTCATCTTTTTGCTCCCCATGGCAAAATCGCATTAGATATGATTTGAAAAAGAGTTCAAAACAGAGCCTTTCAATTATTTTTCCCTACCATTCATCCTCAACCAGCAGCACAATGTTGCGGGAACGAGGAAACATAATGAAATTAAACATTCGACATAACACATCCCGGTTAACTTTAGTGTGAAACGTTTACCATAATTATCCAGCGCTTAAAATAGACTTCCTTTTCACCAGTTGCATTCGTTTTTTTTTTTTTAAGATATTACAACTCATGTACTGTTGAACCCATTTATACATCTAAGACTTCAAATGCTAACTCATCCATCCTTCACATGATTTCGGAATAGAACGCCTTACCAGACTTCATACGCACTGCTCAAGACGACAAAAATTTCAAAGAGCTTTGCCTACTTAACATTGAACTAATGTTTTTGGTATTGATAGGTAATAGTTAGAACTTTTATCTTGTTGTTCGAGTATATATATTGTAAAATAATTGGCATATGTATTTGTTATTGAAAAGTGCTGGATATAGTAATACTTCTGTTGTGTTTTACCGTATTTGTATTTTGCAATATGTATTTGTACTTGTTTTGACATCTGTAGTTTTTAATCAAGTTCGTTTGCTTATTTTGTGAACATGTATTTAGTATTTTGACTTTCATTAACGTTTTATACTTTTCATAGATTGTGTTGTTCATACTTTGTATAATGCCCTGACAAGGGAACTCACGGTACAATATTAAACAAATAGATATCTGTGAGGATCGCCGGCTCCCTCAAACTAGCTCCAAAACATCTAGGAATTTGGCCACGTGCGTTCTCGAGTAGGGAACGCACGCGGCTCTTATGTCGGCATCGAGGTTCCAAGCCCGTTTCTCCCGGCTCTTTCTGAAAGGTCCAGTTCAATTTAGGATATAATTCAAAATCTTTCTGGACGCTCCACGTGTATAGAATCGGCGCTAGCTGGGTGGTTCAGGAGAGTCGCTTCGTCACTCTCACATGATGCGAAGAACTTTTTTTGTTTAAAATACAGGAAGAGGATGGGATCACTCATATTAACACTTAAAGGGAAGATGGGGCACTTCTGCATTTGAGAAAAAACGCTTGAATTGCGTTTATTTTGCTGTTAGAATAACAGATATCACAATTATATTTCAATGCGACGCGCCGGAGAGCCATAAGAGCAATTTCCAAATAGGGCTGAAGCCCCGCCTCCCTAGCCTTGGGCAGCCAAAAGATCCGTCAATGACGTCACGTACAGCGACTTTCTTTTCGCGTTTTCTCGCGTTTAACAATACTTGCACAGCAAATGGTTTGAGTATTCGGGTTCACGGGGTAAAAATACACTAGAGGTCACTTCTAACTCATTTTTTTCAAGAAGCTCCCTAGCTTCCCTTTAAGTTTCTTTTTAACTTCATTTTTTTATTTGTGACGGTACAGAATAGCCTAAGATGCCAGTTTAGCTCGGCCAGCATCCGCAACACTCTATGACGTATGCACATAGAGAAAACATTACACAAATATGTACTTATACCCTAGCGACGTTCTATAGAAATGTGTATCTAGAAGGAGCATAGGGTCTCTCTAGGAATGTCATAATCATTAATACCTTCTCATCATCCAACCTATGGGTTCCCTATAAACAATTAGCCAACGGACTTCGTAGAGATATTCTAGGTCTACTGACCTGCTAAGGACGTCCTATGAAAAGCCTAGGCCTACGGTGGTTCTAATATGATACGAAGTCCTGTAGTAAGTAGGTTAACCGTAGTGTGTTGCTAGAAACGTAGTAGGGTGTCTGTAACCAATTTTTCCACAAGACGCTCAGAGGAAGAGTGCAACAAAGATATCAGGATGGTTGTCGAAGGCTCATATGACGACCATACAGCAAGCTTCAAACACAAGAGATTCATTTTAAATATTAAAGTTTATTACACAGAGCCTATTCTGTAGAGAAGTACGAACGTGCAAGCGATTTGTAGAACGTCAAGAAATACTATTAAGCTGCTATACAACTGAGAAGATTGCAAAGCAAAGTAAAACCGGGTAATTCTACAGGTAATGGAAGAGCGCAAGTAGAAGAACGGAAAATCACCACCAAAAAGTAGGTTGCAGTGTACTTACGATACAATTTTCGGAATTCGACTATGTAATCAAAGATATATGTCGACGTGGGCACTCCGCAACAACCGCACCAAAACTAGAAGGAAGTGCTCCGTAAAGGTTCAACACAATGTGGCACAAGCCGTCATTTGGCGAACCGAACACTAAACGCATCACAATAAATGTTTTTGGTTTCTTTGAAGAAATCACGTGTTGCCGAAATACGCGTTGGACGTTCCGGGCTTTAGCAGCTTTGGCACACGTTTACTGCATATTGACGCCAGCCCCAAAGGCCGTAGCACGCCCGAAACTAGGTCAGCAAGCAACGATTTCAGGATTGGGAACAGCTACTGCCTCACCGGACAATCTTTTACCGCGTGATCAAATTCCCGCAGTTACCCGAGCGAAGAGAGAGGAGTCAAGGGTTAAAAAGCAGACGGGTGATTGTTCCGGCGAGTGCATACCTTCTGCCACGCTTTCAGCTTCGCAAGAAATAGAGAGAGAGGGAGCAGTGGAAAAGCTGCTTCAAGGACAGAACAGGGGTGCGCTAACGAAAGGCTACACTTCAAAAAACATATTAACATTGAACAAAACAAAAGGATTTGTCACTTGTATCCTCTCGCAATATCTTCCGAGAGTTCATAGTGCCGTGGATGATATTTGCGTGGCCTACAAAGCTGTGGTCTTCGAGCAGGTGCCGTGCTAGCTGCTTTATCAACAGCTTGAAGAATGCAGTCACGTGACACTAACCGGAGACATTATTGACCTAAAACACGCATCGCGTTTACTTTTCTGCGAATACCAAGAGAGCAGGACAGCTGCACGACGTCTAATTTTTGGAGTTCCGAAGTGCCCAGCCCAACACTAAACCAAAAGACGTTTGAGGATCGTATGTTTTACGCCCTATAACTAGAGCTGCGTGTTTTCGGATAAATCCAAAAAACTCCGAAAAACACCCGCCGTTAAAAGTTTTGTAAATGCAGATTTATCCGATAAACTCCGAATTGTTATGTGCCCATGTCACCCCCCTCCCCCCCTTTTACACACAACAAAAAAAAATGTTTTTTTTTTTTTGTTTTTTTTTACAGTTTGAGCAGCGCAGGAACAATGGTCCTGGGAAAATGACACCTAAATTATCTTCGAGCCTCGGATCGTTGTCAAAAGGGGGTCAGCTTGTCTCGTCTACAGTTCCTGTATAGGCTCCCTACGGGAACCAGACTTGCGCGATCACCCCCGGAGCGCCGGCTTTCCTGCACGGCATGCGGGGTCTGCTCCTCATGTGACTGAATTCGGCGAATAGCGGCACCGCGCGTTCGAGGCGCACGGCCAACACGGCGCGCTCAAAAGCAGGGGAACGTACGCCTAACGACGTACGCCGGGGCGCGCACGACGTCTTCTTTCCTGCACGGCACTTGATCCGGCTCCTCACGTGATCGGATCTCGGCGATAGCGGCGCGGCGGCACGTGGAAAACAGACGCGCAACTCTGGCTCCCGTAGGGAGCCTATACAGGAACTCTAGTCTCGTCAAGGTTGGTTCAGGGAAACAGGTCATCGTACCATTCGTGTCACGACAAAAGCCACTCTTTTGGTTTCCAGTTTGGGCCACGGGATTTGGGATTTAGAGAAAGGAGAGGGTGTCTTTCTGGGAGTAACAGTGAAAGCTATGGACCATAGAGACTGTATAAAATAGGGAAGAGGGGCAGTTGAAACGTCTCTTTTACATCCTTAACCACTCCACCTCGCGCGGCCACGGGATAGATTGATGGGATGACTACGAGCTTTCTTGCGGCTACCTCCGGCAGTTTATTGATTTTAAGGTATCGACGTTTATCGAAGCCACACTTGTGTGCGACTTTTGTCGTGGGACAATTCAGTATTGCCAAAGACACCAACGCCAAATTCAACTGATGAAATCTTAATTGATACAAGCGCGTTTTATTTTTTATCTGGCATACGTTTGCATCCGGTTAATATTTATTATTTTTTAATAGGAAACACTGCGAAATTAATCTCCGAATTTCGGAGAATTGGGGATTTACGAAACATAAACTCTGATAAAGACCGAATGTTTGCAAAAGAAATAAACTCCGAAAAACACCCTCCGAATTTTACGAAAAATAAACTCCGAAAGCACGGAGTCCTACCTATAACCCACACCATAAATTAAAATGCAGAATTAACTGCGACTTCTTTCTGCCCAGAATGTCCACAAATGCATGTGTATACTTTATCTATATATATTTTAAGCAATAAACTAAAAAGGCACTCTTAAATTCATGCTAAATTGTTTTGGTAATCCTTGCATGTTTATGACATAATTCAAGAAATAGTACAGTTTTTGTTACATGTACACGGCTTCGGCGAACAAAACAATGTTTAGCGAGCTGTGAAATTTACGGCGTTGCTTACTTCTAAGCTATTTTTTATTTCATTTTTATTTCGAAGGTTCTTTTATATCACTGTCATCAATAAACAACCTCTGCTCACCACGGTGACAACACATGGTGGGTCTGTGGACTCGAAGCAGCAAAATAAAATCTAATGTCTATAAATACCAATAAAACAAAATACTGCAACAGCGCTTGTTGATTTGCTACCATTCGCAGAATAGAGGGGTCCGTAGGGCGGCGCGTATGTATCCATTGGATAATGATTTTTTGTCGAATATGTGCAAGCAAAACATGTTTAGGAAAAGAAAAAAACAGATATGTGTCTCGTTTGACGAAATTTCTCCTGTTCCTGTTTAACTAGCAATTATCTGTTTACCTTCTGTATAACAAAATATCCGACATCCGTGTTGTATTTACCTTCTTGAGGAAACATAATTTAAAGTGTTTAAATGTGCTCGTGGGCTTGGTTAGTAATAGAGATGCCAAACAATGCCTGTGTAATTATGCATTACGATGGCAAAATTGGATGCCGGCATAGGCACCTTCGAAGTTTCTAGAATTACAGAAGCATCCTTATATTTCTGTGCTATCAATTTAACTCACACCCATCCAGTGGCTTAGTGTGACAGGATAGAAAGTAAGTAGAATGTCAATACACTCGCGCTGAGCTAGGATGTCCATTGAGTCACCCAATTCGAGGATGTGTATAGGCTCTCACAATTCTAGCATGTCCGTAGGGGGGGTACTAGAAAGGAATGACAAACGCTTCCGATATTAAGAGGTGTAAAGAACGTTGACGCGTGGTACTATGTACGCCCTATTCACCATAAACGGCAATTCAAGATTGATAAAAAAAAAAAGTCAACTCTCCATAGAAATCCACCTTTCACATAAAATTGCCATAGAGATAATCATATAAAAGTCGCTAGTCTATGGAACGTCAAGATGGATTTCTGCAACTGAAAGCATGGCCTAGTAACGTAACGAATGAGAATGCCTACTATACTTTTCTTAGGTTTTAGATGTGTAGAGTTATTTTTATGAATTAAAAGCCGAGATGCGGCGACTAAAATAGCAGGAACCTATAGGCCTTCTTAACAGCCACTGATCCATTTTTAAGATCCTATTTACTAATTATGAAGTTAACATTAATTTATAAGAACATAATTTGTTTGCTTTGAGATAAAGTAGGCATATACGAAGGCTGTATTGTAAACAGTGATATTGGTATCTGATTAATTAAAGCATACGTAAATAACGGGGCCAATGAGATATTTTTAAAATGTGCTACTTGCATTCATTTCTAATGTTCTTCACTGCAACGTTCCTAAATCTAGGGTTCCTAATGTATAAAGAAGTTCCTTCATTAGTCTCCGAATGATTCAATCTGACAGGCGTCGTTAAAACTTGAGAAAACTAAGACTGTTCCACTTTGGTGACACTCATTAGCTAGAGCGAAACGTAATTCAGCCCGAGAAAATGAAAAGAAATCAGACCGATTATGGAATCTGTTTTTAGAATTACTTTCTCCCCAGAGATTGGACGCTATGGAAAACACTTTATCTGCCCGATTGCCATCGACAAACGCGAATGAATATTCGCCTAAAATCAGCACTGGGTGCTAAGAAGCGACCGCTTAGAAACCAAAAGAAAAATAAATGCAGCGAGTGGAATTTATGATTATGTAAATGCTCAACGGGCGTTGAGTGAACGGAACAACAAAGATTAAAACAAGCAAATTGAAGACGCCTTTGGCGCCGCCGCCAGTCTAGGCGACGCCATCTTAACATTATTCTGGAAGAGAATGCGCAGGAACTAACGCTAATGCACGATCTCCTTCCAGAGCTTCCCTCCCCTTCGATGCATCGATGTCCCTTTTTCCGCGGCGACCCTATTTTCCCCATTTTATCGTTCTTCCTTCCAGGAAGAGTATTCTTAATTCGAACCCACCCATTCCCCCAAAAGAGAAGCGGGCGGCACGATCATTTTCACTTGATAATCAATTCATGCGACCCTTATTAAGAACTTCCCTGCCATCTGTCGTTTCCCGCCACCCGAAAAAAAAAAAACGAAAAAAAAACTAATGACCGTAACCTCTAACAATGCGAGCGCAACACACATTGGGCAGGCTTTCCACCACTACTATTTATGCTCGAATTACCGTATCCGGCGACATACGGACACACACTCCCGCACACATCGAGACGTTCGGAAGGTCTTGCGCGCACGCACGCACGCACACGTGCGCGCACACGCAGGAATTGAGAGCGCCGCCCGCGCGCTGTCCCTGCCCGCGCTCTCCGAAAACGGCCAACTGATCGGCGGATACTTACGTTGATCACTGGACCCCGTCATTGCTGCTTGAGGGTCGCTTAAGAAGTGCGCCGCCGCCGCCGAGGTTTCCTCTGGCCAGAAACTGCGTCCCACCATTGGCGATTAGCGCGGGATAGCTATCGAAAGAACGGCGGACGCTCGCATGCACACGCGCTCCCACAAGGCAGAAAGAGGGACCGCAACGACGGTGGCGGCACCAGGGCGGAGCAGTTCTTTGTCTTGGGACTTGGTTTCGCTCCTCTTCTTCTTCACGTCCCCCTCTTCGCCGCTTCTTTGGGTTTCATTTGCGTGTTGAGGTGGTGTCCCACTCGGGTCCAGACTTCGGTCCGGTGCGGAAGGCCCTCCCTTGTCCGCGGTCGTCAGCCCAGCGCCCATGGTACTCAGTTACCGAACCTTGTGCCTGCTCCTCTTGCGGCTCGGCTTCGGCGGTGTCAGCTCGTCGTGTTCCGCTCTCGGATATCATCCGCTCCAGAGCCAAATGGGTGAGTAAACAGCCGCTGAGACTCTATTTGCTCTCAGACTTTGAGCATACGTTTCTGGGAGGAACCGCCGCGTGTTCCGGACCAGGCCTAATGCCTCTTCGGGGTCTGTGATAAATGGACCCGCTCGACACTTGTCACCGTTGATGCGCGACCGCATCGATCGTGCAATGGAAAAGTCGTCCCTGTACAAGGCGAAGATAGATTCGGTAGCCGGGTGAACTAATTTTTGACTACCACTTTAGTCTGGAGTGGTGAGCGTTTCTTCTTTTTTAGTTTTCCGTGGCACATGTACATAGCGGCGGTGCGAACCTCTTCTTGCTTTCTTCCAATGGCTTAGCAATTTAAGTTTTCGGTTTATCTAATTACTCTATGTCGCCACTAGAGACGGTTACCATGTTCTAGGACTAAAGCGGCGGAAAGAAAGGGAGACAGTGTTTCTTCCTGGAATAAAAGGTGGGCAGGAAGACTAGTCATGTTTTGAACTTGAGTAGCGAGGCAAAATAAGATGTGCGATTAAAGTTATCGCTAAATTAATGGTAGAAATATATGTTTTTGTGGGGTGTTGAGATATATCATCATTTTGAGACACAGATAGCTTTTTTTATTTAATTTGTTCCAACGCGGTCGTAAAAAACATGTCTAGTTAACGGGGGTAACATTCTCAGTCACCTCACATAATATAGAATGTAGCATTAAAAGTGCAATTATTATATTTAAAACTATCAATGTTTTAAATCTTCGGTACAAGACGATAGTTCAAAGAAAACTATCTGTCCAAGGGTCTTTCCGCTCTCAATCGCGAGTTGCACTCTCGTTTTTGCTAAGAGTTTTAATTATGTAATATTTGCTCTGCACACACACGTTTTGATCTTTCTTAGCTATTGGTAACGAGCAGTCGATATGTTGTAGTTTGTAAATTAATAATGATAAAGAATATGACGAGACACTGAAAACATCGCTGGAGAAGCACTAGCTGATTATAAAGAAATGAAACAAAAATATGGGCACAGGAGCATACGTAGTAGACAAGATATCAGAATATTACATAGAGCAACGTAACATCAAAGAAAACACGTGGAGGTCCAAAGTTCAATTTTGAGGCCAGTCGTCGTTGATCGGTGCTGTCGTGATGTGGAGCTAAAGTCGTTTGAAGAAGCGCTTCGGTATTCGGCGATTTTTTGCTGCTGCGTATTCTCCAGCATCAGGGGGTGACACTAGAGAAATCCTCAAAACTCTAGGTCAAGCTGCGCGTCAGGTGTGAAGGCATTCTTAGGTCCTAGCGCCCTACGTGGTCAATTTAATCATATACAGGTCGGCGACAAGAGGACAAGGCCTGTCGAAAAGCAAGCAACTGGGTTCATTCTCTTAGAACCTGGTCACTACCACGGAGGTCCAACGTCTTTCTTCTGACTAGCCTGGTTCGAGTGTCCTGTGCCGGTATTAGTCTCTTCGATTTCTTCACATGCTTACATTTTCTCCCCTTTATCATCGGCATTGAAATGGTATACCTCTCGTCAAGGTATCAAAATACAAAAAAAAAACTAGAACTTTTCCTTTGTTTATTTACAATCACAACAGATGCACCTTTCACAGGGGGAGGAGATCTATCGATCTGATGTTGCTCCGAAAAATATAATACCGAGTTGGAAGTATCTAAAACTAAAACACCTCCTATGGAAATAAAACGACATTTATAACAAAATTGTCATGTCTATTGGAACCAAATCAAACGAACTTGTAATTTACCAAAGCTTTCTATTTTATTACCGGGTGGAAATAACGTTTCTTATCCTGAAAGCAGTGTACGTTTTTCCCCAGACAATTAAAGTCAGGTGCTAAAACAAAATTTATATTTGTTTTTATTGTTTCGTGGTTATTTATTTTAATCTACGATTGTTGATACAACAAACCAAAAAATCTAGTAATCATCAATATATACTTTGCAATGTTATTTCACTATAGGCAACTTGACGTGCTGTTTGGTATGGCGCTATCTAGTGACTGAAGCAAGACACATTGGGTATGCCTAGGAGTGGCCGCTGCATTGTTCAAGCGTGAGCTATTACTCTGGTGGCGCTGCTTAGCCTAGTGTCTGAATCAAGAAATACTGGGTAGGCCAGATAGCCGTGATCTCATAACGTGCCGGTACGGCGGAAGCTATGGCCCTGGCGGGTCAATCGGAACGTGACTACGCATCCCCGGAGTGCGCTTTTACTGGGAAGAAATATCAGGCTTTTTGCTGCGTCATGCTCCAATATATATTTGTTGCGCTGGCAAGGGTCGCGCATATCGAAGACGTCGGCAAGCAATGTGGGGCTTCACGTTCACCCTTTGGCAGGTTACAGCGAGACTGGGTATAACCGTTGGCTCTCCCTCTGCTGGTCACACCTGGCTGTTGTCGGCTGTCCATTGAACTGCTCCTACTCTCAGTTCAGAATTAAAGTATCCCATGGAGCGTTGTACGGAACGGCGTTCCAAGGAACGGCGTTCCTAGAACGCGCTCCTTTTAGCAGGAACAAAGGAACGCCGCCAGTTCCATTCTTCATTGGTGGAACTAGAACGGGAACTCATTACATTTTTACTGGAACGAAAAAAGAAACGACCTTCCTTTTTTCGTCCATTGAGTCGAAATACCATTGTATTTTATTCCCAAGAAAGAAGTTCTCAAAGTATAAAAACAATATCTTTACGAAGAGTAGGATTTCGTTAAATTGTTGGTTACTCATCATAATGTTTATTTTGTGTGGTCCTCGCTTGGTAACAGTCGGGCGCCAGAGAGCTAGAGGACATTGATTTTCTTTTTAATGTCCGAGACTGCGGTACAAAGGCAAAACGTTTGGTCGAAGGAAATGACACAGAAAGAGGGACGTTTGAAACTCGGCTACATTCTTTGCTTCGGCGAATCCTCATACACCCAAAAATCTAAGGCAGACTACAGCCATCACTGAACTTCCACAAAGAGACCTAGAGCTACAACAAAAGAGCAGGTTTCGAGACTTCGAAGACACCCTTGTATCCCGAATATTGGTCACTTCAAGGATGTAAACAAAATTAATATCTCTTTCTTCACCCTTTCTCCCCCACCTTCAAACTGAACGAACAAATCCAACACTTTCCCGCACAACACTCGGACAGCCGATCACCGCAACTTACGGAAGCAGCTCAGCGAATGACGATACCGAAACATATGTTTAGACCACGAGACGCAGTCTAAGTTGTGACATGAAGCAATGCAAGCGTGACGTTTTGCATTTCTTAATGGCACGACACAGACTGCGTTTTTTTGGTCTTAGCACATGTTTCGGCATCGTCATTCGCTGAGCTGCCTCAGTAAGATGCGGCGATTGGCTCTGCAAGTGTTGTGCGGGAAGGTAGACGCACGCGCTTTCTTTCGAATGGACCTTCACAAAGAAGGCCTTGTAGTTTTCAAGTCTGACCTTCCAGAAACCCTTCCCCCTTCTTCACTTGCTCGTCTTCCCGACAGCAACACTAAGAAGCAACTGTTGTCAAGTTCGAACACGGGACTTTGCTAGATTGAAACGTGTGAGGTTGTTGTAAAACGCTCATGCAATGTCGGGTTTTAGTACAATTGGCTCGTCTGAACCGCCCACCACAAAGTATATTTAAAAGCTAAGATTATTAAATGTGAATATCAAGTAATGAAACCCTGTTTTCGTTTCTCTTCTTCTCCTTATGCCCTTCCATCACTGCATTCAAATTCGTCTGTTGTAATTTGATAAGATAGATAAAAAGAAAACAGGAAAACTTTGCTTGATATAATTTAAATATGGTAATCAGCGAAAGACAAATGTAACGCATATGTAACGAAACATTTCATTTTTTTTGCTGTAAAGGGAACGAGTTCTTTTCTCACCAATAAAACTTGTAACGGGAACGCGTTTTAAAAATCAGAAGGAACGAGAAACGAGCTTTCGTTCCTTTTTTTACGAACGTGCAGAACACTGATCCCATGTAAGCATAATTTATCCTGGATGTTTTGTTTTAAGTTTGGAAAACGTTGGTATAGTCCACGGGTGGACGTAGTACCTGTAAACTCGCCAGTGACACTTCTATAATTACACTCAGCAGTTGCATGTCATTATAAACAAAAATAATAATATGTTAATATATATCGGGCATTCCTGCATTGTTAAAACACGAAATCACCCAGGATATAACCCAGTACAGGGATCGAAATATGTGTAACAGCTTCGAAAAATAAGAAGTATTATCGTAACCAAAAGCACATCTGGCGTTATGACCATGAATTGTTGATATCAAAACACTTCGTGTAGAACCGGATAGACAAAAAATCAATGCGGAACGCATGTTCGTCTGCTCCTTCTGCAGGGGTTGTGTTGACGGCAGAACGCCAAGCTCTGATTGGCTGTGATTGAAGAATACGGGGTAGACCTCAAAGCAAGCTGCCCTTGAGGTCTACCCACTATCCGTCAATCAGAGCCTATCAGACCTCGGCGTCCTGACGACACCAGAACTCCTGTAAAATAAACAGACGCAATTGCGCTCCGCATTGGCTCATTTTAAGAAGACTTGAATTTCTGTTGACTGGTGGGAACGTGGCACACTGTAGTTTGTAACAAACCTTCTCTCAAGTAATTTACATACAGCGTGATGTTTATTTCACGTTATGTAACAAACTGGCAACGTACCAGTTAACTGAATAGTACATATCTCAAAAGCATTCACCTTTGCGTTGGGTTAACCGCATTGCGTGAACCCTGTTAATATGAATCCTACTATATCGTACGTCAGTTTGCTGGTTACAAGGCATTTCTATCGCGAATAGCATTTACGTAGATTCGTGAAGGGGTAAATAATAATGACCGCCATTTAAATAAAATAAATGTCGAATTTCCTTGCTTATCGCTTATTACTTAACGGATTGTTTCTATCGGGCGAAGCTGCTCGGCATCTCAGCAGTCCACGTTACTCCTAGTTGAATCAGCAAGAATTTGTTCTAGAGCTCCGATCACCAGCAGATCTTCTAGTCTTAATGCCAAGTGCCATCTTCAACATGCGGATTGCCAAGATCTGGATGTTCTGTCGGCAGCACCTACACAACAATGATATTTTCTTTTTCTTTTTTCTTTTTTGTTTTTTTTTGGGGGGGGGGGGTGGGGGTGCATACATGTGACCTCTATCTTCGACGGATCGAACACGTGACCGACTGCCTTCTGTTCCCTGTGAGCGACAAGGAAATACCCATTGACCACCGGAGACTGGTGTTCCTGCTACACAATTTAAGTTTTTTTATGATTCGATGAGTTTGGACCGTGTTGAACTCTGGTCCAGGAACTTCCGAGCAGTTCAGCGTTTAATCTACAGAGACGGGCACGAAAGGGCCTGTACAGCTCCATTCGTAAGTTTTATTCTTATAGACCGTAAGATACGTTCGGATTGTTTATTTTTGTGTGGGAAATCGTTTTTATGTATTTTTTTTTGTCTGTCTTTTTGGCGAGAGATGTGTGCGGTAGTGACGTTCTCCCACAGTATTCAAAGCGGAATACAGCAGAAACTTTGATTGGCCGTTATTTGGCAAGATTGGATTTGTTAGGTGGGAGTAGTGTGTATGCTAGTAATTGTCTTTGCTCAACCAGTTTTTATTAATGCGCGTGATTTATTTTAAATTCTCATTTGATTCACGTGATATACTATGTTCTACTGTCATGTTCCTTTCGTATAACAGGTTAGTTATTGAAATGTTAATTTAGTTATGTGTGAACTTAAATTGCGAGACCGCAGTTAAAAGTGCTAGGCTATGTGACAGGTTGAGCGACCTTGTGGTTTTGCTAGAGTCGGGCTGAGCAATTGATGGATTAACCTTCCTACTATTTGACTAATTTATTTAATCACTATCAATATTTTTATCTAGATCCGTTGTGTTCTGAGTTAGGACAAGTAGGGCGAACAAATCAACACTAAACGCCTGGGCCAGCTTGCTATAATCGAGATCTTAGCTTGGACTGTGTCAGTGCATCCTCTATGCTCACAAAGCCTGGCAGTTCGACGACGTAGCCATAAAGTGCCCGGTCGCAGATTTGGAGCGCGAGGATAAGGTAGCAAAGACCATCAAAGAGCCAATTCTCGGGGAGCCTGGACGTCAGCGCACAGCTTTTGCAGCGGCAAGGACCCGAAACACACTTTCAGGTCCTCGTGTCTCGCCGCAGCGACTCGCGGCAGCGGCGAGACGCTGCGTTTCGGCGGCTCTCCGCAGCGGTGCGCCAATCCCGTGGCTCTCCTCTCGTCCCTTGTCTGCCGCTCCACCTTATCCATTTAGGCTGCCGCTTCTCGTGGCGATCTGCCAGGCTTTGTCAGTATGGAGGAGGCTATAACTTTGAAAGAAAACCTGCAAAGCCTGGTGCGCTCGAATGCTTGAGACTCGCCATCACGTGCCACTCCGCTCGAGCGCTGGCTTCTGCACTGCTTTTTTTCACACAGTCTAAGCTAAGACGCTGATTTTAAGAAGTCGATCCAGGTGTTTTACCTGCGCATCAATTATTATAGAAGGCAGTACTGTTGTCTCCTAGAATATACAACATTATTATATGGGTGATTTCATCTCAACTCAGGCACGGATTTAGGGTTGAATTTTTAATTTTGACGAAAAAAATATATGTTTTGGGGCAATTCCTATAATAAAATAAGACGCAAACGGCAATGTCGTCGGATTTTTTGTTCTCAAGTTATGGACCGTTGAAGCGGTCAAGGTGGAAACTGACGTTTTTCCAGCTTATCGGAGGTGCCATATTTCACTCCATCTCTTTTCCATAATTTTTACGCTACATCAATATAACTTTTTGGGAACACTCTAGACATAGGCTTTTTTATGCTAATTAAGTGTCTAGGTCATACCATGTTTAATTATGTTTTTTTATTTGTCAAACCGCCTCTCTGCGACGATATTTGACGAAGTTCAGCAAGCTGTGCTGTGCGACCTAATTGACATATGTTTATGATCTTTATATCACCGTAAAGCTCCAATTAATTTCTTTTTTTTTTTGAGCATACTTTCAATATTATGCGATAAGTATATGATGCGCTACATGTGCCTGAAAAACGAAAATTTCGAAAAACTAGCAAGTTTGGAGTTGATTTTCTAAAAAAACCCACTTTTTATTTCTTTTGTTTTTTATTCACAGTTAGTTGATATAGTAGTCGATCAGAAAATACCTACAGAGATTGTAATATATTGTTTGTATGGCCGCTAGTAAGACTCGAATCTCGTGCTATGAGTGTTTTGACCGAGACTTCGCACAGGCGCTCTGCTGAGCAGAAATTTGGCCTATGTAAGGTTTTCTATTTATCGTTAGCAGTTACCTCAATATCCAACCATAAACATTAATAAACTTTGGAGTAGTGTACTTAAAAAAAATTTACTTCAAAGTCCGTATCCACAAGTGCGGGCACATCGCTTACTTCCACCCAATACGGGGGAATGCAGATCGTTAGAGAATTCCTCTGGGGCCTTTTGCTTTTGGCTTTGAGTTTGAAATACCGAACTTGACATGTAATTGTCATATTTTCTAATGTCATACAGATATTCAGTGCATATACATATCTACGATTTAGTAACTGATGCTTAGGAAGTACGGTTTATTTTGTGCGCGTACGGACTCTTTCTTAAAATAACAAGCATTTCGTAGCGTGAAAGGCTGCTTCAAACATGTTAGTCATGTGTTTAGGTTTCATTTATATTTCCAGTGATTCATGCCTGGTTACTTAGACTTTTTCCTCTTGACTTAAGTTTGTCCGGGAGTCTAGATGTTACGTATCTTCTCCGTCAATACATAGGGCGAAGCTCACACACCGTGCAAATCACGCCAGTGCCAAGTAAATAAATATTGTTAGGATAAATATTGTTGCTTTACTGGCTTTTACACTGAGATATTGAGGTAAGTACTAACATTAAATAGAAAACCTTAGATAGGTCAAAATTCTGTTCAGCTGAGCGTCTATGCGAAGTCCCATTCAAAACTCTCACAGCACGAGATTCGAGTCCTAGTAGCGGCCATACAAACAGTATATTAAAATTTCTGTTGGCAGGTCCAGGCAGACTACTATATTACCTAAATGTAAATAAAAATAGAAGAAATAAAAAATAAAAGAAATAAAAGTTGGGGTTTTTTTAGAAAATCGCTTCAAACTTGCAAGTTTTTCTAAAGAAAGACTTGCAAGTTTGAAGTCGATTTAAAAAAAAAAAAACAGCTTTTATTTCTTTCATTTTTAATTTACAGTTAGGTAATATAGTAATCTGTCAAGACCTACCAACAGAAATTGTAATATATTGTTTGTATGGCCGCTATTAGGACTCGAATCTCGTGCTGTGAGCGTTTTGAACGGGACTTCGCATAGACGCTCAGCTGAGCAGAATTTTGACCTATGTAAGGTTTTCTATTTAATGCTAGTACTTTCCTCAATATCTGAGCGTAAAAGCCAGTGAAGCAACAATATTCATCCTAACAATATTTATTTACTTGGCACTGGCGTGATTTGCAAGGTGTGTGAGCTTCGCCCTATGTATTGACGGAGAAGATATGTAACATCTAGACTCCCGGACAAACTTAATTCAAGAAGAAAAAGTCTAAGTAACCCGGCATGAATCACTGAAAATAGAAATGAAACCTAAACACATGACTAACACGTTTGAAGCCTTACAAGCTACGAGATGCTTGTTATTTAACGAAAGAGTCCGTACGCGCACAAAATAAACCGTACTTCGTAAGCGTCAGTTACTAAATCGTACATATGTATATGCACTGCATATCTGTTTGACATAAGAAAATATGACAATTACATGTCAAATTCGGTATTTCAAACTCAAAGCCGAAAGCAAAAGGCCCCAGAGGAATTCTCTAACGATCTGCATTCCCCGTATTGGGAGGAAGTAAGCGATGTGCCCGCACTTGTGGATTCGGACTTTGAAGTAAATTTTTTTTAACAACACTACTCTAAATTTGATTAATGTTTATGGTTGGATATTGAGGTAACTGCTAACGATAAATAGAAAACCTCACATAGGCCAAATTTCTGCTCAGCAGAGCGCCTGTGCGAAGTCCCGTTCAAAACGCTCATAGCACGAGGTTTGAGTCTTAATAGCGGCCATACAAACAATATATTACAATTTCTGTTGGTAGTTTCTGATAGACTACTATATCAACTAACTGTGAATAAAAAATAAGAGAAATAAAAAGTGGGTTTTTTTAGAAAATCGACTCCAAACTTGCTAGTTTTTCGAAATTTTCGTTTTTCAGGCACATGTAGCGCATCATATACTTATTGCAAAATATTGAAAGTATACTCAAAAGAAAGAGCTTAATTGGAGCTTTACGGTGATATAAAGATCATAAAAATATGTTGATTAGGTCGCACAGCACAGCTTGCTGAACTTCGTCAAATATCGTCGCAGAGAGGCGGTTTGACAAATAAAAACAACATAATTAAACATGTTATGACCTAGACACCTAATTAGAATGAAAAAGCCTATGTCTAGAGTGTTCCCAAAAAGTTATATTGATGTAGCGTACAAAGTATGGAAAAGGGATGGAGTGAAATATGGCACCTCCGATAAGCTGGAAAAACGTGTTTCCACCTTGACCGCTACAACGGTCCATAACTTGAGAACAAAAAATCCGACGACATTGCCGTTTGCGTCTTCTTTATTATAGGAATTGCCCCAAAACATTAATTTTTTTTCGTCAAAATTAAAAATTCGACCCTAAATCCGTGCCTGAGTTGAAATGAAATCACCCATATACAAAATAACGAAAACACATTTCGCTGGAAAAGAAAGTTTCCCAACTTTATCGGTGGAGCGCCATTATGGAAAAGTAAGTATTAAAAAATGTCATTTTTTTTAAATTTTATATTAGGAGGGTAACTGAACCGATTACTTCATTAGTTAATTAAAGAGCGACGAATAATCACCTTATATTTTATTTTTATATTGATTAGTAACACTTAGCGTAAGAGGGAACTGAAAGTGAGTGTAGACAAGAAGTAAATGAATATTTTTAGTGGCAGTGGTATAGGGTGGCCTTGTAGGAACTGGTAGAAATGTGACCTCTTAAACTCGTAACCTGAACGCAGGCTCACGCTTCTGCCTCTTACAGAACCCTGCGCCCAGCCCCTGCATTCCTGCCCGGTTAACAGCTTGCAGTGATTGATCCGGGCGCTCCTTTTTGTTTTCATTTTTGTTCAGTCGAAATTTTTGATGAGACGTATTGACGATAGAATACGCATTCCACACTTATATATTTACCTGTATCTAATACTGACAAGGTTTTGCACAGTAAATGTAGCTTGTGTACTGAAGCTTTTTTTTTTCCGGTGTATTTATAGTGTTCAGTAACTTGCCCACTAAAATGGCTGCCAAAAATATTACAGCCCGTGGTTAAAACCGGATGCCGACATTGAAATGGCCAGAGCATAAGGGTGGGAGCCAATATTAGATAAGCCAATGAATAAACATGGATGCCAATATTGGTTTTAAGACCCGGTAATCGAACGATGGCTTAGGTGTTTTTTTAATTGTGGCCCGAATTTGGCTTCAATCTTGGTTAAAATACGGTCTCACGATGACATGAATGATGACTCAATGTTGGTTTAAATATTCGTTAAATCGTGGTTCAACGATGGCATTACTGAATGGTCTAACATTGGATTGGGTAGCGCTTTAAGAAAACCAACGTTAGGCCAATATTGCAGCTAATGTTTGCAGTGGTGGGCCGATGTTGGTCCAACAATGGTGTGTTGCTTGGGGTATAGTGGGTGAATTACGTCTGACCACAATTAATTGGAAGAGGAACTTGAAATAAAGAAATGAGTTTTTTCGAAATGACTTTATCGACCGCAGGGGTTTTCAGCACGTGGGGACGTGGGTGTAAAGTTATAAATGCCAAATACATTTTCTAGAATTTATAATTATATTTCTTTGAATTATGACATAGCTGGCACCCTAGGCGAAATTTGCCATTATATTTGTTCGAATTCACGCCTAATTGTTTCTTGCTCAATTCCCTAGCAAATGTGAACCGCGAGGAGTCTGAGAGACCGAAAGAAAGAAGCAGGTACGAGCTAACACAAATTTACGAACGACACGAGCGAGATGAAAGTACCTCGCATGCTCCGATATCTGAGAGGCGGTAGCCTGAAGTCTTGTCTTATTCGGGAAAAAACGCGAAGCCTAACGGAAAGTGTGAACAAATAATACCGCGGAGGAATTATGGCGCCCTGGCTGACTTATTTGAATGTTCCACTCATTCGGAAGCAGAAGACACAGGTGACCCTTCGCGCGCATTGTTGAAGATAAGAGCGCTATCCGCTGTTGCGTAGCCGGTTATATGCAGTCCCAAGATGCTTTGACACCGGTTTTAACTCATTCGGTTGCAACCAAACTAAGGTGTGTGAATCATCCGCGAATCAGCCTTGAAACGCGGAATGGGCTCGTGAGCAAGCAGTGTACCCTATCCATACCAACCATACAAATTTTACACCTCCCCCTCCCCCCTAAACTCCGTAACTGTTGGACCTACGCAAAGAGCCTAGCCTGCGTCAGAATCGCTGCCAGTGCTTATTGCTGCATCTCACATCGAGGGCAACTCTCGCACGTGGCGACGTCAAGACGAACGCGTTTTCCGCTTTGCGACGTCTCTCGTCCAGCTTCGTCATGTTTCATCGTTTGGGCGGGTCGGGGCATAGCCTCCCATATACTGACAAAGCCTGGCAGATCGCAAATAGAAGCGGCCGTCGAAATGGAAAATGGGAAGCGGCAGACAACGGATGGGAGGAGAGCCACGTGACTGGCATCCCTCTGCGGCGAGACGCCGATATACGAACAAGCGTGTTTCGGGTCCTCGCCGCTACAAAAGCTGTGCGCTGACGTCCAGGTTCCTCGAAATATCTCTTTGATGCTCTGTGCTACCAGATCCTTGCGCTCCAAATCTGCGATCGGGCACCCTATGTCTCTGTCGTCGAACTGCCTGCCTTTGTGAGTATAAAGAAGGCTATGGTCTGGGATTCACTAATGACGACGTCATGCGCAGGCAACGCTTTCTCGGTGGTATTGACCATGTTATCACGATACATGGGGATTAAGTGAATGTGAAAGTGTGTCATTCGTACAAGCCAGAACGCTGAAGCTGACGATGTTTGCCATATACGTCAGTTTATGGAAAGAAAAATAAACACCATTTGTGCTCGTAAAGGGGTCCTGAAACAATATCGGGATAGAATAATCACGACGTTCCAGAGGTGTGCTGGTCCTAGTGTGACCCAAGCATACTCGCACAGGCCGCATTTGATTCAGACGCTCCTTTGTCGAGGTGAAATTGCGAGGATAAAAGGAGTCTATTCCTTTCAGTCCCGCCTTCACAAAGCTTGACGACGTAATTGTGGGATCGAAACCACCCGCCTGACAACTGTCGAGCGCGGCTAATGGATCATGGAAACGAGAAATACGTGAGCATTCGACATCGGCTCGTAACAATCAATGCCTCGGTGGGCATTCGGGTAGTGGCTCGTGTCCAACCACTGTGGTGTTGAGAATAGCCGAATTCTAAAAAAGCCTAGAGCTCAGCGCGTTTTCTGCTTTGCCGACCCCAGCGCGTGGCTGTAATTAACGTTGGCGACATTGTAGACACCAGACCACGTGGCCGCTTGCTCTGGCTTCGGGTTGAGGGGATGAACGATGCTCATATTTCTTGAATCTATCTGCCGACTGTCATTGCTCAGAAAGAAAAAAAAAAAAAACTAAGGCAAGTTTATTCCGTTATTAACGTTAGGGTGTAATTCTGAGTAGTATTTAACGAACGCAAAATAATCATTATTTGGTCCCTTTAACACCTGTCAAATTTTCGCAAACAAATCATTGACATAGTCTTGCCCTTTACCATTATCATTTTCAAGGTTCAAATGGCACGCGATATTGCTTCTTGGGAGTGATATTATCAGTGAGAACGGTTACAAATGACTGGAAATTCTGAGAAACTTGGTATGTAAATTGGAAAGTTTACATAATGTCTCCAGTCGCATATTCTGCGCGAGAAAGTATACGCTTATTGCATTGACGTAAATTGAGGTATCGTGCATAAAGGGAACGTGAATCCATTTCAAGTCAGCTTGTTCATGAAGAAATACCCTACCCATTTAGCGTAATGTTATTTCGCGTTCACAGCTTATAGCGACGGAAGGTGAAAATACTTCGGAGAAGCCTGTTTTGAGCCGTTAGAGCAGCACGTGCCAGGGCGACGAACCGAGCTCTCAATTTGCTTTCCTAGTGCGAATGAAGCAATCTTTTTACATAAAAATTGGCGTATTCGCAGTGTACTTCATTATTGTAAGATTAGACGTCTAGAAGCCAAACGTATCACGCATGTTTTTACATCAAGACGGCACCGTTAAGATGAGCGCGGCAGAAACTTGTTGGCTTATGTTGTTAAAGGAACACTGAAATAAAATAAAAAAAGAACATTTGATAAAGACCCTGTTTAAGACACAATTCATCTTTATAAAACAAGTAAAAATCTTTTGTTTCAGCAATATGTACGCCTTCAGGCAGTTGTCGAGGTAGACGAGATAGCTTTGCCATTGAAGGGCAGCCAGCACTGTATCCATGACGCGTTGAAATGTTGCCGGCGCTGTGCGTAGTCCGAAGGGAATTATTTTAATTCGTACAGTCCGTCCGGCGTAACGAAGGCTGTCATCTCGCGATCTCGTTCGTAGACTTCGATCTGCCCGTAGCCGCTCTTCATGGCCATTGACGAAACATGTCGGGCATGGTGCTGCCGATTTAGGGTGTCATCGATTCTGGGAAGCGGGTAAGCATATTTTTCGTCACGGAATTTAGTCGATGGTAGTCCACAGAGAACAGCAGTGTTCCGTCCTTTTTTACACGGACATATGGGGACGCCCATGGACTAGCTGAAGTTTCGGTAATGCCGTCATCGAGCATTTCCTGTTTTTCTATTACCTGCCTCTCGTTTAAAGGGGCCCTCCGGAGCGTTCTGCGATGGTCTATTTATGGCGGTAACTCAATCTACGGGCCCTAAGGATCCTAACGGTCATGCGCGGCGGATTTCCCTATCAAAATTGCTATCAAAGTCCCCGGCACGCCCCCTTTTCTGAGATGACCCCGAAAAACGAGAGGGGCATCTCTTTACGCGTCAGCCAATAGCAAGCGAAGGATTTCGGCGTCGCTGCGCGTCACCAACGCGGCCGACCGCCGACCCGCGGAGGAATCTCTCGAACACACGCGGACCGTCACTGATCTCAATGACAATTGCTGGATCGCGTTTGCCCGCTCCGCGAATGCGGTCACTGGCGGCCATCTTTTTGGTAGAGTTATATCACCTCTAGCCAAGATACAGCTGCTGAAGCCACTTGGCAGCCACCATCATCTATCCATGGCAGACCGGCGTGTTGGCAGTTGTGGTGGCAGGCAGCCATCAAAATAGCGTGGGTGATAGTTCGTGAGTGATTGAAATTGTTTGACGAAACATGTTTTTAAAACCCGGCGTGAACGGTAGCCCGGTCTTTGAGGACCCGGTGAAAGTTTCAAGAAATCGCGCAGCACCGGGGAAAAGCAGCACAGCACGCATCGAAAGTCGCATCGAAAGCAGACGCCGGTACGTAGTCTGCTTTCGATGCGAGCTGCACTGCTTTCCCCCGGTGCTGCGCTTTCGTAGAACTTTCGCCGGGTCCTCAAAGACGAGGCTACCGTTCACGCCGGGTTTCAAGAATCTGCTTCGTCGAACAACTTCAATCAAGCACGAAATATCACCCACGGTACAGTGTACTAGATCTACGGCTATTTTATGGCAGCCTGCCGCCATTGCGCTGTCCACCATATTACTATGATGGCTAGAGATGATATAACTCTACCAAAAAGATGGCCGACCGTGGCCGCATTCCCGTCCATAGGCGGTGCTGGTCAAACACGATCCAGCAATTGTCATTGAGATCAGTGCGGACCGTCGTCAAGGAGCCCGGACCAAGGTTGCCCGGACTTTGTGCTCGGCAGTCGTCGTTCGTCTTACCGCACCGTCGCGCCGTCGCGCTATGGACCTTTCGGACCTGACTTCTCTGGAGCTTGAAATCCTGGAACGGACAGCGGACATGGGAGCCATTTCTTATGATTCAACCCCGATGCGCGACGTCGACGAACGCAGCGCAGCGGGCACCGACTGTGGCGACGACGAACGGCCGCGCCGCGGTGAAGCGAGTCCACAAGAGCTGGAAGACGCACCTGACGATGGAACCGGGCGGCTTGGGAACACGAACTGGTACGTGGTGCGCTCCATTATACACCGCTTTCATGGGTAATTGATGCGTGTTTTCTGCGAAAGTGTCAATGTGGTTCCTGCGCGCCGATGGAGACCGTCGTCGAGTGCGTCTGCTGCCACGAGTACCCGGCCGTCGCACGGAAGCAGCAGGGCCGGCAGGGCTGCGTAACGGGCCACCGGGACTTCGAGGCCCTGTGCCTCAACCTTGGGGTGTTGAGGTTGGCCTACCTCAACATGCGGCACTACGGGCAGCAAAGAATGGGCGCAAGTGCCAACGAGTGAGTACGATGTCATGCTTTGCGCGTGAGCAAACTCGCAATGCCTCGGTGAGGACCGTGCCCTCGGCAACTACGTTCACTGTCCGATTCATAGCGTACATACGTACTTGAAATAACTTGTTGTTAGGCTAGATGAACGTTTAGTACCATCCTGGGAAGCGGTCGATGAATTGTTTGTGTTGCCGATAGTGAAATGAATCATAACCCCCAGTGTCCAGGCGCAATATAGCGCTCCAAGGAGGTTTTCAAGAAACTAACTGAGAAGCAGCCTACATGGTTACCACCCAGTCACTAGTTCAACACAGAAACACGAACACTTCTAATTACTGTCCCACTATAAACTACACATATTCTTATATGTTCTAAACAAACCGTTCTGACGAGACCGCCTTCTCCGAACGTTACACTTCTTCCTGTTAGGCCGGATAATGCAGAGCTATTTTTCCCTGCATTTGCTGTTATCAGTTTAGACATGTCATTTTCTTGCTCTGTTTAGATGCAATGTTATGCAACAATAGCACTATGAAATATATGACAGTCTCACGACCTCGCCTCTCGTTGAGATGGCCTCGCCTCGTCGAGAGCAATAGAAGGCGACACCTCGGATGTACACATGCTTTGGCGTTGTCCCCACAACCAGCGCTCCCTTACCTCTCTCCTTTTCACCCGTCTCGACCCTCTAACTGGGCAGGCTGGCTCGCCCCCCCCCCCCCCCCCCAACTTCAACCCGTTGATACACTACTGCTCCTACTGGTACAGCATGTCCGTGCTGTACCGGGTGAGCAGTGGTGGCCCCAATCGGGCACCGGACTATGGTGTAACTAATAAAGTTTCCCTCTCTTCCTTTCTCTTTCTCTCTCTCTCTCTCTCGAGAGAGAGAAAGAGAACAGTGGATATCCCACACGTTTGGCTTTGGCGCAAACGACAAAGATAACGCAATCCGTGCAAGAAACCCAAGCCCGGCTCGCAGCTCGCTAAAAATGGTGTCTCCGAACAGAGCCGGGTTAGCGCCTGAAGCCCCTCTACAGGCTCGCAGAGAGCACGTGGCTGCAAAGGCTCGAAAGCCTGACCTCGGCAACCAGAGGCGAAGATTCACTCACCCCAGAGATTGTAGGCGTCTTATGCAGTAGGCGCAAACGTCAAAGATAACGCATTCCGTGCCAGAAACCCAAGTCTGGCTCGCACCTTGCTCCAATGGTGTCTCGGAATAGAGCTGGATTAGCGCCTGAAGCCTCTCTACAAGCTCGCTGGGAGCAGGTGGCCGCAAAGGCTTGAAAGTCCTACTTTGTCAACGAGAGGCAAAGATTAACTCACTCCCGAGATTGTAGGTGTCTCATGCAGTTTCCCTTGCTTTTCTGTCTTAGCATAACTCAACAAAGGGTGAAAGCTACTGCCCTTGTGGGCCAGTCTGAGCAACGGAGCTAAGCACGTGCCAAGATTCCACAGGAGGAGTACACTAAGACATTACGTTGTCACATGCGTTGTTCTTACACACCCTGGTTATGTTGCTGATGCCGTAGCTTTCGCCATTTCCCAAGTTCGGAGAAACAAAGAATTACTGTTTCCACATTCTTTCCTGCAAGCTTCATGGACTGGACCAGCACTATACTACAGAACAACACTTTCGAAGCAACAAATAAATAAGCACAAAGTTATGATATTCATGCAGTAATCCGCAACCGTGTTGGGGGAGGAAGCTCTAGTCACTTTGTTTCTCAGAGCTAAGAGTACAGAAAACTGCATACACCTACTTTATCTTGCGTGCATCAATGCCTTGTTGCTGTCTTAAAAATGAGCTTAGCTATGCCAGCTAAGTTGACGCAGGGCAATCGTTTTGAGAAGAAACAAACACCAACTGCCTCAAGTGCACTGTCAACGTCGCCAGTACAGTTGGCACCTTCAGCTCAGACATCCTCGTACTTTTACCTGGTCTAGTCCGCGTGTGTCCTTCAAGCTCAAAAAAAGGAGCCGATATCAAAACAATGAAAATCAAAACGAAAAAGCCAAACGTTGAAACGTCGAAAAATAAAGTGCCGAACAGCAAAACGCTGAAAGGGGAGAATGCTTACATATCTGATCGCCATATTTGGTACGGTATTGGCAGATGCTAGCTGCACCTGTGTGCAGGAACAATGAAAGTGTCTTCCGCCAAATTAGGAGCATGAAAAATGTACAAGCTGCGCTCGAAGACGACATCGTGGCAGAAATCAGATGAGAACCTCGCCATCCACCACACAAGAAGCAGAGCATGCGAGAAGAGAGCCTGACAGCCGGTTTGGGCAACCGGGACAAGCTCAACGTCCTTAGCATTCTTCGGGAAATACGCACAAACATCAGTTTATATTCAACAAACAAAGAATTCCTCTGGCACAACAAATGTTTCTTCAACTTTCTCAATCTAGAACTCGGTAGGTTCATGTCGAACAAAATATTTTGAAATTGTTTGGTCTTTGGTACTGGGTGATTCGGCTAATTGAGATTTCGGTGGTTTGTTTTTTCAGCATTTTTATTTTCGGCATTCCGATAATGCATCCTTTTAATTTCTGGGTGTCCCAAGCGAGTGCAATGTTCTCTGGTCAAAACAACAAAAAACTCGGGAACGATGACATAGACACAGATTGCTGTTGAATCCATGGATGCCACTACGTCTTTCCTCTAGAAGCCAAGCGGAGACTTATATTTTAAACCTACCGGCAAAAGTCATATTCTTCACTCCAGTAACCAAATTGTCAAAAGAGGCTTTAGATGGTATTCGCATGCTTTTCGGTCAAGAAACTGCACGAAATGGCAATCATTGAAGACTCATTGCTCTGGTTCGTGCACCGTTTACAATGCAATGGCAATGCGAACTAGAAACCTTCCATTCGCCCATCGACGCAGAGTACCCCCTCCCCCAAACAGCACCAGCAGTGTAAATCACCCCCCCGAAACAAATTTCTGGCTATGCCACTGCAGACTTTGCACTCCAAATAATAAAAAGTTTCCACCTTTCCATACTATAATCGTAAAGGCAGTACTGTCATATGAGGGGCGTACAATACTGATTTACGATTTATTTTTCCGCAGATACTGTCCACTTAGGGGTCGGTAGGTGTGTCGACCTCCTCAACGTAGTCCCCCCTGGAGACGAATGCACTTGTTCCAGTGGTGTGGCAGGCTTTCTATTCCGTTCCGGGACCACTCTTTTGGAGTGCTTCGCACCCACGCCTGGACAGCCGCTTCCATTTCACCAGTGTCCATGAAATGGGGTCCTCACAGGTGGTTTTTTCATGGTGCTGAACGGCTGATGGTCACTGCGGGCTAGGCCGAGGGAGTACGGCGAATGTAGGGATGGGCATTGTCATGCTGCAAGAGCGTACCTGCCGCCCCTTTCCCCAGGGGCGATGTTGATGGTGGTTGCTGGTTACATGCAGTCAAAGAGCATAATGCCTTCCGTATTCAGTAAGCCACGTGAGGATGTCTTTGCGGACATTGATGAGTCGGAGGCAGCTGTCCAGGCGTGGGTGAGACACATTTCTAAACAGTGGTTCTGGCAGAACGTGGAAAGGCTGCCACACTGGTGGCGCAAGTGCATTCAGCTCTAGAAAGAACATATCGGAAAGATAGATATATCTATCGACCTTGAAATGGCCGGCAGGTATGGTAAAAAAAATGGTGTACATGAATATGGTATGCCCCTCGTAGAACACACCATTTAGGGAACTTGCCATCAGCTTCTTGGAAACAGCATCTCCAAAAGAATGCCCTGCTAAAGCTAGCACTAGAGTGGGAGTAGAACACAGTGCTTGCATCGTGTGCAGATGCACACCACGGCTGTGGCCGTTCTATTTTGCATCTTTGTTTTCTTTGAGGCACATACTTGTTCTCTTTTGTGCAAGGGTGAGCATGGACTCTCCCCTATGCACGAGCATGCCTGCTGTCTCCCGAAGGAAATTTCAGACTCACTTTCCTGAGTGCACGTTTAATGAAGTGGTTTATATGTTCAATTCACAATGGCGGAATGCTGGTTCGAAATCGAGTGCTTTCGTTCTTTGCTGGTGTTTTTTTATAGTGGCGAATGTTCGTGCAATGAACTTCCATTATCGGCCAGTGCATTACAGGAAGTCCAGCACGAAATATCTGCGTCAAAAATAATCTTGGCCAGAATGATTGTGTTATCGAGCCGGTGCAGGACAGTTCTCCAACTGGTGTGTTTTGCGCATCCTTATTTTAGCTCCCTCGTTTTCCGCCCAGTGAGGTCGCAGAAGGGTAATGTTGTCGGACGTGGCAATTTTGGCGGTGCCACAAGAGTCCATGTTCGTATGGCAGATGCCTAATCTGTTGTGCCTAGAGCTGCACAATAGTTTGTGCTCACTTGATTGTCACAAGGTGGTACGCCACGACAACAGCCACACTTGCATCTGCTCGTTTTCTCTGTCGTAACTTTGGCGGCATCTGACAGCATGGCACTCCGGCTCCCGTAGCATATTTTGTTGCCACTTTGGGACGGCTTTTGATACATGGGAGGTATAGGGCAGAAAACACCCCAGTCGGAGACAAGTCAAGGCGTACTGCCCTCCGGTCCTTTATAGCCTGGATCCCTTGATCCCCAGATCTAGGGGAAAAGACCAAATCTCAAGGTGGGGCGATAATTATTGGGTGTTTGGGTCTTGATTTGCACTATTTTTGGATGCAGATGCCGGACACCCTGAAGCCGGTGGATGATCATCTCGACATGTTCCTTCTGGTGCCAACAACACTTGCATCGCTGGTGTGGCATTTTTTGCACGCTATGCTGGGATAGTTTTTTAGGATTGTGTATTGCAACCATGTCTGGACAGCTTATTCAGAAGCAGGCTGCCGTCGTTGAGATCCATGCTTTTTTTTTTAACAGATGATGTTGCAGTGCCCACATAGGTGAGTATGACAGAAAGGATTCGAGATTGGAATAGGTCACCAAACAGTATCACATCATTTTTCGTTAAAATATTTTTCTAACAACACTATTCATTAAAATAAACACTGAAATTCAAAGTTTCTCGCACAAGAATGGGGGAGGCCTATGGGGGGCTCATATCTATCCCCACTACTCTGATGATAGTATTGTCACCTCTAAATCAACACAGCATAGTGGAAGACATATCACAGTCTAAAACGGGAAAAAATGTTGATATGTGTGTCTTGGACATGCGTATGTGACCAAACAGCAAGTGATTGTGGTGCCCTGAGGATGCTTGACTCACGCAGCTCATCCTGCGTGAGTCAAGCATCCTTGGCGTTGTTCGATAGCGAGGTAGAATTTTTAGAAAGGGGGGACGGATATGCACTGCGTCACTGATTAGACAAAATGTTGTAAAGGCGCCAAAAGACTTTGTGGTGCGCGGTCACGATTGCTTCTTGAGTAGAAGATCATGTTTGTTTGTTTTCTTCCTGGTTTCATGAAAATAAAACCGTCAGTTGGTAGTCAGCGCTCGTGTCGTACAGTCTTTCATCGTCCGTGTCAGTCGCGTTGTTTATATTATGAATACGGAATAAATATAGATGTGTAAATATACAGGACGTTCCAGAAACACGAACGATGCTGTAACATTGCAACGATAAGTCACGTTGTCTTTTTTCGGTATTGTCTTTGCGTGTCTTCGACTTAGTAGTGCTCCACTAAAAAGGCATCTAGCTGTTTGTTGGTCCCTGAAAATAAATAAATATGTTTGATTGAACTGCTCCAAATTAGGATTCCACCCTTTTCAAAAACCCCTCAACAACATCGGTGGTCATTAGATTTTGGGGTGTGAAACATATTGGTGGATCAGAGTGGACGCTCACATACCACTGGTGTGAAATGAGTGCCGTACACTAGAGTTTCCCAAACTCTGCCATCTTGCAACCCTCCCAAGAAAACCACACTCGTTGTGCGACTCCCCCCCCCCCCCCCCCCACACACACACACACACGCACAAAATCCTAGCTATGTGCCTGCCCTGAGGACTTAATTCTCAAGCGAGTGCTGTCCTGCTAGGCTCGGAACGATAAATATGTCGTGACATTCACATACTGTTTTTCTGCCGTAAAGAAGCCATCGGGACGTGCTAAGCGAACCTTTGGTCTAGTCTTATTTGCCACCCTGGCTCTGGGAGAACACTTCTCAAAATGTAGTTTCAGAGTCGAGGAATATCCGAATCAGTTGTTGTCCCCGTCAACTTCCTGAGCAGCTTCGAGACCCGCCTCTCAATGTGTCGCAACCGATATATTGGGAAGCCGTCATATCAGACTGATGCATTTGTCGACGCCAAGAGTTGAGCAACTAACATCAGTCGAATTTGTTTCTCAAATGGCGTCCAAGAAGCCCTCACTCTTCACGAAAAGCTAAGAAATATTCCTTTCCTTTCGCACAGAGAATCTCATCAGGCTATTGCTAGAAATTGCCTTATTTATCTCAATGTACAGAGCACGACACTCTTAGCGGGAACAAGCAATCGCTGGTTTTCGCAGTTTTGGTACGCTAGCACTAGATGGGCCACTACAAAAAAAATCCTCCCTGCGTGTGTGTGAGGCTGAACACGTGACCTATGGTATCGCAAGGTCGGGGGGGGGGGAGGGGTGGAGTTGCGTGACCTAGAGATCATGCAACCCCGCTCCCCCCCCCCCCCCCGGCCTTTCGCCCTCCCTGTGTCTTGTATGTGTGTGAAGCCGACCACGTGGTCTGGGAAGGCGGCTTCACACACACAGGAAGAGTGAAGGAACGGGGGGTGGGGGGTTGCGTGATCTAGAGACCACGCAACCCCCTTCCCCCGTCTCTTCACCCTCTCTGCATGTGTGTGAAGCCACTCGTAGCCATGAACGGAATCCTCTAAATCACGTGACCTATTATCTACGATATCACGTGACCATAACTATGATCACATGATCATAGTCGAACCAAAGCCAGTGCTAGCGCACCTACGTCGCATTCAGTCGCACGACGGATTGCCTCATTTTTCTCCTAGAATCCAAAGGCTGTCATCAAAACTTCTAGTGGCGTGGGAAGTGCTCATTTGGAACACTAACCTAAGCAGTAAAATTTGGCGTCCACTAATACCATTTTAACGTAAAGATAACAAAAGCACCAATGTCATGTTCGCGCTAACAGTGTTACGCAGTGTACTTCTACTTTCTTCTGGATCTGTTCTTTTAAATGGGGAAACTGCATATAACCTGGAAAAATCTGACTGCATGACGCTACAAGATGCTTCCCTACATCAGCCGCTTCTCTGAGCGTGTCGGTGCGATTGCTGCAGTTTTCAGAGGGACGTGGTAGATTGTTCCGAGGGTCTGGATGATGACGTGGCTAACATGATAAACAAATGAGGTTCTACTTAGGCGACTAGGCATGCTGTAAATTGTTTTACTTTTTTATGTAGAATTCATTGCCAACCTACATTTGATTACTGTACTCTCAACGTGTGCTCTAGTATAGACTTTTCCAGTCGAAGCCTTCTGCGACATATTTTTTACTTGGCTGTGGAACGCTTTCTGAGCATGCGCAATAGGTCCCCTGCATGGAATATTCTATGCCTCCACAGCCCAGTTACCCTGCATTTTTCCTCTCGGTGATAAATAGGATCTGCTTACATATTTCAGTGAATATTTCGATTGTTAGTTTATAGTGTCGTTATAATTGGCAAGTATACCCTTGCATCATGCAAATACATTGAGGAAATTGCTCAATTTCGGTCGGGTTTTTAGTTAGGCATAGTGCAGTATTCTGGTTACATCGACCCATTTATTGACCTCACATTGTAGAAATCATCCAGGGGATCACAAAATTAGTACTACCGTCGGCATCACTTGTTTTCAATTATGAACTTATTTCCTGTTGGTCATACAAATTTCTACATCTTCCAAGTTCAGGTACCGAGAGGTCAAGTGGTTGGAAAATTAATGCAGTTTATTTCGAGCGTAAGGTTAGCATGAATGCGTCTATAACTTACTTATTTGCAAGCAGGTCAATAATGACATAAGACAAACATTGCAGGCGGGGGAAAAACCGTGGTGTAGACTGGAAAATGCAGCCCTGTTTTCAAATCACCATATAAAACTTCTGTTAATAATATTTCCAGTGTTATATGCAACCACCCCACTTATGTTATTGCTGCATTACCAGCCTACCTCCTGGATGAAAACCCCCATTTATTGGAAACACGGGCGGGCTGCCACGCCTCGGTGCAGCCTCCACAGCATGTCCGCTCATCAGCAAATGAAAGAAAGATGGATAAGGCATTGTGTTACAGTCTTCGGAAAAGTGTTGGTTGGGTTCCGAAAATGCTTCAATTTTCTAAAACCGCTGCGATGGGCTAAGCTTGTGAACTTGGGATGGGATCTCTGGTACAGAACTACATGCCATTCAAAATAGCACTTGATCCGCCTTCATTGTGGGGTGCCCACAATGAATGTGACAATACGGTCACCGATTTCCTCAATCTTGAAAGCTTGCACAAATTATAGCTAGGATCCTGCGTTCTTGAATTTTATTTTTGAGCAAAATTAGAGGGTGTTTGGTTTTTTGTTTTTTTTAACCATCAATTCGGAGCTTCCTTTTATGTACACAAAGTTCGGAGTCTTTTCGCATTTTCGATGAGGTAAATGAAAGGTAGAAAACGGCAGTTTGTGAATTTAGTAAAGCAGTATTTTCATATGAGAGCCGTATTTATCTACGGTCGTAGAGGGCCTACCTCATTTTTATTATGAGAGGCTACACGGCAACGGAAGTTGACACTGCAGTAAGAGGAGAATTGCAAAAATTGCTCGAAGATCCTGGGAAATATAAAGACTGGTGGGGCTTATAACAGCTGGCAGACCGAAAAATTTGGAGTTTTTCAAATGAATCTGAATCAGCAAAACTTTACCGGCAAGTGTTTTTAGGAGTTTATCATGTTTATCTGAGAACGCAGAACCCTATTTACGGCTAATGGACTGGGAAGAATTATCGCACTGGCCTGTCCTCATTTCCTAATGCCTCTACTGTTGGCACTGATGTGCCTCCCATGGTGCACCATGCTGGGCTTGACAAATCCGGCTTGAGGGGGCATTTGCCAATGCTTGCATCTCTCCATTACGCTTGATCGTGGCCCTAAAATCAAGCATTATCAATAGAGGAGATGTGCATTTCTGTAAAAAATGATTGCGGACAGATCTAATATCCTCCTTTCTGTCGGTCAAGGTGTCCTAATGGAAAATGGTGATCCATTTTGCAGCTCGGCTCTTTTCTCTTGAGTCTGTCTGCTTGCGTTCGCCGCATGTCCTGCAAAACAAAGCGGTTGCCTACCATGGTAGTTTTCACTAGGACGAGGCTCCTGTGTGCTTACCACTGGCAGCATGAAAGATCCAACCAGGTCTTTGCTGCCTGCTGCTGTCCACATCCTTGACAGGCTTTCCAACCTACAGTGAAAATTCAGACAGTTGCATAATTACATTCCTAGACTCACCTAGATGGGCGTTCACACTGAAGTTAGTGTCGTCCTCACCGCAAGTTGGGCTGTAGCCTTGAGTCTCACTGTTTGGTGACTTTTCTGTGGCTCCGACGTTGCCACCGGCTAAAGTTACTTGCCCTCTTTTGAGATAGGCATGCCATGACCAGCTTGATTAGGCCCTAAAATCGAACATTCTCATCAGGAGAGATCTGAATTTCTCTGAAAAATGATTGCGGACAGAGCAAATGTCCTCCTTACAGCAAGTCAGGGGTGTCCTAATGGAAGGCGGTGATCCATTTCGCAACTCAGCAATTCCTCTCCTGATAGTGTCCAATTGCAGTGGCCATATGTCCTGCAAAACTAAGCCGTTGCTTACCACGCAAGTCTGCATTAGGACCAAGGTCCTGTGTGCTTACCTGCGGCAGCATGGAAGTCCCGACCAGGGATTTGATGCCGTTACTGGGGACTCTGGCCGAACCTGGACAATCGTGCTGCCACGAGTTCCTCTTTTGGAGGCCTTGTGTAGGCTGCGGTCATCGGTGCCGGGAAGACGACGGTGTTGGCCTTTGATGCAGCAGCCAGGGACCGCCATTGTTTGCTGCTCTCCATTGCCTCCTTAATGAGCTTTCCCAACATACTCTAGAATTCAAACCTTTGCATGATAATATTCCTAGGCTCTCTGGGCAAGGCATTCACACTGCAGTTAGTGTTATACTCACTGTAAGTTGGATCCGTAATCTCTGGTCGTGCTGTGTCGTGGCCCTTTCGTGCTTTTGATGTTACCACCGACCAACCTGGCTTGCCGTCTCGTGTGACGGCTTGGCAGCGGTTTGAGTTTTCGTTGAAATGCAGGATTGCAAGTCGACCCTGCAAGATGGTTACATTTCACTGATGGTAAAGTGTGCCACTAACAAAGAGTGGTTATTCTGGCATCAATCCAATTCCATTATCTTATCATTAGGAAGAGACTGTCAGGTTTGTCGCATATTAACCAATTGACTTGATGAAAGTGTCTAAACGAAGGAAATGTGATTGTAAATTGGTTGACTGACCTTGCAAGCATGCCTTCTGGGCTGAAAGCCTGGGACTTCGGGGCAAAGTCTATCAGGACGCTGTGGAACGCCTCCAAAGCATATGTCTGGCCATGTGGAGACATCTGTGCGAGGTCCTTCAGGAGCCGTTTGTTGCCAGTGATGCTCTTGAATTGGTTGTAGGCCTGCGAGTCTGAGGATGATGCATGTTTTAGAAAAACCACCTTCAGTTGGAAGAACAAAAACATACTGGGATCCATCTATGGTCGTGTTGGCTCTGGCATATGTCACCATGGAGGCACCTTCCATAGGTTCCTTCGTGCCCCAAGTGTTTGTTGATGACATGGTTGTGCATGCTGAGCCAGATGTCGATGAGCAGTTTCTTGTCGCCTCCTGCAGCCCTTGCTGACCAGTACATGTGGTTTGTAGCCGTCTGGATCCAGATTTGCAGGTCTTGGCATCCAGCCCGTTTGCTTGCTGCTGTCAGCTTCTTTTTCACACCTAAAATTCAGAGTCGTGTCAGGGAAACCTGCAACGTGATCGCTGGAAAATAAAAGCTACACGAATGGCCTGTTAGGATTGCTTACTTTGGGAGATGTGCCATATGTCGAAGAAGTGGTCAATCCCGGGTTCGTGCGTCTCCATGTGCTTTCGTATGGCAGGGTGACGGTCAGTCACCAATGATCAGATCTTGATACCTGCACCATAAAATTTCCGAAGATAGCAAAAGAATAAGTGATTATGCCAATTTGAACAGGGTACCTGAAAGCTCGCCGAGTACTGATATACACGAACTATGCATGAACATACCTTTCTCCTTGAAGAATTCCAGCTGCCTGAGGAGGCCCTCCTTCTCCATGTTGACACTGGTCATGGCCCGTTCAGACTAGAAACAGGTGTGAAATAAATATTTTACCCAAATTGTGCATAGCAGTGAAGTAACTGATGACACAATACAAGAGAAAAATTATGAGATTGTTGCAATTGGTTCACCTAATTCTGACTACTTGCCTCTTTTAGCTGGACCTGGACAGAGTGTAGAATCTTGTTGATCTGCTCGACATGGACTGTGTACGTCAGGTACTTGGCACAGAACCCAGGGGAGTCAAATCTCTCGTCAGCAGAGATGTCCACCTCTTTGTTCTGCAACTCGTTGAGAAGTTCATGTTGCTCTTGCAGCCAGACCTGTTCATGCAGACGGATATTGCTTTAGAAAGGCAAGGAGCATACTACAATAGACCCATCTGTTTGTGTTTGCATAGTGTAGTGTTGTAGAATCAATGACTGAGTGAAAGAAAAAGGAAAGCACAATGCAGCGAGTTTGAATGTTACTTAGATTGTGCTAGGTTTCGATTTATGTTTTTATGTTTGTGTATTTCATAAAAGAGGCAGCCGGCCGCCCGTTACCTCGAAGCTGCCCTACCTTTTTCACGCTAACAGCCACCCTCTGTCTCTTGACTCTCACGGGGAACCCGACTCACTCAACCCGATGCCAGACAGGGAAGTGCCCCAGGATACTACACATAGCAGAAATAAATTAAAGTATCACGGATTTAGTAGCCCATGGCACATATTTAACATGATGAATAAACTTTTATCTATTTGCACTATACCATTGAAGTGGCATACTACAAGAAGACATTTAATCATTTAACCGAAGTGTGACTGGGGCTTCAGTTTTGTAGCTCAATCGAAAGTTGGGTATATGGAAAAGAAAATGCAGCTGCAGTGTCCTTCCGGAATATCGCTCAACTTGTGGACTGCAGGTAGAGCGAAGGCCTTCCGATGCTCACAGAAGCTCGAGTGGGAGATGACCTGCACGTTCATATGGCGTAGCATCCGCAGCGTAGGGGCAATCTTCACTCCAGAGAAGACCAGGTGGCTGGTCAGCAGTATGTTCCCTGCTGGTCTGTCGTTGACGATGGGCTGGCCTTTCCATGTGCGCACGTGCTCCACAGGGCAGATGCTGTAGACTGTGATCAGTGTGCCGGTAGTTTCGATCGTTGTTTGGCACAGTCTCGAGCACTCTTGGCACGTCTTGAAAAGCTCCCTTAGGCAGCTCTCGAAGAAGAGCGCCAGGAACTGGCGCTCTTCTTCTGGTGGTGGTGGTGGAGCTGATGCACCATGCTCGATTCTGAAATGGGTCATGTGAAGCATTCTTTACAGATTCTATGTGTTTATGTGCACAACTTACCTCTCAAAATCCTCGCTGCGAGACGGAGAGTAGGTTGCGTCAGAGTCTGGCATGTCGCTGGGAACAGGAGATGTGCATTCATGTGGCACCCCACTGCTACAAGTGGAGAAGGCAGACTCAGGTGGATGCGACGGTGCAGGCACGTCTGCGACAGGGACAGCTGGCACCACTGCAGGGATGTTTGTCTCAGCCGTACAGTCCCTGAGGGTCATTTCTGCCTCGCAGGGTGCAGGAAGTCCAGTTGCCGAGGCCTGGGTCTGCAAAGGGCGCTGTTTATTACACATTTCATATTTTTAAGCTTGAAGGGTGCAACTCGAGCACTCCCAACAATGCCATCCCCGCGGCAAGCATCCATGATGCCTTGTTTTCTAGCTGATGGCAAACATCCATGAATTGTTTGGTAGCCTTCCCATAGCTTAGAATTTCATGCACTCAACAAAAGCTCGCACTGTAATACAAATGTAAGGGATGCCTCACTCTTTATATTTGTTTTTATAACTTACATTACCATCTATATTTTCGGTCTCTAATTCAGCAACAATGAATGTTGTGGGAATAAAAGGAGGGGAGGATTACGCACCTTTACGTCTGGGGACCGGTGCTCAAAGGGGAATCCGATGCCCGTCCCACCGCGCGGCCGACGGCTACCAGCGAGGGCGGTCGCCGCGCCGGGTTCGGCCAACGCCATGCCAACAACGATGATCCCGGTATCCAACAGCGTTTATTGAGTACCAGGGGTCCCCAACAAGACACTGCGGTCAAGCGAGCCGTGGACACAAAGTGTGCCCGCAGCGCCCGCCGACCTGAGAGCCAAAAGGGTAATTGCGAGCGGAGTCATCGCCGGTCGGACGAGCTCACGCCGCTACCCGTCGTCGCAGGAGTTCGGGGCCAGGGCTCTCGGCAGACGGACGTCCACAGGTAGTGGGGACGCCGACTGTCAGAGCCAGGGGAATCACTAGCGTGGAGTCATCGCCGGTCGGACGAGCTCGCGCTGCGACTCAACCCGTTGCCCGGAGTCCAATCCAGGACTCCCCGACCACACGGCCGTCCACTCGGAGGGCAGGCCCGACTCTCCCTCGCGCGGTCTCCCTGGTCCGCCCGAAACGGGAGACGCGCGGAGGAGTGCGAGAGAGTAGGCCAGCAAGGTGGCGCACTCTCCGACACGATACGGAGCGACCAGGCTCGAAGTCAGACGGCTTCGCCTGGAACGTCCGCGGCTTACGCCTTCTAGGGGGAGGGAAACCAGTGGCTCCCACAATCCCCCCCTCCTTAAAACATTTGGCACCCCTTTCAGAGAAAGGAGCGCCGGCTCTCAAACCCCCAAAATACAAGGCCTGCGCGCTGACAGCACGGGTGCCAGTCGCGCTTACAAATAAAACAACTTGAATTGGGGGCCTCGGCAGTCCCCGGAACTGCTGCCGTAAATGTTCAACATACCGGAGTTCACGACGCACAGGTGGGGCGATGCACTCCGGATGTCGTCGAATGAAGCCGTGCAAAGTTCCTCGATGTCGAATGATCAGTTCTTCCGCAACACGGAGCACCACTCACTGGGAACGTTGATGCTCAGCGGTGCTGCTCGGCGGTGCTGCTCAGCGGTGCTGCTCGGCTTACGCTGCACGTCGTCGACTCGTCGTGGGTCGACCTCCGTCGAAACGAACACGGTGACGCGCGTAGAAGTCCGCCCATGGTCACTCTCAAGGTGGGTGAGGGAGACCAGTGGCAAGGGGAACGTTGGCCACCGAAGTCGAAGGCGCACCTCGGGGCCGGCAGCAGGTGACGTCCGTGACCAGGCCCGCATCAGGAAGCCTGGTTCAGCTGGGCACCTCGGTGAGGTCCGACGACTGAAGAAGGACAGCGGCCATCTTGCCTCGGCCGGAAGTCAGCCCTCCCTGTCCGCTGCTCCTGGCCGCCGTCGGGTGCGCAAACTCCCACCAGCGTCAGCGATGACGCACATCCGGCAGGTCCCGCCCAGCCGCTCGGCGTGTCCCCCGCCGTCGCACGTAGAGGGGGATGGCAGGGAGAAGGGGGGCACGACCATCTTCCTGAATGACGAAAAGAAGAGCCCACGCAGCACCCCGCAAACATCTCTTCGCCCTCTCCAGACCCGCAGTATGGCAAGGTCGAAGGGAGAGATCATTGTTCTCGGTCGACACACTGCCACCGAGGGAAGCAATGGTTCCCGAAAACAGGTTTTGGCTGGGTCCTCATTGTATCTGGACTCGGCTGTCTGCGTACATTAACCGGCCTACCGCAGGGTGGGAGGCTCAAGTTGGAAGGCAGGCCACTCGATGCTACTAACAGAATTAGAGGGCACCCTGCGTACGCAAACTGAAGTCGCCGGGAACAGAGCCGGCGACTCTCCGCTGCCAGCGGTGGCTGCACCAGGAGCCGGGCCGGGGACTGCGAAAACAACTAACTCCGTAGAGTCTTCGAGCTGCACGCATCCCTAGCGAAACGCACGGAACGGGGTAGCTAAAAAGCCGCCCCGTCTCTAGTGCGTTATGCCACTCTTATAACGCAAAGGCGTTACTCTCGGAAATCAGCAGAAGCTCAAAGGTGTCAGCAAAACAAATCTATCCCGAAGAAAACCCTCGCGCCAACCACAATACAAGTGGCGTACAGCGCGCGCGCCCACAGTATGAAAACTGCTTCTGGACGCCGGCGGATGCGTGGCCTACGGCTCCCGGAGCCTGTCGGTAGCATTACGAGCTACTTGGCGACGTTAATGGCAGACGCACCGCCCGACTCTCCCGGAGAGTCCGACAACTCAGTGTCAAAGAAACGCGCATATTTACAAACCCAGATTGTCCCGCTGACCCGTAAGAAGCTCTTCGCTGCTAACAACATTCGTCGCGAGGCCCACAGGTGTCAACGCAACGCGATTTCCGTGGCACGGAGGCTCTGAGGACGCCGCCAGAGGCGACAACCCTCTAACTAGGTGGGGGTTGGCAGCGGAGTCGGCAACGGTCAGGCAGTGGGGGACTGTTGCTAGCGACGCCCATCACCAGATGCGACAGGTACGATAAAGCGTCTCCTGCGGCAAGACACGAGGAGAGAATGAACAAATCGTGACTCACTCAGGTTTCCGGGCTGGCTCTTGGACGTGGTTCCCAAATCCGGGCACCGATGGGATTCGCATCATGGCGGCTCACAAAGGGAGCCGGCCTCCCCAAGGGAGGCTCCGCCATCTTGGCATGGCGCGGCGGAGCAGTGCCACGACAATAGGTGCCATGGCCCCACGTTGGGCGCCATTTTGTGGGAATAAAAGGAGGGAGGATTACGCACCTTTACGTCTGGGGACCGGTGCTCAAAGGGGAATCCGATGCCCGTCCCACCGCGCGGCCGACGGCTACCAGCGAGGGCGGTCGCCGCGCCGGGTTCGGCCAACGCCATGCCAACAACGATGATCCCGGTATCCAACAGCGTTTATTGAGTACCAGGGGTCCCCAACAAGACACTGCGGTCAAGCGAGCCGTGGACACAAGTGTGCCCGCAGCGCCCGCCGACCTGAGAGCCAAAGGGGTAATTGCGAGCGGAGTCATCGCCGGTCGGACGAGCTCACGCCGCTACCCGTCGTCGCAGGAGTTCGGGGCCAGGGCTCTCGGCAGACGGACGTCCACAGGTAGTGGGGACGCCGACTGTCAGAGCCAGGGGAATCACTAGCGTGGAGTCATCGCCGGTCGGACGAGCTCGCGCCTGCGACTCGACCCGTTGCCCGGAGTCCAATCCAGGACTCCCCGACCACACGGCCGTCCACTCGGAGGGCAGGCCCGACTCTCCCTCGCGCGGTCTCCCTGGTCCGCCCGAAACGGGAGACGCGCGGAGGAGTGCGAGAGAGTAGGCCAGCAAGGTGGCGCACTCTCCGACACGATACGGAGCGACCAGGCTCGAAGTCAGACGGCTTCGCCTGGAACGTCCGCGGCTTACGCCTTCTAGGGGGAGGGAAACCAGTGGCCCCCACAATCCCCCCCTCCTTAAAACATTTGGCACCCCTTTCAGAGAAAGGAGCGCCGGCTCTCAAACCCCCAAAATACAAGGCCTGCGCGCTGACAGCACGGGTGCCAGTCGCGCTTACAAATAAAACAACTTGAATTGGGGGCCTCGGCAGTCCCCGGAACTGCTGCCGTAAATGTTCAACATACCGGAGTTCACGACGCACAGGTGGGGCGATGCACTCCGGATGTCGTCGAATGAAGCCGTGCAAAGTTCCTCGATGTCGAATGATCAGTTCTTCCGCAACACGGAGCACCACTCACTGGGAACGTTGATGCTCAGCGGTGCTGCTCGGCGGTGCTGCTCAGCGGTGCTGCTCGGCTTACGCTGCACGTCGTCGACTCGTCGTGGGCCGACCTCCGTCGAAACGAACACGGTGACGCGCGTAGAAGTCCGCCCATGGTCACTCTCAAGGTGGGTGAGGGAGACCAGCGGCAAGGGGAACGTTGGCCACCGAAGTCGAAGGCGCACCTCGGGGCCGGCAGCAGGTGACGTCCGTGACCAGGCCCGCATCAGGAAGCCTGGTTCAGCTGGGCGCCTCGGTGAGGTCCGACGACTGAAGAAGGACAGCGGCCATCTTGCCTCGGCCGGAAGTCAGCCCTCCCTGTCCGCTGCTCCTGGCCGCCGTCGGGTGCGCAAACTCCCACCAGCGTCAGCGATGACGCACATCCGGCAGGTCCCGCCCAGCCGCTCGGCGTGTCCCCCGCCGTCGCACGTAGAGGGGGATGGCAGGGAAAGGGGGGCACGAGCATCTTCCTGAATGACGGAAAGAAGAGCCCACGCAGCACCCCGCAAACATCTCTTCGCCCTCTCCAGACCCGCAGTATGGCAAGGTCGAAGGGAGAGATCATTGTTCTCGGTCGACACACTGCCACCGAGGGAAGCAATGGTCCCCGAAAACAGGTTTTGGCCGGGTCCTCATTGTATCTGGACTCGGCTGTCTGCGTACATTAACCGGCCTACCGCAGGGTGGGAGGCTCAAGTTGGAAGGCAGGCCACTCGATGCTACTAACAGAATTAGAGGGCACCCTGCGTACGCAAACTGAAGTCGCCGGGAACAGAGCCGGCGACTCTCCGCTGCCAGCGGTGGCTGCACCAGGAGCCGGGCCGGGGACTGCGAAAACAACTAACTCCGTAGAGTCTTCGAGCTGCACGCATCCCTAGCGAAACGCACGGAACGGGGTAGCTAAAAAGCCGCCCCGTCTCTAGTGCGTTATGCCACTCTTATAACGCAAAGGCGTTACTCTCGGAAATCAGCAGAAGCTCAAAGGTGTCAGCAAAACAAATCTATCCCGAAGAAAACCCTCGCGCCAACCACAATACAAGTGGCGTACAGCGCGCGCGCCCACAGTATGAAAACTGCTTCTGGACGCCGGCGGATGCGTGGCCTACGGCTCCCGGAGCCTGTCGGTAGCATTACGAGCTACTTGGCGACGTTAATGGCAGACGCACCGCCCGACTCTCCCGGAGAGTCCGACAACTCAGTGTCAAAGAAACGCGCATATTTACAAACCCAGATTGTCCCGCTGACCCGTAAGAAGCTCTTCGCTGCTAACAACATTCGTCGCGAGGCCCACAGGTGTCAACGCAACGCGATTTCCGTGGCACGGAGGCTCTGAGGACGCCGCCAGAGGCGACAACCCTCTAACTAGGTGGGGGTTGGCAGCGGAGTCGGCAACGGTCAGGCAGTGGGGGACTGTTGCTAGCGACGCCCATCACCAGATGCGACAGGTACGATAAAGCGTCTCCTGCGGCAAGACACGAGGAGAGAATGAACAAATCGTGACTCACTCAGGTTTCCGGGCTGGCTCTTGGACGTGGTTCCCAAATCCGGGCACCGATGGGATTCGCATCATGGCGGCTCACAAAGGGAGCCGGCCTCCCCAAGGGAGGCTCCGCCATCTTGGCATGGCGCGGCGGAGCAGTGCCACGACAACAATAGGTGCCATGGCCCCACGTTGGGCGCCATTTTGTGGGAATAAAAGGAGGGAGGATTACGCACCTTTACGTCTGGGGACCGGTGCTCAAAGGGGAATCCGATGCCCGTCCCACCGCGCGGCCGACGGCTACCAGCGAGGGCGGTCGCCGCGCCGGGTTCGGCCAACGCCATGCCAACAACGATGATCCCGGTATCCAACAGCGTTTATTGAGTACCAGGGGTCCCCAACAAGACACTGCGGTCAAGCGAGCCGTGGACACAAAGTGTGCCCGCAGCGCCCGCCGACCTGAGAGCCAAAAGGGTAATTGCGAGCGGAGTCATCGCCGGTCGGACGAGCTCACGCCGCTACCCGTCGTCGCAGGAGTTCGGGGCCAGGGCTCTCGGCAGACGGACGTCCACAGGTAGTGGGGACGCCGACTGTCAGAGCCAGGGGAATCACTAGCGTGGAGTCATCGCCGGTCGGACGAGCTCGCGCTGCGACTCAACCCGTTGCCCGGAGTCCAATCCAGGACTCCCCGACCACACGGCCGTCCACTCGGAGGGCAGGCCCGACTCTCCCTCGCGCGGTCTCCCTGGTCCGCCCGAAACGGGAGACGCGCGGAGGAGTGCGAGAGAGTAGGCCAGCAAGGTGGCGCACTCTCCGACACGATACGGAGCGACCAGGCTCGAAGTCAGACGGCTTCGCCTGGAACGTCCGCGGCTTACGCCTTCTAGGGGGAGGGAAACCAGTGGCCCCCACAATGTTCATGTCGCGATATGATGTCAGCTGCAGCTTGACATGTATTTACCAACCACTGAAGGAAATGCAACCAACGAGTACTCATAGCCACAAGTAGGAAACATACAGCAACCGCCAAGAGTTCTCAAAGTCAAGAAGTGCCACCAAGCAACAAAATTATTGCGTGCATTTGCTTTGTGCATACAAATTTGCAAACGCGGGTTTGCACGCAGTCGGCGGTGCAGGATTGTGAGAAGAAAAAAAAATTGAGTTTGCTCACAAGAGTAGATATAAAAGAAAACCGGCTTGTTAGTAGTCACGGACATTTGGAACTTTGCTAAGCTGATACGAAAGAGTTCGTGTCTGTAAACAAGCTGGGTGAACGTTTATTGAATTCAAGTGGGTCAATAGCAGAGAGGGGTGGTGATGGTGGTACTATTAGAGGCAATTTATGACTGTGTCCTCTTATCTTATTTGTTCGTGTTTTCTTTTTACAAATGAGTTCAATCGTGGTGGTGCATGCTGAAAGGGTTCTTCGTTTTCGGGTAAAACCCGATAATGCCCAATTTTTATCCCCCGAACAGTTCTGATGAAAATCGGGTTAAACCCGATTTCTCCCCGAAAAGCAGTGTTGAAATCACCTGACTTGATAGAAAATATAAACCATTCTGGATCTGTTTAAACGGTGTTTCCTTGGCCATTCGTTGATGATTACAATTTTCTTCGATTTGCGTGACCTCCGCATAGATTCACTTCAGAGCCGATCAGAAGGTAGAAACATCCTATGCCTATATAATATATTTCGTTTGCTTTTGTTCATGTAAATAACACATTGCACGTATTTGTAATTGATAAATAAATCCAGAAAAAAATCCGAATTTTGGAATGGTTTCTGGAAAAACCCGATTTCTTCCCGATTATCGCCCTGAAAAATAGCGCCCGATTTTTACCCCCCGATTTTTTAAAAATATAAAACCCGAAAACGAAGAACCCCATGCACGCACCATTTGCGCGATAAGCTCTCGAACCGCTAGTCCGGAACATTACGCACCGCTGATTGACTTGACGAATGCCATGTGGATGCCCATGTTACACAAATGCCTCCTCAGTTCTAAGCTCAGAATATAGATACCAGAAGCAGCCGCACTGCGCAACGCAGAATGCAATGTTCGTGACACTCCCAAAAATATTTGAGTCATCGAAAAACTCACCAGGACGTTTTGGCGCTTTGGCGGAGGATCCTCGGTCTCATCGACGACTGGAAGCAGAAGCGTCGGCACAGCATCTGATCGAAGACGTGAACTACGCAGGTCGTCCTTTCGGAAAGCACTCGGCTCGAAATGTTCGGCACAAAAACGGAAATCAGAGGCAGGTTCTCGATGTTGTGCCCTCGCCCGGCGCAGCGTAACCACGCAGTTCTTCGTGGTTCTTTCTCCGGCAAAGAAAAGAATCGCAGGCCCTTGCAACGTTCTTCCCAGTTTGATGGCGGCACGTCTTGACGAAACAAACGTTCGGCATTTCAGGGAAATCGCTCACTCAGAGGATAAAAGAAACTACTGCAATGCGCAGTCGCATTCCACAGATGACAAGAAAAAGTTTGACTCATTCACGGGGAAGGATCGCAAAGCTGGCTTCGGAGTCGGGATCCACGGGAAGAAGAACACGTTTGTCGCAAACGCACGCCTGCACACGCCCCGGGAAGCAGACCAGCCGACGCGCCGACGCATCACCCCCTAGCAACAAGCTTGCGGGGAGAAAACGTAGTTCGCTGGTTTTGGAACGATAATTGCGAACTATGTTTCCCGCACCACAATCAGTTTACGTTTTTCTCAAACTCTAATTTACAACAAGCTTAAAAAGTGTTGCAATAATAACGTTCGCATTCACCGCGAGATGCAGTATTTCCATTGGACAAGTTTTAGCGACAAGCAGGGGATGGGGGATTGTCTTCCAAGAGAAAATAGTCCCGATATATTTCTACTGCCATCTGCCTAATAAACGGTTTTGTAATCTAAAACTTTGTATACATATTAACTTGCACCTACTACGCAACATAACAACATAAACAGACGATCGCAGAACGCTCCGGAGGGCCCCTTTAAAGGGAAGCTGAAGAGCGTATCGAAAAAAATGAGTTAATGGTTGATTCTGACGTGTCTGTGCCTGCTGAGTCGAAATATCACAACCGTTCGACCCGAAATAATCCCTAAACGCGAAAAAAAAGCGAAGAAACTAGAAGCGATCGCCGCAGCGGCACGCCATTGGCTAGTGACGCGTGACGCGCCACTACGTCATAAAAGGACCATCCCGATTCTCGTCTGCTCCGTCGCTTGCGGAAGTAGCCGGGCGCCGGGTCTTTTTTCTTGTAAATCGGGTTCGGCTTCTGATTTTTCGAAATCTTTCGGTGGATCCGAAGGAGGAATCTGTACAGACGACCCTCGACGTGACAAAGTACGCGTTCCAGCCGTTGGCAAAGTAGGAAAATGAGCCCCCGCAGTAATAAACGCAGATACGAGGAAGTGCTTGCGCGGACGCGACATGGCCGGCTTCATACCTTCAGGAACGTACTGACTGCTATTTATTGTAACGTAAAACGTTGACAATAAACGGAGTGTTATTGACGGGACGGCTCAAGCCGGATTAGCGTGACCCTCCCCAAAACGGTCGTCAGAGGACAAGAATACTGCAAACATCGGCCTTCATGCTTGCCAACTGCTGGACGCGTGAGCGTGCAAGCTGCATTGTTCATCAAGGCTGAAGTGGTTTGAAGGGATAGTATAATTGGCTTCGGGCGACGGGAGAGCTTCCCTGAGATGAGACGGGTGATAAGACAGAGTAGCCGTTCTGCCACCGCCATGTCCTTGCGCACTATGCGAATAACTCCGCAGAAGGTCCATCCTTGTGATAGCGGTACCCTCTGCTGCGTTTAGTTTGTTTGCCACAAACTATTACGCCATTATAGTTTTAGAAAAAGCGGAGATGTGTGCCCGGCAGCCCTTAATTTGATACCTAAATTGTGAAAGCTTCCTGGGCCTCTACATTCGCACACTTTTACCAAGATTTGTTGACTGCATCACACCACCACCAAGCATAATCATCGTCCGATCGCATTAAGAATTGTTGCATGACACAAACTTTATACGGAAAACACTGCGTAACTTGTAAAAGAAGAACTCAATTCAGAAGAGAAGGTCACATGCTTTGTATTTCCAAAAACCTCTCCTGAAGAGAATATGAACCTTTGGAAGGAAAATTTAACAAAATGTACGTTTACGTTTAAACAAATGTGACCTCAAATAATGCCAGCAACTGTTAAAAAGAAGTTTTTGCTAAAACAAGCTGCACCGTGAGAGTCGCATTATGAATTGCATTACCATTTATTAGAGCAAGCCCTTCTCTCCCAAATGGCTGGGTAGCCGTGTAGATTAAAAGCAAAAGAAAATGATCTTGGGCTACCCAAGACTGTTTTCTTTTGTTTCCCAGATTTCCCGGACCGGAGTTGGTCCGGAAAATATGGTCACTTCAACAATATAAGAAACCACTAAAACACTAATATAAGGCGGTTAACGCAAGAGAGCCAGTGGAAACCCGCTATTCGGCTAAATGATCGCGGCTTTTCTAGCACACTGCACAATTCTAGTAACGTAATAGCTTTTTTTCTAGAACAGTCGACCTACAATTCCTACCTAGTTACGTTTCCTCTTTGTTTCTGATTTTTAATGCGCTGAATTGCCTTCTTACCTTCAAAGATGCTCGGCAGAGCGTCGGCAGAGTGTCGGGTTCAGGCGAGCCTTCTTCAGACCCAAACCCATACGTACACAGTTTTCATATGCGCCGTCCGAAACACGTTTCGAACAAAAAAGGTTTACTTGCTCAAACCCACCCACCCCTTTAAAATCTCGGTGACGAAGTGAAAAACACGGTAAGCGGGAAGAACAACTGCGACGAGCGCTGTTCGTAAAAGCTGGCGGCTACACATGAGTACGGCATCGCACAACAGCACGAGTCAGTTGGTTCGGTACAACGAGAATTCTGCAAACCCGTGAACAAACAAGAGAACAATCAACACGTTAGGCGATTCAGTCAATAGCATGACCGGTCAACGGATAAAAGCAAGCGCTATGCAGCGGCAGAACGACGATGGCTCGAAGTCCCCCAGCCGGTCCTTTTGTGACGCCGGCTGACGGGCTTCCTCCTCTCTCCCCTTTCCCTCTGCTTCGGAGAGGCGTGGCTTCGGCGCTACTTTGAAGGCGCTTTTCCGGTTAATCCGCGCAGAAAATGACCAAACCAATACGATATTCGTGATGGCTGAGGTCTGATTAACTAGGCTCAGGTGGTTTTTCTCATATTTAAAACGCTTCAGCTTATTTATTTATTTATTTACAAATACCCTCAGGGCCCCGAGGGGCATTACAGAGGGGAGTGGTGGTTTAGTGCGAGGCGAAACTTGGTGTTATCTGTGATGGTGACGATGTTATCGGGAAGGCCATTCCAGTCCACAATAGTTTCGGGTAGAAGTGAATGCTGGTGGGCTGTAGATTTGGTCTTGGGTCGGGCAATCTTGCATGTGTGGTCCAGTCTTGAAGAAACATAGTTGGGTGGGCTAAGGAGAGACTGATTTAAAGAGGGAGAGTAGTATACTTTATGCAGGAGGGAAAGCCTGGAAATATTGCGGCGCAGAGAAAGCTCAGGGAGGGTTAATTGAGATTTCATTTCAGTGACACTGGAAAAACGGGAGTAATCGGAAAGAATGAAACGAGCTGCGCGATTTTGGACTGCCTCTATTGCATTGGTGAGAAATGAAAGGTGGGGATGCCAGATGAACGAGGCGTATTCTAGTTTAGGGCGAACAAGAGTAATATAGAAAAGTCTTTTGAGGTTAGAAGGAGCCGTCTTGAATTTACGCCGAATATAACCAAGAGAGCGATTAGCTGAGGATATAATCTTATTAACATGAGCATTCCAGGATAAATTATAAGTTAAATAAACACCACAATATTTATATCG